>JARQOC010000003.1:497987238-498568825 GCA_033576535.1 Allobates femoralis
GAACTACTTCTGGTCCCGCCCTCCACTAACCTTCCTAAATATGACATCTCTCTCTCAGTGTGCGGCACCACAATAGTGCCTAGTCAGCAGTCTCGCTGTCTGGGTGTTATGTTTGACTCTGATCTTTCCTTCACCCCATATATACAATCTCTTGCCCGCTCTTGACGTTTGCACCTGAAGAACATCTCCAGAATTCGCCCCTTTCTCACCTTGGAAACCACAAAAACCCTCACAGTGGCCCTGATTCACTCCCGCCTTGACTACTGTAATTCTCTCTTAATTGGCCTCCACCGCACTAGACTGTCCCCTCTCCAGTCCATTCTTAATGCAGCAGCCAGGATTACCTATCTAGCTAATCGTTATTCAGACGCTTCTGCTCTATGCCAGTCATTGCACTGGCTGCCTATACACTATAGGATCCAATTCAAACTGCTTGTTCTCACCCACAAAGCTCTTCACAGTGCAGCACCCCCATACATCTCCTCCCTCATCTTTGTCTATCACCCCCACCGTTCTCTTCGCTCTGGAAGTGACTTTAGACTCACTTCTGCATTAATCCGAACCGCCCACTCCCGGCTCCAAGACTTCTCCCGAGCCGCACCAATTCTTTGGAATGCTCTACCCCAAGAAATTAGGTGTATCCACAACTTAGATAGTTTTAGGCGATCCCTAAAAACTCATCTTTTTAGGGCGGCCTACCTATCATGATCCCAAATCAGTCATCTAGGCATAGCCTAATCGCTCCGTCTCAAGTGGATCACATATAACGGGTTGTGGCCACTTATTCTGCTCCTATCTGTTTCCCATCTCCTCAAGTTGACTATACTATCATTGTTAGATTGTAAGCTCTTATGAGCAGGGCTGCCATTTTTTGCTCTAATTATTGTATTATGTTATTGTCGGGCCCACTGGGACCACTGGGGTACTCGGTACCGGACCGGTCTGCTGCTGGGGAAGTCACGGGTGGTCCTGGTCCGGTCCGTGTCCCGGGCTCGGCAATAAAAGGGGATATTCACAGGGGTTGTCAGTCGTGACGCCACCCACCATAAGCGGCCAGTGATGGGGCCGCCGCTGCTGCAGAACCTCCGGGGATGATGGAATAGCAGCTTAGGTAGTATAGTTCCAGTGGGTAGAACTGTGTTCCCCGGGGCAGTAAGGGTTAAGTCTATTGTGGAGTGTATAGTACACTTACTTCACAGACGCTGCAGGGATCTCTCCTCTTTTCTGGTGCTGTGGCTCTTCTGTTGCAGGGTCGTTGTAATCCTGTGTGAGGGAATAGCATTCATGCAGAGACACAAGGGAGGCAATCTCAGGTTTTTCTGTGTTTACTCTCAGTTCTTCAGACAGTTCACAAGTCAGTTACAGGTCAGTGCAGTTCTTACAAGTTACAGTACAAGTACACGGGCACACTCTCCTTCTCCGGGTTCCCTTTGCTCTGCAGCCAGGCCTCTCTCTCTGTGACCCCTCACACAGTCTCTGTGTCCTTTCTGGGCAGTTTACGGTCTCCGTATCCATGGGTGTGTGTGTGAAACGCCGGACAATATGGCGGTGACTCGAGCCCCTGTGGGTCCTCCAGTGTGTCACTGAGCTGCCTGTCCTTTGGGTAGGGACCCTAACGTGAAGCTGTGGTACCCCGTCGGTGTCTGGGAATGCTGGATAAACTACGGTCCCCTCTAGAGCCGACACTCTACTCAGCCCAGCCTCCAGCAGTCCTCAGGTGTGAGGCTCTACCAGGCTCCTTTCTCTCTGTTTCTCTCGGTATCATAGGAGGGACTTCTCTGCCTGCAGTCTGGTCGTCTCGGCTGTCCTTTAGGGCTCGGGTATCACCGTCCCTCTCAGTCCTCTCACACTCCTGGTGGTATCAGCTTCGGACGTGCTTTATCTCTCCTCCGGCTCACACTGGCTCGGTACAGATTCTGCGTGTAATTTCCAGTCTTTGCCTCTCAGCCTACCTCGGCTTACTGATTTCCTTCCTCCTCCCCCTTCCTATATACTGTCAAGTCACCTGACTACGTCTGTGCCCAACCCACTCCTCTAAATCCACCACCCCTCAATTGCCTAGAGTCTTCCAATCTTAGGGCTGGATGCTGCCACCTACTGTACGTGGGTTGTGTGGGCTGTGAGGGTGTTATTGTGCAACAAGTGTCATACCTGCCTGGCTGCAGTTCCCTTTGTGGCCTCCTGGACGCAGGGGCGCCACATTATGCTTTGTATTGTATAGCTTTTAGCATGGCATTGTATTGTAGTTTCTAATTGTTTCTTATTGTTGTTTAAATGTGAAGTTTGTATTGTGAGGCGCTGCGGAATATGTTGGCGCTATATAAATAAAAATTATTATTATTATTATTATTATTATTATTATTAATTGGTAAAAGACCCGTAAAGTTCATTTTTTTCCACTGAAGGAGCTGCATGGAGGCGTGTTTTTGTGTGGCCAGCTTAATATTTTATTGACATACATGCTAGATTACTTTTTATTGCAATATTATTATTTTTTCTCTCTTTTATGACTTTTATTAAGAGGGGGAATTACACTGCATTGTCTTATATTATGATAGATTGTATTTCTATGGGAGTAGGGATACTAAATATGCTTATTTTAATTCATTAATGTTTAATGCAAGTGCTGTGTTTGTGATTCAAATTTATATATATAGTCAATATGTACAGTCATGGCTGAAAGTGTTGGCACCCTTGAAATTGTTCAAGAAAATGAAGTATTCCTCGATAAAATTATTGCAATTATACGTTTTGTTGAACACATGTTTATTTCCTTGTGTGTGTTGGGAAAACACAAAGAAAAAAAAGGGAAACATGGCAAACTGGACATAATTTCACATAAAAACTAAAAATGGGCTGGACAAAATTGATGGCATCCTCAATTTAATATTTGTTTGCACAACCTTTGAAATTAATAACTTCAGATAAGTGCATCCTATAAACATTGACAAGCTTATTACACCTCTCAACTGGAATTTTGGACCACTCTTCCTTTGCAAACTGCTCCAGATCTCTCATATTTGAAGGGCTCCTTCTCCCAACAGCAATTTTAAGATCTCTCCACAGTTGTTCAACGGGATTTGAATCTAGACTAATTTCTGGCCACTAGAGAACTCTCCAGCTATTTGTTTCCATACATTTCTAGGTCCATATTAAAGAATGTGTGGAGTCATTGTCCTGCTGGAAGACCTATAACCTAGGATGCATACCCAGCTTTCGGATACTGGGCACTACATTGCGATCCAAAATCCTTTGGTAACCTTCAGATTTCATGATGCCTTCCTTGCACAAAGTCAAGGCACCCAGTGGCAGAGGCAGCAAATAGAAAAAAAAAAACATCTTTGAACTTCCACCATATTTGCCATATTTGACTGTAGGTACTGTGTTCTTTCAGTTGTAGGAGATTTATGTTAACAAAGTTTGGGAGCATTGGAGCAGCAAACTACCGTATTTGTATTAAAATTATATACACCACGACGTGTTTCCACAGCGAACAGCCATCTTTATCAGGTGGAATCCACCTGATGAAGATGGCTGTTCACTGTGGAAACGCGTCATGGTGTATAAAATTTGAATAAAGAGGTTTGTAACCTTCAAACTCCTTTCTAAGTAGTTTGCTTGTCCAGCGCTCCCAAACTCTGTTAACATAAATCTCCTGCATCTGTTAAACAACCCTCCGAGTTCTGCAGTGAGCTGCTGGCTGCCGCACACTGTATGAGGGCTGAAAGACCTGCCAAGACGTGCATCATCTGATGCGCAAATCAAATGATCGGCCGGCATCCCACGTGACCGGGAGAGACAGCGGATGAGCCGCCGGAGCCTGGATCGGGCAATCCAACAAAGCGGTGCCGCAGAACAAGGTTGTGCAAGGGTACACAACTTCATAAGGTGAGAGGTGACCCCCACACCTCTAAACTTTACCCCCACTAGACCACCAGGTGCTTCTCGAAAGACGCTTCTCCAAATCTTTTGTCTCCCATTCTTTCAGTTGTGGGCCTCTTTCTGTTTTCAGTAAACAGTAGAAAGATGTGCTTTACTAAAAAGCTCTATCTTTGTCTCATCTGTCCACAAATGCTTTCCTAGAAAGATTTTGGCTTAGGCTGGGTTCCACATAAGCCCTCAGTCCGTTTTTGGCTTCAGTTTTCTCATTTTTTTTTTCTAAGTCCAAAAACTGACAGAAAAACGGATTGGGTGTAATAAACACCCTGTCCGTTTTTCTATGGAGCTCCAAACATTGCCCTGTCCGTTTTTGAGTCAAAAACGTTGCATGCAACGTTTTTGGCATCAGTTAAAAAACGCATGCGTTTTCATGCGTTTTTTTTAACATGGGGCCCTATGGGAAACGCATGCACGAACGCATGCAAACGCGCACTTGCGTTTGCGCATGCGTTCGCGCATGCGTTTTTTTAATGAAAATTCCAAAAACGTTCAGGAGTGCAGGAGGCTCAAAAGCACCCAGAAAAAAACGGATTGGTGATGAAAATCACTTCCAAAAACGGATTTCTATGTGTGACCACAGCCTTACTCACATACATTTTAGCAAATTGCAGTCTAGCTTTTTTATGTTTCTGTGTCAGCAGAGGCGTTCTCCTGGTCTCCTGCCATAGCGTTTCATTCCATTCAATTGTCCATGAATAGTTCAGGATGACACTCATGCACCCTGAGCCTGCAGAACAGCTTGAATTTCACTATGGACCAAGGAACATCACGATCTTTGAAGATGGATTTGTCATCTTGAGATTGTAGATATTTTTCAACAATTTGGTTCTTGAGTCCTCAGACAAATCTCTTCTTTCTGTTCTCCATGCTTACTTCACCCTTTCTTTATCTGCTTTCAGGCATGATTTTCATATTGTCCACACCAATTATTTGTCAAAAGTGAGTTTGAACAAGTATCACATGCTTGAAACTAAGTTGTTTACCCACAATTTTGTAAATGTATCAACAATTTGCTCTCGTCCATTTTGGGGGTTTTGTGTGACATTACTGTATGTCCAATTTGCCTTTTTCTCAGTTTTTGTGTTGTCCCAATACACACAGTAGAAATAAATATGTGTATGACAAAAAATGTGTAATTGCAATAATTTTCTTGCAGAAATACTTCATTTACCTGAACAATTTCAAGTTTGCCAATACTTTTGTTTATGACTTTATATATATATATATAAATTCTTTCCCTATTTTACTTCACTTTTATTCACCTTAAGACACTATAACCTGCAATTGACTGGCTAAGAGCACTTTTGTGTTCGAAATGCATTGATATGGGTCACGTTCACTGTGCACTTAATTTTCTGTAATGCATCTCTATTAATTGCATTAAAAGAAATGTATTAGTTTTGTGCTATTTATGCTAGGTGTTTGAGACAGATTCAAATCTATGCATTGAAGTGGTTGCACTGATTGCCGAGCTCCACGTGGATTGAAGAATGAAAGGGTGAGCTGGACAATATATTTTCTTACTGGAAATCAAGACCTTTTAACAGGTCACACCCCTTCCTACAGAAGACACTCATTTTCATATCATTCCTTACCAATAAAGTAAATGTAAACTATAGCCAAATTCAAAGACGCATTAACCTTTTTGAAAATGTGGCACCCCAGAGTCCAGATACCACAATGTCATTATCTCCCCCGGGGGGGGGGGTAGTGTCATATCTGAGAGCAATAGAGGGTATCTACACCAGGCAAACCAAAGCACACTACACCTTTCTGCCTCCAGGCCTAAAGGAGGAGCTCAAAGCATGAGTTCAGGGTAGCTCCCCTATAAATTCTGGTCGGGATGGAGTTAGTCAGTTCAGTATGGAGCAGTATTGAGGAAGACATCCTGTGGACTGGAGCAGTGCCAAGCTCATCCCAGGAGAGCTATACCTAGCTTGAGTGACCCGTAGGCAATGGTCTCTAGAAGTCGAGGAGAGCCTGGGGAGAAGAGTGGTGTCAAGCTCACCACAGAGGAGTAAGCTCCAAAAAACAGACACCGGAGTCTGAGGCTGTGCAGGGCCTAATGTCCCGATAACGAAGGGTGGGGGATTCAAAGTCGCCCATCCACACCAAAGTGCCCGGAGGCACAGCAGTGTGAAGAACCCAGGAGCAGCCGCCAGAGAAGTGGGGCTGGAAAAGGTGTCGAGCTGTCTGTCATAAGGCACACTGCAGGAGAGAAAGAGAGGGCCACAGCTTAGCTTCAGCAGCAGGGACCTGATATGAAAGTGCAACAGGGAGGCCTCAGAACTTGCCAGTTGAAGAAAACCCCGAGTTGCTCCCAGGTTGCCGAATTTCAGCAATATCATCTGTCAGGGTGGATTTGATTTAAATCTAACTGATTTAAATCACGATTTAAATCACTAGTCAGTAAGGCTTGATTTAAATCAGTGATTTAAATCAAAGTTTCTACCTAAACTAGTTCTTGCTACTTTAACATGCAAGTAGATGAAGATTTTTAGAATCACTTTTTATATTACTTTTTTCTCCCCAGTTTAATGGGTTAATCATTCATATTTGGACACCACTGTTCTGTTGTACTTAGGATGGAGAAAAATAATCCTGACCTTAATAACAATTTAAATAGATTTATTCAACTGAAACAATAACAACATTACAGCATAAGTTATTTGCTTAAACAAACAACCATGTTTGTTAACTAATTTGGCTAAACAAAATATATATATATATTTTAAGAAACTTAGACTGTCAGCCCAGCCGACACATGAAAAACTTAAATACTACTGTCCCTGCTGACCTCTGTAGCTCACTTGTCGTCATCTTCATCATCATCTTCTTCTTTGTTCCTATTCATAATCTGGAAAAGAAAAACAAGCTTTCCTGCTTTATTGGGTTCCTTTGGGTTCCAAAGGAAGAGAATATTCCTTCAACGCCTGCAGAAGAAGCTACTGCTGTTAAAAGTGAAATCATTACTTGAACAGTCTCTAACTCCAAGCGCTTAAGTGACTTCCACCAGTTTACTGGTGTGACCTTCCTTAAAATATCTTCAGCAAACATATATTTCTTGAATGGTTCCCCCTTAGCTCTGAAGTTTATTATACTTGGCACTAAAGATGGATGATTGCTGGATACCCATGTCATAGCTAACCAAGGATATGAAGTGTGTTCGGGCACTGTCCACCCACGTCCTAGTGCACCAAGTCTGCAAAGTGTGCGGCTCCGATAGGCAGCGGTGCACGTGCAAAAAGTCCAGACCATTTAATATATATACACAAAGGTAAGAAACACGGCAACTCACCACGGGCGGAGAATCTTCAGAGCTTTAATCCATGCGCATTACATACACAGACAATAGCAAGGGAGGGAGGGGGTGCTGAGACTTGTCATAGCTAACTCCTCTTCCTCAGCACTTAGGTTTTGACCCTGATATTGGATATTAACAATATTTGCCAAAAAATGAGCTGGAGTCAGTGCTTGTCCCATTCGTTTGTTTACTGCTTGTAATTTAATTCTGTCCATGTGTAGTTCTGTTTTTAAGTGTTCACTCAGTTCCTTCCAAATTTCAACAGCATCCGCAATAAAACAGCTATTTTTCTGTATTTTGTTTAAAGCTTGAGAGATGGGTTTCAGGAAACTCAGCATATGTTCTCTTAAGCCCAATGTTGAGGATTTTGGCGGTGACAGTGCCATCTATTTTATCTCGATTTTCTTCACAAAGTGTCATCAGAATAGGCCAGTTTTTGATATACTGCTCAAAACAGTCCACCACAGAGTTCCATCTAACATCTTGTGGGAGCGTTAGCTTGGTTCCACCCATCCTTTTCAGAGCTGCTGCAGCAAAATGATTATTACGGAAGTATTTAGCAATTTCAGCAACATTAGCCTTTATTTCTGGAACACTTAAGTCTTTGGCTAAGAGGTGCAGCAAATGAGCACTGCAACCATATGTTATTAGCAGCTTTGTATTCCCTCCCTGCTCTTCTAAATCCCTTCTCATCTTGGATACGTTTGCAGTATTGTCAGTGACCAAACTGCGTACTGCTATAGCTTTTACTGCCACTTCTTGTAAGTATTCTGCTGTGTGTGCATTTCCTGACGTATCAGTTGTTTGTGCAAGGAAGACTTTACCTTCTTCTGTTGTTATACAAGCACATACAATAGGATCATTGTGGACATTACTCCACCCATCAATACTTAGGTTAACAATTTTACCCTCCAGAGCTGTTGCACATTGCTCCATTTCTCTGTCATACACTTGATCCAGCAGTTTCCTTGCAACATCAGCTCAGCTGGGTGGACTGTATCCTGGTCTCAGTGACTGAACCATATTAATGAAATGTGGGTTCTCAGTCAGACGGAAAGAAGAGTTCGTTGCATAAATAAACTGGGCAATTTTTTCATCAATCAACTCTTTTTCTAATCTGCTAGTTCTTATCACAAACCTATCTATGGTGGTTCCAGGAGGTAAAGGTTTTTTCTTCCTTTTGGGTGATGGTGATATGTGGCTGTGGGTGTCTGATGATGATGCTGCTGCTAATGAAGCACTGTCCTGGATGGATAACTCTGAAACTGTAGAACAGGATGATGGTGATCTTGGAGGTGGATAGTTTCCAGAATCCATGAATTCCCCTAAACAAAAAAAGTCAATGCTGTTATTTTATTGTTTATTATACAATTTCTGCTTACTGTACACAACACATCACTGCCCCTGCCCCAAAAGGAATATTTGTTTTTCTTCATAACTGTACCAAATGACAGTAACATGCAGTAATAATAAGAAATATAATTTTTCTCACACATGACAGTTCAGTCTTTAGAAATAGGATTCAATAAAAATGTTTACCAACCTGAAGATCCTGCCTGTTCAGAAGTGTTTCTTTGGTCATCTTCATCACCGCACTTCTCATGATGTTGCCTCATTCGCGCCACCAGGCCTTGCATCTCTTTGTTGCATCGTTTGCATTTTGCACGCATGCCTGCCTTACCGATAGGCGAAGGAGCTTCATTAAAATATTCCTAAACTGGGTCTCTTTTACGGCCTGCTGCCATTATAAGGAAAGAATGTAATAAACCTCAGATCGTACACACAAACAGATCCAGACTTGTCTGTCTGTGGCTATGCTGCAGTATTGTGCTCAAAGTTTCACTTTCATTTTCTTGTCTGCTTGCCCTTCCTCCTCCTCACACTTAGATTCACATTCTTCTTGTGTTGTGCAGATCTATTCCACTCCAAACAATCAGAAACATATTGTCTAACTTCTTGGACTTGGCACTGAAGGGGTTGATTCTGTATTCATAGGTTTGTAGAACAATAGGATTAAGGTCTTTTTCTCAACTCTGTTCATGTTGTAACATTTTTGCCGTGAAGAAGAGGCTGGGACCTCTGCGGAGTCAAATTCAGTTTTGAGAACTGCGTAAGTAAAGCGAGCGTCTGTGATAATATAGGAGAGAAACTGCCCACTAATCCTACAGAAACCTCTGGAAGAGCATGGCATTGTGAATGTTACACATATACAGCCTTTATTCTACTGAGTTAAACAACTCAGCTTTATCTCATGATGGAAGAACCTTTGGATGGTAAAATATTTTCCTCAAAAAGCAGTTTATTGAAAAAAATCCGATTTAAATAAAAAAAATCCGATTTAAATTTAAAAAATCCGATTTTTTTTATTTTTTAAAAAAAAAACCATTGATTTTTATCCACCCTGTCATCTGTTCATCTGCCAGTATCACCAGTAAAAGACTTGAACCAACAAACAGTGATTCTGTCAGTTACTTTGTGCCCTCCATCGTGCACCGTATACCCTTTCAACATCCATTGCCCTAGAGATTTGCTCCACCCATGGGGAACCACTACATCCTAGCTGCCCATCCATCGCCCCAGAGGTTCTGCAGCAGTGGTGGCCACTCATAGCCACAAACCACGGGTGGTGTCACGAAGATTCCTTTTATAATTCCCCCAAGAACTCTTTGAAGCTGAACCCAGGGTCACTGAGCCGAGTCTCTACCCTTGTGACTCCCCAGAAACACCACAGCCAGGGTTCCAAGTACCCCACGGCGCTGGGGCACATCGCTTTTTTGTATCACGAACAGGATCCAGTAGCCCGGTACCACCGGGTAATATGTGCAGTGAACTTTATTGAACTGTGTTTTTGACTGTCGCCATTGTTGAGACATGAGGCGCCTGGGAAGCCGAAGGGGAGGATCATCATGGGCGGCACCCTACAAAGAGCGCGAAAAGAAGCCCTACCTGCACTTTGATGACATCCAGTGGAGACTTGAAACACTGTTCCACCGGTGGAACTAAAGCTGATCATTCCAAAGGAGGTGAAGGACCAGGAAGGCTAAGGTTCACTAGGGAGGAGGAAAATTTTGGAGCCGGGTGAAGAGGTGCCTGCGTCAGGGGCAGTCGCAGCCCAGCCCGCAGCTCCGGGTGTAGTGCCTGTACCAGCCGAAGCCCCAGCCGCCACCGCGGTACCAGCCATAGCCCCGGTAATGCAGTTTCTGATGCTGTATACACCAGGGGAATGTGGTTGCAGCAATACTCAGGAGAATGAAACTCAGGGGAACTCAGGGTAGAGACTGGACTGTTTCTATAAAGTGTACCCCCTGGTGGAGGATCAGCGGGTTAGTATGATAATGGGCAATTAACTGGTGCAGCCCAGCGGGAGGTAAAGTCCTGGCTGGACACTGATAAAGACACTGTTGAACATCTAATGGTGAGACTGAAAGTCACCTTTGATACCTGTACTGCTGCAAAGCTGAAAATAAGATTACTTGGGTGTAAATAGAGGGTGCAGAATAGCATAAAAGACTTTGCTTTAAACCTCCAAGAAGCGCTGAGGGCAATGAAATAGACAGATCCTAATGGTGTGCCAGAAGAGAACAAATTGCTCATTGAAAAGTTTATTGAGGGGCTCCTATCCCATGCCTACAGAGTCCAATTGCGTATGATGGCCATACAGAACCCTCTAGGCTTTGCACAAATTAAGGACAGGGCCATCAGGATACTGCACGAAGAAACAGCCAGTGGCCCAGAACTGGCACAACGCCTGGCCATAACATACCACAAAGAGGGGGCGCAAACCCCACAGGCCACAGCAGGAGCCAGTGCACAGACTCTTGAGCCTACCACTAATGAGGCTCTGCACTTAAAGGTTGAGGCTCTGACTAAGAGCATGGCTGAGTTGGCCAAAGCTATGCAAGCAATGCAAGGATCCAACCCGGCGGAGAAGACTGAATTGGCTTCCAGTAGAAATGATGTCCTGTGGATGCGACAGAGGAAGAGGAAGAAACAACGACCAGAGGATGACCCAACGATCGCTATGACCCTGAAAGAAAGCCCATCTGCTACCACTGTGATAAGCCAGGCTATATTGCAAGACTCTGTACTTTAAACGAGGATACCCTGGGGCAGCAGGCTACCCCTCAGGAATAAGAACAGCAGGCCCACTGAACTGGCATGACAAGTACGTGGGAGGACGCCCGGTCCTACCTGTCAAGCTGGATGGAATTCCCATGTACGCTCTGCTGGACACCGGCTTGCAGGTGACATCAATACCGTATATCCTTTATAATAGATACCCTGCAGACTCTGACATTTTACAACACCCTCATGAAGATTTTACTATACAGTTGTGGCCAAAAGTATTGACAACCCTGCAATTCTGTCAGATAATACTCAGTTTCTTCCTGAAATTGATTGCAATCACAAATTCTTTGGTATTATTATCTTCACTTAATTTCTCTTAAATGAAAAAACACAAAAGAGAATGAAGCAAAAAGCAAAACATTGATCATTTCACACAAAACTTTTGGCACCCTCAGCCTAATACTTGGTTGCACAACCTTTAGCCAAAATAACTGCGGTCAACCGCTTCCGGTAACCATCAATGAGTTTCTTACAATGCTCTGCTGGAATTTTAGGCCATTCTTCTTTGGCAAACTGCTCCAAGTCCCTGATATTTGAAGGGTGCCTTCTCTAAACTGCCATTTTTAGATCTCTCCACAGGTGTTCTATGGGATTCAGGTCTGGACTCATTGCTGGCCACCTTAGAAGTCTCCAGTGCTTTCTCTCAAACCAATTTCTAGTGCTTTTTGAAGTGTGTTTTGGGTCATTGTCCTGCTGGAAGACCCATGACCTCTGAGGGAGACCCAGCTTTCTCACACTGGACCCTACATTATGCTGCAAAATTTGTTGGTAGTTTTCAGACTTCACAATGTCATGTACACGGTCAAGCAGTCCAGTGCCAGAGGCAGCAAATCAACCCCAAAACATCAGGGAACCTCCGCCATGTTTGACTGTAAGGACTGTGTTCTTTTCTTTGAATGCCTCTTTTTTTCTCCTGTAAACTCTATGTTGATGCCTTTGCCCAAAAAGCTCTACTTTTGTCTCATGTGACCAAAGAACATTCTTCCAAAACGTTTTAGGCTTTCTCAGGTAAGTTTTGGCAAACTCCAGCCTGGCTTTTTTATGTCTAGGGGTGAGAAGTGGGGTCTTCTTGGGTATCCTACCATACAGTCCCTTTTCATTCAGACGCCGACGGATAGTACGGGTTGACACTGTTGTACCCTCGGACTGCAGGGCAGCTTGATCTTGTTTAGATGTTAGTCGATGTTTGTAGGCTCACAAAATTCTGATTGAGATACAGAACGCCAGCAAAAATATTGCAAAGTATAAGAATGCATAGAAAGGAGTTTCATAATCATCCAAGATAGGAGTGGTGTCTCTGGTGTTATCGGGCAGGAGCGAGGAACAGAGAAACCACTCCTATCTTGGATGATTCTGGATCTTTTTTGCCGTGGTTCACGTGGCGGTGTGGGTCCTGCAGCAGCTGTCATCTCAGGCAGACAAGCCGGTTGTGGGTGAACACAACCGAACCAGGTGAGCAAGGTCCATCTGGGGTCACCATTTTGGTGGTAACGAGTAATAAGGCACAATCTGCGCCTCTGTGTCTCCCTTGTTTTTTAGATTAGGAAGGAGTTTGTCCCAAGCAAGAGAAAGACAGCAGAAATCCTATAACAAGCATGCTCCTGCAGCTTCCTTACAACAAAGTGAGCAAGTCCTGTAGAGAAAGAGACGTACTAATACACTTGTTGACCAATGAGAAGCAATACCATACACAGTGTTACCATCACACTTTGATAATACCAAAAGGTGTCTTGTTAGTAAGGACAAATTAAAGACATCAGCAGTGGTTTCCAGAGACCATCTTAAGGTATGTCCTGATACATTGAAGTACCAAGAGAAAGTAGCAGAAGTACCATTACCTGTGAAACCTATGGTTCTAGGAGACTTTCCTAAGACGTGGACACAGTACAATGGAGCAGTTGTCGTTCCTATGTTAGCTTTTCCCCAAACAGTGGTACTTGAAACAGCAAGACATGAAGAACAGCAAGCTGAGGTTTTAAAAGCAGCACCTGCAGAAGAACAGGAGATCCAACCCTCTGCTAACAGTGAACTTGTCAGTCCCATGGTAAGACTAAGACGGCACTCTGGTATACCAGTGCTACATAGACCCAAGCGTAGAACAGTGAATAGTGTATACACAACATCAGAAAGAGACACTAGAAATCAGAACAGACCATCAGAAATACCTGTACTGCGTACATCAATCCATAGTAGCAGAGGTCAGATCCCAGCACATGATAGGAATTAATAGTGCAGTTCATATGGTTAAAATGTGATACGTTTTTCTTTGTTTTCAATGTAAGAATGTAAATACGTAACTGGTGAATGTAAATACACCACCAAGTGTATGCACCTACAGGACTTCACTGTATGAACATTTGAGCATTCGTGAACATTTCTTTATTAAATATGGACCATAAAGCCATAGGACTGGTTGTAACAAAGACTTTGTGTAAATAGTTTATCATCAGCCAATGGTGGAAGGACTAATCACCAAATTGACTGTTTTTTTAATTTTCTTGGTTTCTGTACTTTTTGAATCTTGAGACTCTGTACATTTTATATTGTTCTTTATTACTTTTATGCTTTACAAAAAAGTTACCTCAGTCCCGGAGTACTGAATTTCACAAGGAGGGAATGTGGCACCCCAGTGTCTGGATACCACAATGTCATACCTGAGGGCAATAGAGGGTATCCACACCAGGCAAACCAAAGCACACAACACCTTTCTGCTTCCAGGCCTGAAGGGGGAGCTCAAAGCCCGGGTTCAGGGTAGCTCCCTATAAATTCTGGCCTGGGGCGGAGTTAGTCAGTTCAGTTTGGAGTAGTACGGAGGAAGACATCCTGTGGACTGGAGCAGTGTCAAGCTTGAGTGACCAGTAGGCAAAGGTCTGAGGAAGTCGAGTAGAACCTGTTGAGAGGAGTGGTGTCAAACTCACCCCAGAGGAGTAAACACCAACAAACGGACACTGGAGTCTAAGGCTGTGCAGGGCCTAACGTCCAGGCAGCCAATACCGGAGCGTGGGGAATTCCAAGTCCCCCATCCACACCAACGTACCAAAGGTACAGCAGCGTGAAGAGCCCGGGAGCAGCCCACAGAGAAGTGGGGCTGGAAAAGGACTCAAGCTGCCTGTCATATGGTACACTGCAGGAAGAGAGGGTCGCAGCTTAGCTTCAGCAGCTGCAGGGCCCCCTAAGAGGAGGCCTCAGAACTTGCCAGATGAGCAGAACATCTGTCCTTGTGCCAGTATCACCAGTAAAGGACTTGAGGAACTAACAAACCGTGAGTCTGTCAGTTACTTCGCGCCCTCAATCCTTCACCCTACACCCTTTCAACATCCACTGCCCTGGGGATTCGCTCCACCCGTAGGGAGTCACTACATCCCAACTGCCCATCCATTGCCCCAGAGGTTCAGCAACAGCGGTGGCCACTCATAGCCACAATCCATGGGTGGTGTCACGAAAATTCCTTTTATAATTCCCCCAAGAACTCTTAGAAGCTGAACCCAGGGTCAATGAGCTGGGTCTCGACCCCTGTGACTCCCCAGAAACACCGCAGCCAGGGTTCCGAGAACCCCACAGCCCTGGGGCACATCACAAGTATAATAAATTTCACCTGCAGTCCTCTGTAGCACTGCAAATACAGAGTGATACAGAAAAGGTGTTAATGGTAATGTGGTAAATTTACTCATTTGATGGCTGATTAGCTTGTGTATGTTGTATTCAACAATGCTGATTTCTGTTACCTGCATTCCTATGTGACACTAGTACTACCAAGTGGTTGGTGGACACTAGATTTACACAAACAACAGGCAGACCTTATATGTGTATACTGTACTAAGAAATCCAATGACTGACTGGTCATTGGAATCTGAGAGTCCTCTGTTGTTGGTACCTGTTAATGGCTAACTGAAAAGATGGTAAGCATGGAAAGTTTTCAAGACACTATGGCCCCTTCATCAGGCTGGTAATGACACAAATTCTGAAGACACATACATATATACATAAGCAAAAAACAAAAAACAAAAGCAGGGTTAGATGATGTAGTAAATACGACAGGTGACGTAAAGCAGAGTCTGGCTAGGGAGAGGAGCTTGGAAAGTAAGGCAAAGTCAAAATTTCAATTTTTTCTATGATTAGTGGCCTAAGGAGACCTGAAGATTCCTCAGTGAGTGTGGAAAGGAAAGTCATAAATCGGTGCGAGAGAGTTCACATAAGAAGTGTCAAAAGTTCATTGTCCTCTAAATGTTGGAAAATGTGATCTCACCAAATGCCTTTTCATTTTATATAAAGACACATGAATCTATGATATTCCCAAATGCCCTTTCATTTTATATAAAAATGAGTGAATCCATGCGAGACATTTAATTCTGTTCTGAATGTGCCAAAGTTCGTTATCAATTTATATTCCCACATTCTTCTCTCTTTCTGAGATTTGAAGTTGCTTTTTAAAATGAGCAGACTAATATAGGTTTTACTGTGGTCAGGGCTGCAAAAAAGATTTGCTACAGGTAGATAAATACGCTTTTCTTTTATCGAGTGGCGATGAGAATTTATTCTTGTTCTGAATTTTTGTCCGGTCTCCCCTACGTACATGCCACCTGTTGGACATTTGGTACATATAATTAAATACACCACATTGCTTATGATGCAACTGAAGTTATTTGGGATCTTGTAGTCCTGATTTGTTCCAGGAATCTTTATCTCGCCCGTTGTCATTTTAGATGGACTGGTTTTGCACCTGTTCTGGTTGCAGGGAAAGGTTCCTGTTGCTGTTGGAGAGGACAGGGCGCTTCTGACAATGATGTTTTTTAGATTTGAAGGTTGTCTAAAACACAAGAGTGGGGAATTCAGAAATATTGATTTTAGTCTGGCATCTTTTTGTAGGAGTGGTTGCAGTTTCCATGCAGCTCCTATTAGCACCTCCAAACTTGGATTGTAGGTGACTAAGAGAGGAAGTCTGTTATTTTCTTCTCTAGTTTTGTAATGTAGGAGATGATTCCATGATATTCTGGTGGCTCTTGTAATCTGGTCCTCGATAGCTCTTGGATGGTAGCTCTGATTCAAAAAGGTATTTCTGTGGTTCTCAAGGTGATGGTCTCTATCTGTAGGGTTGGAACATATCCGATTGTATCTGATGGCCTGGCTGTACACAATAGAGCTTTTATGTGTTTTGGATGAAAACTGTTCCATTGGAGATATGTTGGACGGTCAATTGGCTTCCAGTACAGGGATGTCTCTATTTATTGTTCTGTAGCTTAATGATGGTGTCCAGATAGCTCATTTCAGTGCAGGAGTAGTTGAGTGTTAAGTTAATGGTGGGATGAAACTGGTTAAAGTTTTCATGGAATGTCTTCAACTGTTGCTCAGACTCTGTCCAGATGATTAAAATGTAATCTATATAATGGTAGTAGACCAGAGACTTGAAAGGACAAGAGGATAAAAAGTTACCTTCAAGCTTGGCCATGAAAACATTTGCATATTGTGGTGACATTTTGCTTCCCATTGCTGTGCCAGTCTCCTGTGAATATATGTTGTCATCAAATGTAAAGTAGTTGTGCGTGAGGATGAATTTTGTAAGCTCCACCACAGAGTCAGCATCAATCGCTGTGTTTTCCAGGAAGGTTTTGCAAGCATTTAATCCATCCTGGTGTGGGATGTTGCTGTACAGAGATTCCACATACACAGTGGTGAGGATGGTTCCTTCTGGTAGAGGACCTATTGCTGACAGTTTATTCAATAGGTCAGTTCTGTCCTGAATGTAGCTGGGTGTCTCTTTTACCAGGGGTTTAAGAACACCCTCTACCCACCCAGAAATTTGTTCGGTGAGGGTGCCCACACATGAGATGATTTGTCTTCCTGGATTTCCTGGTTTGTGAATTTTGGGAAGCATGTAGAATGTGCCTGTTCTTGGACTTTCTGGTATTAGGTCCTCAGCACTTAAGGATATGTCAGGTAGACAAGAAACCAGCCTGTTTAATTCCTTGAGATAGTGCTGTGTGGGGACAGACTCCAATCTCTTGTAGTAGTGAGTGTCAGTCAGTTGTCTGTTTGCTTCCTTCAGGTAGTCACATTTTTTCTTCATGACTATTGCACTACCCTTCTCTGCAGGTTTAATGATGATTTCGTTGTTGGTTTTCAAAGACTGTATGGCCCTTCTCTCCTGGGCATTGACGCTGGATGGTTGACTCTTGTGTGTATCTAAACTAATAAATTTTACCAAATGTCTGAAATGTCTATATGTTTTTTCAAATGGGAGTTACGATCAGATTCAGGTGTCCAGTCTGACCTTTTCCTGGTTGTCAGGATCCCTCTATCTTAGGCCCAGTTGGGTTCGGAGTCCTCTTTGTTGCTGTAAAATTCCCTTAGGCATAGTCTCCGTAGTCTCCTAAAGTAATCCTCCATGTCGCTGCACAGTTCAATTTTATCCAGAGCTTTAGTAGGACAAAATGAGAGTCCCCTAGAAAGCACAGCAAGTTCCACTTTGTTGGGTTTGTAATTTGAAAGGTTGATGACACAATTAGATGCTTTTTGACAGGAATAGTTGTCCAAGTTGTCAGGATTTGACATTGTTTTGTTTGTATTGAGTCCGGAATTGATGCGCAATCTAGTTATTTTTTTTTTCTTGTTATAAATTAGATGAGTTTGTAATTTATGGTAATGTTGTAATTTCTGTTCCATAGTTTCTGTGTGTTCCTCTGTGTTTCCAATTCCCCCTGGGTGTTACTTTTGATGCTGTAGAAGACATTCAAAAGGTGGTTCCTTAGTCTCTCAGAGGTCCTGTGGCAAAGGTTTCATGCATAATGAGTATTATAGGTATGCAGAAGTGGTAAAGTTCACTCTGATCATCACAGTGAATTTCTCCTTTGCTTCACCATCCAGCCACAACTCCCATGATGACTTCCTCCATTCACAGAACATGTCATCTGATTGTAAAACATAGACATCGTTAGCTATTTTTTTTCCAATAGGCTACTCACATTTCCCTACCTCTTCATAATTCTCTACAGGTTGATAGAATGATATAACTGGTATGATAAATGCTCCGTTGCATTGAGGCCAGTCTGCTGGTAAATCTCCAATTTCAGTACAGATTAGATTTTCTTTGGGTTCTTCAACTGTTACTGAAGGGTAAACTGTTTGTTGGTGTTTCAATTGTTCAGGGCATTTCTTTAAATGATCTCTGGATACGGTTGCAGTTGTTCTTCCTTGATCTTTGCTAATTACACAAGTTTTGGAATTGTCAAAGTTAGACTGCATTACAGTATAGGGTTCTGATTCCCAATGATCATATAATTTGTTTGTCTGTCTTTTTCTCTTGAGGACTAATTCACCTGGTGTTAAGGGTTCTGCTCAAGCGTGTTTATTGAAGTCATGTTCTTACTTGTTTCTGCTCTGACTTAAGTTTCTTTCAACACTCTCTTGTACTTTTCTGTATTGTTCTTGACGGTGATAGTTCCAATCTTCATCTGGTGAATCTTGGGTTGGTTCGACTGTTCCCATCTCTAAGTCAATTGGAAGTTTTCCTGGTCTTGCTCGCATTAAATAAGCTGGTGCGTAGCTGGTAGAACTTACAGGGATGTGGTTGTAGATAACCACAAGGTCAAGTAACTTTTCTGGACATAGATTTCTCTCTTCGAGAGGTAAAGTCTTCAGCATGTTGATGACGATATTGTTTATCTTTTCACATAGACCATTTGTCTGTGGATGATACGGTGTGGTCCTTATCTTCTTACACCAATACAATCCAAAGAATGCGTGAAACAGTTCTGACTCGAATGCTGGTCCTTGATCAGTCAACACTTGATCTGGATACCCATACGGGCGACAAAAGTAACTCAGGAACGCTTTAGCTGCTACTTCTGCGGTTAAGTCTTTGACTGGTACTACTACGAGGAATCTTGAGTAGTGATCAACCATTGTGAGTGCGTAAGTGTAACCTGTTCTGCTTGGGGTTAACTTCACATGGTGTAGAGCAACTATTTCAAGAGGTCTCTTTGTAATTATTGGCTGTAATGGAGCTTTCTGGCTTTGCTGGTCTTTTCTTCTCAGGTGACAGTTTTTGCACCATCTTTCAATGGAACCTCTCATGCCGATCCAGTAGAAACGGTCTTTTAGCAGCGTCTCTAGTTTCTTCCAACCAAAGTGTCCTGCATCGTCGTGGTAAACTTCTAGGATCATTTTGACATCTGGTTTTGGAACTACTATCTGCCAGATAAGTTCATGTGTTCTGGGGTTCAGGTAACGTCTGCATAGCTTTCCTTGGTAGACGAATAACTTTCCTTTTTCTTTCCATAGGCACTTGGCATCTTGGGAAGCATCTGAACTCAGACTGGAGTGTTCTTGGGTTATCAGCTCTTTGATCAAGCTAACATCTGGATCATTGGCTTGAGTCTCCTTACAGTCGTGGTGGGGTAACGGGTTCACGGTTCTTTCTTTACGCCTTTGACTTGCCTGGTATCAATAATATAATATAATCTGGCACACCAAAAAGAGTCCGAGAAATCCGTGCAAGAAAATTATTCTTTTATTAATGGTATTCAGACCAGTGTCAAATGTTTCTTCAACAGTAAATTATAGATTTATCAGTCAAACGTTTTGACCGTAGTCTTCTTCTTGTGACATAAATGACTTACATAAAAAATGAAGAAAATATAACAGAAATTATTCACATACATCATATATAACAATATTATCAAAGGTTTTTTATCAATCATCACTTTGTTTGAATACCAAAAGGAATATTGAAAAATTAATTTATCATTTTACAACAAGATTTTTTCAAAAAATACATGAATAATAGACAATAAGTCCAGTATCATAGTGGAGGAAAAAAACATATATTACCTGGATACAGTCTTGTATAATATCATAATTACTATGATTAAACACTCTACACGTTTAATCTAAAAATGAGATAATATACACTCAGTTAGAGTCAGGAATTATGAGTTAATTCAAGAATATAGTATATTAATAAGCAGAGGTATTTACGGATGAGCAAATTTGCTGATAGCTTACATAAGGACACACTAGGATAAAAATTATGGATGTTACATACTTGTACATCAAAAATAAAAAACAAAGTGAAAAGCAGTATATTTGCTGCTATAGTTACAGAAACATAGTGAATTCAATCATTCACATGTGTCAGACAGCGATGTATTCATTAGGTATGGAATTCAAGAATATAGATACCTGTCAACCTTGACAAGAGGATTATAATGTCACACATTCTTTAATATCTGGCTAAAAATTGGAAAAATATGTATCCGTATGGCAACCATACAGAGAGATATTTATTTATACTCGTGTATAAGCCGACCCGTGTATAAGCCGACCCCCCTACTTTTGCCCCCAAAACCTGGGAAAATCTATTGACTCGCGTATAAGCCGAGGGTGGACCCCAGCACAGGTATACAGCCCCCAGCAGTGGTATACAGGCCTCAGCAGTATGATATACAGCAGCCCCCAGTGGTATATACAGCAGCTCCCAGTGGTATATGCAGCAGCCACAGTGGTATATACAGCAGCCCCATTGGTATATACAGCAGCCCCCAGTGGTATATACAGCAGCCCCAGTGGTATTGCAGCCCCTATATACAGCAGCCCCAGTGGTATTGCAGCCCCAGTGGTGTATACAGCAGCCCCTATATACAGCAGCCCCAGTGGTATTGCAGCCCCTATATACAGCAGCCCCAGTGGTATTGCAGCCCCAGTGGTGTATACAGCAGCCCCTATATACAGCAGCCCCAGTGGTATTGCAGCCCCTATATACATCAGCCCCAGTGGTATTGCAGCCCCAGTGGTGTATACAGCAGCCCCTATATACAGCAGCCCCAGTGGTATTGCAGCCCCAGTGGTATTGCAGCCCCTATATACAGCAGCCCCAGTGGTATTGCAGCCCCAGTGGTGTATACAGCAGCCCCTATATACAGCAGCCCCAGTGGTATTGCAGCCCCAGTGGTATTGCAGCCCCTATATACAGCAGCCCCAGTGGTATTGCAGCCCCAGTGATGTATACAGCAGCCCCTATATACAGCAGCCCCAGTGGTATTGCAGCCCCAGTGGTATTGCAGCCCCTATATACAGCAGCCCCAGTGGTATTGCAGCCCCAGTGATGTATACAGCAGCCCCTATATACAGCAGCCCCAGTAGTATTGCAGCCCCAGTGGTATTGCAGCCCCTATATACAGCAGCCCCACACAAATGCTGGCACACGTCCCCCCTGTTGTAAGGCCCCCCCCTGCTGATTACTTACCATCCCTGGTCTTCAGCAGCACCTCCGCGCCGGTCCTCTCTGCTCCGGTCCTCCGTGGTCCCGTCATCTGTGCTCCAATCCCCGGCTGCATCCGGGCCCGCTGCGCGTCTCAGAAGCGATGACGTCATCGCTTCTGCGACCCGGCTGGTCACATGATACAGCCGGGGAACGGAGAACAGATGACGGGACCACGGAGGACCGAAGCAGAGAGGACCGGCGTGGAGGTGCTGCTGAAGACCAGGGATGGTAAGTATTCAGCAGGGGGGGCCTTACAACAGGGGGGACGTGTGCCAGCAGTTTGGGGGGGTATTATGCACAGATATGCACTGCTCCCCCTGGCGCTGATTGACAGGGGGATGCAGTGCATATATAATGAGCGGCCCCACGTGACGGGGCCGCTCAGTATACAGTATCCCCACCGCCTCCTCCTGCCTCCCCAGCCCGACACAGCCCCACCCCACTCACCCTGTATATTGACTCATGTATAAGCCGAGGGGGGGACTTTTCAGCCCAATTTTTGGGCTGAAAAACTCGGCTTATACACGAGTATATACGGTAATCTTCGACCAACTCTTTTCGCTGAAAACACCGAATACTGTGATCGTTTTGAGAGCATACTCAATAAGTGCTCATTTGACCTTATCACCTTGACAATTGATATCCTACAGACAGAACTGACGAATTTAACAGACAAAATTAAGACCTTGGAAGAACAGATTAAAGAGAATGTGTCCTCTACAGAATTCACAAGCATTAAAAATAAAACAAAGAAGAATATCACGGACTTTAGGAAAATCGTACAGGAACGTAAACGCAAAAAATTCGTAAGAGATCAGGATAATTATGTCCAAGGACGTGTGTACAGATAGCGTAATACGGATCCGAATAATTGGCCAAATAATCGTTTTGATTATTTTGGCTCCGGAAGTAGCCTAGAGAGTCTAGGTTTGGGATACCCACCCATTCCAATGTATCAGCCCCGTTTTTTAGGGGCAAGACGGGATATCGAGGAGGACGAGGAGGGGGAAGAGGCCGTGGGAGCGGCAGACAACCTGCGCAGCCGCGACCACAGGTACGGAGACTAATTTGATATACAATATCTCTTCACAGTATTTATCACCCACTGATCTTAGATTGTTACAGAAAGGTCTTTCTTTCTGTCCTACACCTCATTTTGATTCATTCAATCTGGATCAAGATTTAAGACGTTTTTTTCATAATTTAAGACTAAAGGCATATTTTGGTGGTCCAAATTTGGACACCTTAGTACCTCTTTCCTCTCAAACTCAAACTGATAGTGATCCTACTGATATATCCCTTAAAAAATTAGGTATACGGGTTCCTAGTCCGTTTAACCCACCTAAGCATTTTCATCCAGTAGAGACATTTGTAAATTTAGTCTTACAAGATACTGAGAAGTTGATACGTAAGGTAGAGAGGGGCGATTTTCACTTGAAGAAAAACTTGAGTAAACAGGAATTGGATTCTATTCATCTTTTACAGATGAATAAGAAAATTATAATAAAGCCGGCAGATAAAGGGGGTGCTATTGTGGTTATGGACCGCTCATATTATGTGAATGAAATCTTACAACAGCTGGGAGATACATCTACATATACTGCCATTCCTAGAGACCCCACATATACGATTAGATCAGTAATCAAAGAAAAAGTTGATTTCTATTTAAAGGAAGGAGTTATTGATAATAAATTGGCTGAATACCTGGTAGTCCATAACCCGATCACCCCCGTCTTCTACACATTACCTAAAGTTCATAAAAATTGGATGCAACCACCTGGTCGGCCGATTGTTGCGTCTACCGATTCCCTATTATCGCCGTTAGCGATTACTCTTGATAAAATGCTATCTCCTCTCATACCTAGTATCCCTTCATATATAAAAGATACCTCACATTTTTTGTCTGTAATTAGTCAGATGGGTCAAATTCCAGCTAATTGTATACTGGTCACTATGGACGTGAACAGTTTGTACACGTCCATAGCACATGATCTAGGCCTTGAAGCCACACATTGGTTCCTTGATTCGTACACAACTTTTGGAATGTTGAAAAAGCAATTTTGTTATGACATGTTGAATATTGTACTGTACAACAATTTTTTCCTGTTTCAGGACCAATACTATCTGCAGCGTAGGGGGACCGCCATGGGTTCTAACATGGCGCCCCCTACGCTAATATATTCATGGCGTATTTTGAGTCCAGGTTTATACTTAACGATTCCTTTATACAGTCTAAGTCCCGCTTATGGAGACGATACATAGATGATATTTTTATGGTATGGACAGGTACATTACCTGAACTTGAATCAACCTTGTTAAGATTAAATACCTTGATACCCAACCTGTCATTCACTCTCCACCATAGTTATGAGGAGATTAATTTTCTGGACACCATGATTAAAATTTCCCCAACGGGTGAGATTTCTACCGACTTGTAATTTAAACCCACAGATAAATATAGCATTTTGCATTATACTAGTTGTCACCCGAAACACATCAAAAATTCGCTCCCTCATTCTCAACATATGAGGTTGGTGAGAATAGTCTCAGAACCCGAACAAAGAACCAAGCGACATACTGAGATGACCAATAAATTCCTAGATCGCGGTTATCCAGTACACCTAGCCAAACCAAGAGAACAACAAACCCATAGACAAGTTTCATCTCCACCCAGGGTTGCTTTTGTAACCAATTTCCATCCCTTTTCATATATGGTGAAAAAAATAATTAAAGAACATTGGCCAGTTCTTACGAAATCACACCCTCTGATTGCCGAATTCAGTAATTTACCTCTCATGTGCTATAAGAGACCCAAGAATCTTCGTGATAGCCTTGTCCGAGCGGACATAGGTACCAATAAAAGAACAGCCACTCAGAGATTTCTCGGTACACCTAGACAGGGAAATTTTCCCTGTCTGGCATGTACACAATGCTCTCACATTGTTAAAGGGGCTACCTTTACGCATCCAAGATCTGGACAGGTATTTCCTATTAGGGGTTATTTTACCTGTGATTCTAATTATGTCGTATATTTACTGAAGTGCCCGTGCAGTCTCGGATATGTTGGGGAGACTACCCAGCTTATCCGAGACTGCATCAGTAAGCACAAATCGACAATCAGGTGCAGTAATATGCTGTTACCGGTTCCTTCACATTTTATTACACATGGCCATCATATCTCACAACTTACATTTCAAGTTTTAGAACAGGTTTCTGTAGCCAGACGTGGAGGTGATCGTATTAAGAAACTTAAGGAACGGGAATCTTATTGGATTCACCGCTTGCAAACTCTTGAACCCTTGGGCATGAATCGGGAGTATGAGGTGTTCCTCTAACCTATATATGAGCGTTGTTACTGTTATTTGTAATCCCCATAACTTGGTGTTTTAAATTTGGGTGGTTTAGTACCCCTTAGAGCCTTTTACAAACAATTGCTTGTCACACTTCTTTTTTATAAATCAATATACAGCATTGCTGCATAGATATTTATATGCTATATTATGGTATCTGAGATATCATATTTTCTTTTTGTTACAAATCTAAAGCAATAGATATATTTAATATAATAAATCCTTTCTCGTTATTTGTCTTTTCCCCTTTTTCCTCTTTGAGCCATAGAACACTCGCTTTCTCTCATTTCACTGCGGAAACGCCATTATCACATCATTATAACGCTAAGAGACTTTCAGTATACAATGCGCATGCGCGAGGCGCAGAGCCAGTGACGTCATAACGAGCGCCGCCGGCTTGCGTTCCGGATGGACACGACTGCGTTCCACCTGCAGGAAGCAGGAGGCGTGTCCTCGGAGCGTCTTCCCTATAAATACTTCCTGTTAATATGGTGGCGCACACCCTGCCAACGCTGCACACTTTCAAGTCCAGTAAGTATGGAGATGCTTTTGATCTCTCCAGCGCGCACATCAGAAGTCCTCGGATTTTCTTTGACTGGGACGGCTTTTTCTCCTTTTCGTCTGTTTGTAGGTTTCTGGCTTTCCTATCCTGCAATCTATAACAGGTATGCGCACCATATGAACAAGCTGTGTTATGTACTGCCTGAATTTATCTATGGCGTCTCATTTCAATGCATCATGTGTTCTTCCTATTATTCTACTTTATTCTACTTTTCTTTATCTAGCAGTGGCAAAATCGCTTATACCATATGGGGATGTTCATATTAACCCCTATAAGACACAGGTATCCATTTATGCTTTATGTTAATTAGGATATGATTACATAAATATCTCTCTGTATGGTTGCCATACGGATACATATTTTTCCAATTTTTAGCCAGATATTAAAGAATGTGTGACATTATAATCCTCTTGTCAAGGTTGACAGGTATCTATATTCTTGAATTCCATACCTAATGAATACATCGTTGTCTGACACATGTGAATGATTGAATTCACTATGTTTCTGTAACTATAGCAGCAAAAATACTGCTTTTCACTTTGTTTTTTATTTTTGATGTACAAGTATGTAACATCCATAATTTTTATCCTAGTGTGTCCTTATGTAAGCTATCAGCAAATTTGCTCATCCGTAAATACCTCTGCTTATTAATATACTATATTCTTGAATTAACTCATAATTCCTGACACTAACTGAGTGTATATTATCTCATTTTTAGATTAAACGTGTAGAGTGTTTAATCACAGTAATTATCATATTATACAAGACTGTATCCAGGTAATATATGCTTTTTTTCCTCCACTATGATACAGGACTTATTGTCTATTATTCATGTATTTTTTGAAAAAATCTTGTTGTAAAATGATAAATGAATTTTTCAATATTCCTTTTGGTATTCAAACAAACTGATGATTGATAAAAAACCTTTGATAATATTGTTATATATGATGTATGTGAATAATTTCTGTTATATTTTCTTCATTTTTTATGTAAGTCATTTATGTCACAAGAAGAAGACTATGGTCGAAACGTTTGACTGATAAATCTATAATTTACTGTTGAAGAAACATTTGACACTGGTCTGAATACCATTAATAAAAGAATAATTTTCTTGCACGGATTTCTCGGACTCTTTTTGGTGTGCCAGATTATATTATATTATTGATGTAAAAAAATTTCTGAGCACCCTGTAGATTGTGAGCCAACCTTGGATTATTTTTGACTTGCCTGGTGACATGAGGCAGTACCTGTACAGTGGAAAGCTGGCAATTCTATTTCCTCAAATTCATCTATGTCTTCTCCTTCCTCTGGGGATTAGGCATTCTGTAGAGGGCATCTGCGTTGCCATACTTGACACTGAAGTCGTAGTTTGACAATCTTGCCATCCAACGTTGCTCCAAGGCTCCCAGCTTTGCAGTCTCTAAGTGGGTTACAGGGTTGTTGTCTGTGAAAGCTGTGAACGGGGAGGACGCCAGGTAATGCTTGAAACGTTCGGTGATTGCCCAGACCAGGGCCAGGAACTCCAACTAGAAAGAGCTGTCATTCTCCGGGTTCCTCAGTGTTGGACGGAGCTTTCTGCTGGCATAGGCTATTACTTTCTCTTTGCCTTGCTGTCTCTGTGCCGAGACTGCTCCTAAGCCTTCGTTGCTTTCATCAGTGTACAACAAGAACGGTAGATTATAATCAGGGTAGGTCAGGATCTCTTCTCCAGTTAAGGCATCTTTCAACTTCTGGAAATATTGTTCTTGTTCTGATCCCCACCGAAACGGAGGACCTCGGATCTTGCCTTTCTTGGATTGACCTACCAGTAGATCTTGCATGGGCGCTGCTATCTTCGTGTAGCCCTTGATAAACCTTCTGTAGTACCCGACCAGTCCTAAGAATTGACGTACCTCTTTGAAGGTGGTTGGCTCTGGCCAGTTTTTGATGACTGTAACCTTGTCCGGGTCGGATGCTATGCCTTCTGCACTGACCACATGTCCCAGGTACTGGACTTTGGGTTTCAACAAGTGACACTTTGACGGCTTCAACTTCATACCATACTTGGACAACGACTCAAACACTTCAATCAGATGTTGTAGGTAATCTTCATAGGTCTGTGAGTATACTATGACATCGTCCAGGTACAGCAGCACAGTCTCGAGTTTCTGTGGCCTAGGCAACACTCCATCAGTCTTTGGAATGTTCCTGGTGCATTGCATAACCCGAATGGCATACTGTTGAACTCGCATAACCCCATCGGCGTCATGAAGGCTGTCTTCTCACGATCTTCTTCTGCAACGGAGACCTAGCCAGTACCCACTAGTAAGATCCAATGTGGAGAAGTAATTGGCAGACTTAAGTGCAGCTAGTGACTCTTCTATGCGAGGTAACGGGTATGCATCTTTGTGTGTTACTCTGTTGATCTGCCTATAATCTACGCACATCCTCATGCTACCATCTTTCTTTTTAAACAGGACCAGTGGTGCTGCCCAGGGACTGCAACTATTTCTAATGACCCCTGCATTCTTCATGTCCTGTAGCATCTCTTTTGCTTTCTGGTAGTGTGCTGGTGGTATAGGCCTGTATCTTTCTTTGATGGGTGCATGGTCACCTGTGGGTATGTGATGTTGTACCCCTTTAATTCTCCCAAAATCAAGTGGATGTTTGCTAAACACCTGTTCATACTCTCGAACTACCCGGTAAACTCAATTTTTCTGGTGAGAAGATGTGTTGTCATTTCCTATGCTGAGCTCCTGACACCATTTCTCTAGTTGACCTTTGGAGTGAAGGGGTTCATCTGTCACTGTCTGTGAAAATGACTTAACTTCATGTATTGCATTGTTATCAACATGGTACAATTTTGCAACAGTGGAATACCTTGGCTGTTTTACTTCATCATCACCATAATTCAGTACACGTAGAGGGACTCTTCCTTTTCTTCCATCAACCACCCCCCTGGCTGTCAGGAGTGTAGAAATTCTTTCAGGCATAACTGGCTCCACTACTGCCTGGTAGTCCTGCCCTCTGAGGCCTACTGCTGACCGACACCAGATCATCATTTCACTTCTTGGTGGTACTACAATTGGAATTGAATCTGTCACCCGTACACTGCCAATTTCACCATTTGACATTATTACCTGTTGTTGATACGTCAGAGATTTCCCTCTGAAGAGCTCTTCTCTCGCTGGGTTTAGCGGTATCTGCACTCTGTTGGAGCAAAAACAACACTTCATCAAGGCATCTAACCATTACATTGGTACCCAGTATCACATGTGGATCCCACTCATGTGGTTTGTCCTGAACCACTACGATGCCCTGGTTCTTTAACTGTACCCTCCCCACCTTTACTGTTGCCTCCCACTGCCCTTCTATTGTAACTAGCATCCCATTGGTTGCTTCAATGTTCAAGTCAGGGTTTGGGGGTTCTAGTTTGATGTCGGACCAGAACCGTTTGTGAAGGATACTTGGGATGGTCATCATCTGGGATCCAGTGTCTATCAATGCAGTGGTAGCGGTGCCGTCAATGATGATGGACAAGTACGGACGATCTCCCACGTACTTGTGCTCCCAGTTGGTTGGGCCTGGACTGTCTACTCCTGGGGTTGGCCCTCCTCTCCCAGGGGCTGCTCGTTTAAAGGACAGGAACGGTAGACATGTCCCTCTTTGTCGCACTTGCGACAGATGGGATGTCCATCGGCGCTGTAGCGATCTGTGGGTCTCCCTCGCAGCGGCGTTGTCCTCTTCTTCATCCATGGAACGTCGTCGGGGCTGTCAGCGAGCTGGATCTTGTCTGATGGCCTTGCTTCTGTCTTGGGTCTTCTTGCACCTCTGAGCCTCGTCACCTTTTTGGTCAGCTGCTGCACATCGGAGCACAGTTTGTCAAACCGGTCGGGTGTCACAGTCTGTGCACTGGATTGAGCTGCGGGGGATGAAGAAGGTGCTTCCGGCACGGAAGGGGTTTTAGCCCATTGCGGCTGTGGGGTTAAATCTGGCACTGCAGGGAGCTGCTGTCCCCGAACCGTTAAGTCTTTTAACGTAACGAACTCTGCATCAGGGTTCTGCAGAGCCCACCAGCGTGCTTGTTTTCTATCATCAGGTAATCTGAGGCCAATAACAAATTGTTCAATCAGCGTTTTGTTTTCATTATGAACGCCACCGGGATTGGCCTGTTTAAGTAGTCTCAGCGCATCTTGTAGGCGTAGGGAATAATCTAGGACACTCTCCTGTGCCCCTTGTTTGCAATGATAAAACAACAGTCTTAACTCAGATTCAGTATAATGCTCAAACACCCGCTTTAGTCTTATAAAGATTTGTTCTACAGACTTCTGATCTTCCACAGACCAGTTTCGGGTTTCCAGCTCTGCTGCATCTGTTAACTGTCCCATTACTACTGACGCTCTCTGCTTACCGGTCATCGCGTACATATCCAGCACGGTGCATATCTTCCTCTGGAACGCATCTAAGGTGCCGGGCTTGCTGCTGTACTTTGGTAACCAGGCCGCATTCGGGACGTACGGCAGAGATATTGGCATTATCGGGGCCACCAGTGCGGGCGGTAGTGGCAGCATGGCGCCGCCGGGTGGTTGAACGACCAGGGGCTGTACGCTCTGGGGCCCCGATGGGGCAACGGCGGGTTCACCGGTGGGGCTACTGCGTTGCTGGGGTCCGGGCTACTCATCCTCGCTCCCCATTAGTTAATCGCGGCCAGTCTCTTTCAAATCCAACGGAAGTTGTCGGCTCGGCGGTGGGGAGTGAGGCACCACGGGAGTTTCCGGTTCCTGCTGCGTTCGGCGGAACTCGTCAGAGCATGGGGCGGGGCCTATCTTCACGCCCTTTCGCTGTAACGCCCCTTCTTTTCCCGCTTCTCCGCGCAGCAATGGCGGTTCAAATTTCAGTTCAACAATCACAGTCATTAAATCAGGAAATTCAGGAAGGGAAGGTGTGCTACGGTCCGCGCTGCCAGAATCATCAATGAAGACCCAAGGCGAAGTTGTGATCCAAAACTTCTTTATTCTCCTCCTACGCGTTTCAGTGCCCACCTGGCACCTTCATCAGGGATACATCTAACCTCCTAAACAGTTCTTTTATACACTGACATTCATACAATGATTAGTGGGTGTAACTGTCCATGTGACGTCAAAATCGTCATAAAAACCGGGAGGATCTATGTTTTGGCGCACTTTTCATAAATAACACAAGATACACATATAAATATTTAAATCTTAAGATACAAAGGTTATAAAAAATCAGCTTAATGATATCATAAAAAACTTTCTGAAAAACCATGCGGAAAAGCCTGTAAAAACCATGTAATGGCAGACACTTCTCAAGAAACAAAAAAATTTCTTTGTGAATAGGGGCATATTCTATCTCGGGGATAGAACTCATGGTAATCATAGTCTCATTGTTCATGAGCATCTCATTAGTACCCCATGCTATGTTGGTTTACAAGAATTGTTGTATTTATATGTGTATATATATGAGGAATGTCTAAGTATATCCCATTATGTTCATGATTACCATGAGTTCTATCCCCGGGACTAGAATATGCCCCTATATTAAAGGTAAACTTTGCACTCCTTGTGAGAGAATCCTTAAAGCCACCTAACCTATTAAAACATGTCCCTGCACCTTCCAAGTGAGAGGGTAGACAAAGACAAGGTAGTAAAACGACGACAAGTCAGTCATACGGGTACAATAGTGCAGAGGATCCTGTCCGCAAGGGCTCACAGTCTAGGGGGGGTGGGGAGGGAGACAGTATGAAGGAGAGAGGAGAGGGTGAGGTGGTGCAATAAATGGGTCCTCGTGCGGGCCGTAGGCTTGTAAGAAGAGGTGGGTCTTCAGGTTTTTCTTGAAGGTTCCCAGAGTAGGGGAGTGTCTGATGTAGTGGGGGAGGGAGTTCCAGAGTAGGGCAGAAGTATGAGAGAAGTCTTGTATGTGGTTGTGGGAGGTGGAAATGCGGGGGGGAGGAGAGAAGGAGTTCTTGAGAGGAGCGCAGGTTGCGCGAGGGGAGGAAATGGGAGACTAAGTTGGAGTTGTAGGGAGGGGACAGGTTGTGCATGGCCTTGTATGTCAAAGTTAGGGTGTTGAAGTGGGATTTTTGGGAAGTGGGGAGCAAGTGGAGGGCTCGACAGAGAGGGGAGGCGGGGGAGTAACGGGGAGATAGGTGGATGAGTCAGGCAGCAGATGGTGCAGAGAGGTGCAAGGGAGGAGGTAGGGAGGCCGGTGAGCAGGAGGTTGCAGTAATCTAGACGGGAGATGATGACGGCGTGAACAAGTGTTTTAGCCGTGTTGTGGTCAAGGAAGGAGCGGATACAGGCAATGTCTTTTATTTGGAGTCGACAGGTGGTGGCGAGGGCTTGGTTGTGGGGCTTGAAGGAGAGGGAGGAGTCGAGGATTACCCTGAGGCTCTTGGTGTGGGGGACGGGTGAGAGTGTGCAGTCATTGACAGTGATGGATAGGTAAGGAAGAGGGTAAGGGTTGTTAGGGGGAAAGACAATGAATTCGGTCTTGTCCATGTTCAGTTTGAGGAAGCGAGCAGAAAAGAAGGATGCGATGGCGGATAGGCAATGAGGAATTTTGGATAAAAGGGAGTAGATATCAGGGCCAGACAGATAGAGCTGGGTGTCGTCAGCATAGAGGTGGTATTGGAGGCCATGTGACTCAATGAGTTTGCCTAGGCCGAGGGTGTAAATGGAGAAGAGTAGTGGTCCCAAGACCAAGCCTTGGGGAACTTCTAGAGATAGGGGGTGATAGAGGGAGTTGAAATAAACAGAATCTGTACAGAGAGGCTGGATCCTGGAGGCTGCAAAACAACACGCCCTGGGGACAATTGCATATTGTCCCCACTTCATTATCATTCTAATGAGCAAGTATCAAAGTGTTTATTTCAACTTTGAAAGGAAGCATTTAGCACAGAGAGGGATGGTTATAATGCTAACTAGATGGGAGCCCGATTCTAAAGAATCGGGTAGTCTAGAATCCATATATAGTTAATTTAGTAATAGTTACGGGAGTGCGGTGAAAAGAATTGTGTGTATACAGGCGGCTCTGTGGGTAGCACAGTATACAGCGGCTCTGTGGCTAGCACAGTATACAGCGGCTCTGTGGCTAGCACAGTATACAGCGGCTCTGTGGCTAGCACAGTATACAGCGGCTCTGTGGCTAGCACAGTATACAGCGGCTCAGTGGTTAGCACAGCACGGTGGCTCAGTGGTTAGCACAGCGCGGTGGCTCAGTGGTTAGCACTGCGCGGTGGCTCAGTGGTTAGCACTGCGCGGTGGCTCAGTGGTTAGCACTGCGCGGTGGCTCAGTGGTTAGCACTGCGCGGTGGCTCAGTGGCCAGCACTGCGCGGTGGCTCAGTGGCCAGCACTGCGCGGTGGCTCAGTGGAGAGCGGAGGCTGGGGGGCAGGGGAGAGCGGAGGCTGGGGGGCAGGGGAGAGCAGAGGCTGGGGGGCTGGGGGAGAGCGGAGGCTGGGGGGCTGGGGGGCAGAGGAGGCTGGGGGGCAGCGGAGGCAGGGGGGCTGGGGGCAGAGGAGGCTGGAGGGCAGAGGAGGCTGGGGGGCAGAGGAGAGCGGAGGCTGGGGGGGCAGAGGAGAGCGGAGGCTGGGGGGGCAGAGGAGAGCGGAGGCTGGGGGGCAGAGGAGAGCGGAGGCTGGGGGGCAGGGGAGAGCGGAGGCTGGGGGGCAGGGGAGAGCAGAGGCTGGGGGGCTGGGGGAGAGCGGAGGCTGGGGGGCTGGGGGGCAGCGGAGGCTGGGGGGCAGCGGAGGCAGGTGGGCTGGGGGGCAGAGGGGGCTGGGGGGCAGAGGAGGCTGGGGGGCAGAGGAGAGCGGAGGCTGGGGGGCAGAGGAGAGCGGAGGCTGGGGGGGCAGAGGAGAGCGGAGGCTGGGGGGGCAGAGGAGAGCGGAGGCTGGGGGGGGCAGAGGAGAGCGGAGGCTGGGGGGGGCAGAGGAGAGCGGAGGCTGGGGGGGCAGAGGAGAGCGGAGGCTGGGGGGGCAGAGGAGAGCGGAGGCTGGGAGGGCAGAGTAGAGCAGAGGCTGGGGGGCAGAGTAGAGCAGAGGCTGGGGTGGCAGAGTAGAGCGGAGGCTGGGGGGGCAGAGGAGAGCGGAGTGTGGGGGGGCAGAGGAGAGCGGAGGCTGGGGGGGGCAGAGGAGAGCGGAGGCTGGGGGGCAGAGGAGAGCGGAGGCTGGGGGGGCAGAGGAGAGCGGAGGCTGGGGGGGCAGAGCACTCACTGGGCTGTCGGCGGTCAGCGGAGGGGCCAGCTCCCTGATGGAGGAGAGTGAGCGGGTGTGTGCGGTGAGCAGCAGGACTGGGAGCGGTGCCGGCGGAGGCCGCAGACCGGAGTGTGGGCCGGGCCCACACCGGGCAGTGTGCGGGGCCGGTGGTGGGATGGCGGTCCGTGATGGAGGAGAGTTGGCGGTGAGCTGCAGGGCTGTGGGCGGTGCCGGGGGAGGCCGGACACCGGAGTGTGGGCCGGGGCGGGTCCCGGATGTGGATGGGCGCAGACGGGGCTCAGTGCGGGGCCGGTGTCAGGATAGAGGCGAGTGGTGGTGCTTTAGCGCCCACCGCGAGCCGCTGTGCCGTTTTGACAGCGGCTCGCGGTGAGCGCTAAGCGCTCACCGCTCGTGGGTCTGCTACTTCCGGTTGCGGTGTTTTACACAGGGCACAGGCCATCACGGAAGTTGGCTGCATTACCCGGAAGTGGCCTTCGGGTTTTATATATAAGATAGGAAGGTGCAGGGACATGTATTGATAGGTTAGGTGGATTTTAGGGGGTGACAGGTTCCTTTTAAGCATTTAAGCAGAGAGTGTTTCAGAAGACAGAGAAGCGGGATGGTGACGCTAATGATGGCATCAACGCTGCTCACCATCTTGGTGGAATCCTCAGAAGGATGGTACATGTGTTGGACATCCACGTCCACTCCTGATGTCTTACGTGTGGAGTCTGAAGCGAATACCGACGTACCGACGGCCTTGTTGATGCTGGTATTCAACAACTGCCCTCTTCTGCTCACAAATCCTGACCAATATCTGCAGAGTTGCATTCTAACGCGTGGGTGCATCACACCAGTCGGAGCTGGAAGCTGCAAACGCTGCTGAAACCCGGCAAGGGCGGCCAAAGCAGTAGGTGACTTTCTAAAATGGGTACACAGGCGGTGTACTTTGATGAGCAGATCCAACAGCTCTGGGTGGGATTTAAGAAACTGCTGAACCACGAGGTTTAGCACATGGGCCAGGCATGGGACATGTGTGAGCTTGCCTTGCCTCAGAGCCGCTACCAGGTTCCAGCCATTGTCACACACGACCATGCCTGGCTGGAGGGAGGCTGTCAGGATGGAGGAAGGATGAAGGAAGGCTGTTGAAATGGAGGGAGACTGGTGAAATGGAGGGAGGCTGTCAGGATGGAGGGAGGCTGTAAGAATGGAGGGATGTAAAAAAGTATCTCAGGCACACAACTAAGAAAAAGAGACTGTTTGCATCAATTCCTGTTTTTATTGTCTTGTCAGAAAAAATGGTGTCAGAAAAGTGGAACGTTTCGGTTTCGCAGAACCTTCTTCAGCCACTGACACTCTATAATAAAGACATGTACATATGTTTATTCACATATAAAGAGGAACAAATACACTGTTATATCTGATGACGATTCAGGACAATCATATATAAGGCATCAAAAATAAAAATAGGGAAAGAAAACGGGAACAAGTGTCATATCAATATATCATTGAATCAACATATTAATGCATATGTAATACAAGGCCAGACCCATACTAGTGAAGATCATAAGGATAACTTAAATCTATCTCCTTGTAGTCACTGCTACTTCTGAAGGAGAGTCATAATCATGCGAAACAAAAAGCAGTACAAGAGTTAAATAAAATAGAGAAATTAGTGAATATACAAGTCGGTGATAGTTCATTTATCAATAGGGTATATACCTGAGGAATAAAGGGTCCTCAGGAACGTATATATAAGGAGTGTGGATTCAGCCTCGTAACGAGAACCGATATGCGTAGGTTTATAGATACCTGTAAAGATTACAAGAAAGTGATGGGGAGACAAGGAATCAACTTGTCATAATCCAGAGGTATTTAATCCTCTAATATGTGTAAAATCACAACTAGCAGTTACCTACTACTTGGTAAAAGGAAGACCAATCTGTGCAAAAATGGTCACAAGTATACCCAATGGTCAATATGGACCCAATGTAAGGGTCAAAATAGCCCTAAAAGAGAGAAGAGTACACATGTCACTCATAACGGGGAAGCACTAGCGAAGGATCAAAAGATCTCATATCTGAATCTAGATAATCAAACAAAAAACCTCTGCAAGGACCCAAATGACCCACTGAGGTACCGCTGTTCTTATTTCATAAGCAGCTGTAAGAAAACACAAACAAAAGGGGCATATATATATATATATATATAGGATAAAGATCCTGTGTAACACTATTCCATACAAACTAGTAGTGCCATTCAGTAATATGGAAACAATGATGTTAGAATACCTTTAGGATAAAGTTAGGCCGGTTTCTGATCAAAAGGGAAGAAGAAAAATAGAGAAGGTAATTAGAACAATCTCACCCAAGTGCAGTCAAGTTGTACCACTCGTGTATGTGCATACCGTCCGGTCAGGGGAAGTGCGAGTGAAGATCAAGCCGCCACCTCTGTGTTTATGTGAGCGAGGGGCGGGTGTAGTGCGATTTCCTGTTTCCGTCATCTGCCTGACACCTTCAGGTAAGGCGTTCTGTCTAGAGTCCTTAGAACTGGTACTTGGACAGAACTATTTTCTGTTCCAGGACCAGTTCTATATACAACGGAAGGGGACTGCCATGGGTTCAAATGTGGCACCCCCTTATGCGAATATATTTATGTCTTATTTTGAACATAGACATATTTATACAAATTATCTGATGAAGACACACGTGAAACTCTGGAGAAGATATATTGATGATGTCTTTCTGATTTGGAAGGGTTCACTGAGTGATTTTGACGTCTTTTTTGAATACATTAATTCCAGAACCCCAGGGTTGACCTTTACCAAGCATGTAGGACCCCGGGAAGTTAATTTCTTGGACACCCTTGTCAGTGTTGGAACAACGGGCATAGTTGAAACAGACTTATATGTCAAACCTACGGATAAAAATAGCCTACTTAGATTTGACAGCTGCCATCCACGACCTTTAAAGGAAGCCCTCCCACATTCACAACATATGAGGGTATCAAGAATTGTTTCAGATCCACATAAGAGAGCAATTAGGCATTCAGAAATGGAGAATAAATTTAGAGAAAGAGGTTATCCCAGATGTATCTCCATGCCCCGCACTGACATTGTCCCACGCACTAAACGGACTGGACCCTACGTGACTTGTGTCAACACTTATCACCCTTTTTCGACAGGTTATAAGAAGATAGTCAATAAACATTGGCCTCTGCTGGGCCTATCTTATCCTACTGTCCCTGAATTTAGCAGACCTCCACTTTTCTGCTTTAAGAGAGCTGCTAACCTTAAAAATAAATTAATTAGGGCTGACATAGGTTCCTCCAAAATAATTCCAAGGCAGACCTTCTTGGCAACACAAAAACGGGGCAACTTTCCATGCTTGGGTTGCCTCCAATGTTCACACATGACTAAGGGCGAAACGTTCACCCACCCTAGGACTGGCAGGAGATTTACCATAAAGGAATTTTTTACTTGTAATTCTAGTTACGTTATTTACCTGATCAAATGTCCGTGTGGTCTCGGATATGTTGGAGAAACTATCCAACATATCCGAGACCGGATAAGCAAGCATAAATCCACCATTAGGTGTGGTCAGAATCTCCTACCTTTACCACATCATTTTATGACCCATAACCACAATGTGGCGCAATTGAGATTTCAAGTTATTGATCATGTTCCTGCCAACCGACGGGGGGGAGACCGTATAGCCAGACTTAAGGAAAGGGAATTATACTGGATACACACCCTCCAGACATTATCCCCATTAGGTTTAAACAGGGAATATGACCCTAAATATTGAAATTTGACTTTTGATATACAGATTCCCTTATTGTCATTGAGCTTTGAGGTCTGCCTTGCCTGTTAATGTATATTTCTAGAGTTAATCTGTTGTAAAATTAAGCCTATTGTCATTATATTCCGATCTTATATAATAATACATATCCTGTATTTTCCAAGGATCTCAGGTACTGCTGTTGTTCTATCTATGCATATATTAATTCTATAGGAAGCCTCAATATATCCTGGTAGGATATTAGCATTATACCTAATTCACTGCTTTACATCTTATCCCATCATTCTAGTGGGTTATTCTAAAACACCAATATTCCTATGATAAGACATTCTTTATTATGTGCTTTTAATGTTCTTGCCTATTTTTCTTTTTTTCTTTCAATCCGCAGATCTACTGATAGAGTCTGCGGCTGTCTTCGCTCCATTATTTAGGCCTGACAGGCTGACTAATAGGGATTACAGTGGTGCGAGTGCGCACGCGCAGCTTGCGGTCCGGAGCGATTCCTGCGTTCCAGATGACGGAAACAGGAAATCGCACTACACCCGCCCCTCGCTCACATAAACACAGAGGTGGCGGCTTGATCTTCACTCGCACTTCCCCTGACCGGACGGTATGCACATACACGAGTGGTACAACTTGACTGCACTTGGGTGAGATTGTTCTAATTACCTTCTCTATTTTTCTTCTTCCCTTTTGATCAGAAACCGGCCTAACTTTATCCTAAAGGTATTCTAACATCATTGTTTCCATATTACTGAATGGCACTACTAGTTTGTATGGAATAGTGTTACACAGGATCTTTATCCTATATATATATATATATATATATGCCCCTTTTGTTTGTGTTTTCTTACAGCTGCTTATGAAATAAGAACAGCGGTACCTCAGTGGGTCATTTGGGTCCTTGCAGAGGTTTTTTGTTTGATTATCTAGATTCAGATATGAGATCTTTTGATCCTTCGCTAGTGCTTCCCCGTTATGAGTGACATGTGTACTCTTCTCTCTTTTAGGGCTATTTTGACCCTTACATTGGGTCCATATTGACCATTGGGTATACTTGTGACCATTTTTGCACAGATTGGTCTTCCTTTTACCAAGTAGTAGGTAACTGCTAGTTGTGATTTTACACATATTAGAGGATTAAATACCTCTGGATTATGACAAGTTGATTCCTTGTCTCCCCATCACTTTCTTGTAATCTTTACAGGTATCTATAAACCTACGCATATCGGTTCTCGTTACGAGGCTGAATCCACACTCCTTATATATACGTTCCTGAGGACCCTTTATTCCTCAGGTATATACCCTATTGATAAATGAACTATCACCGACTTGTATATTCACTAATTTCTCTATTTTATTTTAACTCTTGTACTGCTTTTTGTTTCGCATGATTATGACTCTCCTTCAGAAGTAGCAGTGACTACAAGGAGATAGATTTAAGTTATCCTTATGATCTTCACTAGTATGGGTCTGGCCTTGTATTACATATGCATTAATATGTTGATTCAATGATATATTGATATGACACTTGTTCCCGTTTTCTTTCCCTATTTTTATTTTTGATGCCTTATATATGATTGTCCTGAATCGTCATCAGATATAACAGTGTATTTGTTCCTCTTTATATGTGAATAAACATATGTACATGTCTTTATTATAGAGTGTCAGTGGCTGAAGAAGGTTCTGCGAAACCGAAACGTTCCACTTTTCTGACACCATTTTTTCTGACAAGACAATAAAAACAGGAATTGATGCAAACAGTCTCTTTTTCTTAGTTGTGTGCCTGAGATACTTTTTTACATTACGATATTTTTCTCAAGAGCACCTTAAATTCCAGTGAGCCAGGTTTACTCTTGACTAGTAAGAATGGAGGGAGGCTGTCAGGATAGAAGGAGGCTGTTGGGATGGAGGGAGGCTGTTGAGATGGAGGAAGACTGTTGAGATGGAAGAAAGCTGGAGAGAGGCTGTCAGGATGAAGAAGGATGGAGGGAGGCTGTCGGCATGGAGGGAGGCTGTTGGGATGGAGGGAGGCTGTCGTGATTGTGGGAGTCATGTGACAGTTTTCTAGCAAGCTACTAGGTGGAAGACCCCACCTATTCCTTTGCCCATCAGAACAGTCAAAAAATGTTGGACCGAAGTTTGAAAACGAGGATTGTTTGATGCCTCAGGTGCCCGGTATATCTGCTCTGCTGAGAGCGCTGCTTCAGTTCTCTATGGCTAGGGTCACACAAGTCCTGGATCCGTTATTGGCATCAGTTTTTCCACTTTTGTGCTCTAAGTCCAAAAACTGATGCCAAAAACGGATGCTGCACTCAAGTGTGACTGCAATGGTGTCAGTTTTGTTACAGGACCCAAAAAACATTGCAAGCAACGTTTTTGGGTGCAGTAAAAAAAACGGATCCATTTTTTTAACATGGGGCCTTATGGGAAAACAGATCCGTTTTTAGAGCATTGTTTATGGAAAAAATGGCAAAGTCCAAGAACGCAGAGCTGCACAGGAGGGTCAAAAAGGACCCTAAAAAAAAACGGATCAGTTATTGAAAACAAGGGAAAAAAAATGATGGCCATGTGTGACCCTAGCCTATTGGAGTCAATGCTGGAACCAGAGGATGTCACGTTTCAGGAGGTAAGGGCAGCATGGGAGTGATACCAGACTATGTGCCTGGCACCAAAAATGGCAGAATGTATGGTACAATGTGAGGAATGTGGTGCCCTGTCCGTTATAGTGTGATCATCATATTTTCCTGCAGCATCATATTTTCCTGCAGCAGTGTGGAGCTTGTATAGTGTCCTGTTGTGGAGCACGGCAGTGCGCCATCAGGGAGCGCTATACACAGTACTGTGGACTCAGAGTCTATGTCCATTTTTGTGGGGTCAGAGGTTTGGCTTTCCGACTGCACACCAGGGCTGTGGAATTGGGAGTCTGAGTCGTTAACCATTTTGGTGGGAGTTAGGCCCTTTTCACATCTGTGCTGGGCTGCTTTTGCATGAATTGCACTGTGATGGTGCAACGCTTACTAACGCAATGCAAACACAATTCAAATGCATCCGCTATTGCACCCATTGTATCCTATGGGCGAACGCATGCAAACGGAACTGCAAAGTGGGGTTGCATTTGAACGCATATGTTAGTGCAAGTGCACAAGAAACGTGCCTGACGACGTTTTTTGTGTACTTGGATTAACGCATGCATTGAAATGCACCCCACTTTGCAGTTCCGTTTGCATGCGTTCGCCCATAGGATATAATGGGTGCGTTAGCGGATGCGTTTGAATTGCATTTGCATTGCGTTAGTAAGCGTTTGCATTGCACCAACACAGAAGTATCATCACTCGCATCAGTCCTAACAGTACAAAGTATGTTATGTGTGGTACCATTCTGTGGTGACCAGACACAGAGGTGCCACACATACACACAGTCACTCAGCTCAGGAAAGTCATGCGATACATACAGCAGGCATATGGAGTGGAAGATGGCATATGGTAAGAGCATGAGGCTGGTGGCCACACCTCCTGTTCATACCTACCTAGAAGTATGATGGGGCTGGTTGATTTTAAATGTGTTTTCTTTCCTTTGGAGTAGCGAGAGTTAATGTCAGTTTCCTTGCTGACAGTTTCTGCTTAGTGCTAGGTCAGGTGATGCTGGTTGGTGACCACTCCCACTTTTTTTTGAATAATCACATGACCCATCATCTGGTGGTCCCTAGTGGCACCTGCACAGACAAGAATAGCCCTAGCTGCAACACTAGGAAACCACAACTCGGACCTGGCTGCCTGAAAGGCCGTCAAGTTGTTCCTCGTACTTTCTTAGGAACCAGAGGGAGATAACAGACCACTATAAGTTAGAATAGAGAAAGAATGCAGAGATAGGTAAGGACCCAAGGTGTCGAAACATTAAACAGGTGCACTAGTTGAATAAAGGTGAAGTAGCTACTACCAGTAAGAATAACCTCCTACAACCTAACTATAACAGGAAAAAGGAGTAGGTTAGAAAAGTGAGACAACAAAGAGATAATATCAAGCCAGTCTCTATCTGAAAGGCAAAAATCTTGACAGTGGGCCGGAACTCCTAAGCATGATCCACATAGGAATATAAACACCAGAGAAGATCAGCATAAGGAAGGTATAATAGTAAATAGCCACATCACACAACCTAAAGGATAGAACAAAGGTAAAAAATAAGCTGCATTTGGAAAAGGATTGACCTTATTGTGGCTCATCGAGAAGGAAACCAACCACACAGTGCAAGGTCACTTGATCGTATCCTGAGACAGGACCATGCTCACAAGACTGAGGGTCTCTCCATCAAAGCCAGACCACAAACTCTCAGCTTGAGCTCAGTGAGGTTGGATGGAGAGCATTTGTGAACAGCAGTTTTCAGCTCTTTCCACAGATTCTCGATTGGATTCAGGTTTGGACTTTGACTTGGCCATTCTAACACCTGGATATATTTATTTTTGAACCATTCCATTGTAGATTTTGCTTTATGTTTGGGATCATTGTCTTGTTGGAAGATAAATCTTCGTGCCAGTCTCAGATCTTTTGCAGACTCCAACAGGTTTTCTTCCAGAATAGTTCTGTATTTGGCTCCGTCCATCTTCCCATCAATTTTAATCATCTTCCCTGTCCCTGCTGCAGAAAAGCAGCCTCAAACCATGACGCTGCCACCACCATGTTTGACAGTGGGGATGGTGATTTGAAAGTGATGAGCTGTGTTGCTTTTACGCCAAACATATCATTTTGCATTGTGGCCAAAAAGTTCAATTTTGGTTTCAAATGACCAGAGCACCTTATTCCACATGTTTGGTTTTTCCCAGGTGGCTTGTGGCAAACTTCAAACAAGACTTGTTAGAGATATCTTTGAGAAATGGCTTTCTTCTTGCCACTCTTACATAAAGCCCAGATTTGTGCAGTGTACGACTGATTGTTGTCCTATGGACAGACTCTCCCACCACAGCTGTAGATCTCTGCAGTTCATCCAGAATGATCATGGGCCTTTTGGCTGCATCTCTGATAAGTCTTCTCTTTGTTCGAGATTAAAGTTTTTTGTTTTTTTTTAATCAGATATTTTTTATTAGACATATTCATTTTGCAAACATCGTAGAGACACCACATATATTCCAAATTTCGTCATACTTAAACCCACATCCCTGTCCCCCACTCCACCCCCCTCCCCCCTTTCCAATATCATATCAATAGCATCATTAACCAAAATCCGACTCTCATGACCATCCTAACCCTCCATAAACCCCCCCACTCCCTTTCCCTTCCCCCCAGTTTACAGACAGCGATAAACTCCCATTAACCATATACCGTTAAGGTCTAGTCATATTTAAGCATATATCTGTAACAGATACCTCTTGATACCGCAAACATCGAGGCACAGTTCAGCCAGAACATCCACCCATCCCCCTTGATCCCACATCACCCAGGCCTGTTAACTCCCCGTAGCCAAGCAGACCAAATCTTGTCGAATTCTCCAGGCCTATTCCTTTTTAAATATATACTTTCCTCTCTCCGTATAACGTATTCTAACTGCCGGATATACTCCGTCCTTGTGGGGGGCTCAGCCCTGATCCAACAACGAGCAATTAACTTCCGAGCCACATAAAGTAGTCTGGCAATCGCCACCTCCTGCATATTATGGACCTCAATCTCCTCCACATACCCAAGCACACACACCAGAGGAGATCTGGGCACCACACATTCATATCTACCTTCCATCAGACTCAACACTACCACCAAAATGCTTGCAACCTCGGGCATTCCCACAACATATGTAAAATTCCAGCATCCTCATTCAAACACCTCGGGCACTCGGACGTGTCACGCACCCCAATCCTGTGCAGAAATGCAGGAGACCGGTATGCCCTATGTATAGTATACAACTGAGACAACCTGCCGGGCTCACTCAGAGATATTTTAGGGATATAACCCAATATAGTTTCCCAAACCTCATCATCCATGACCCCTATGTCCTCCTCCCATCTCCCTCTGGCCCGTATAGGGTGTCCCAACAAAAAGGTATGCAACAAATCCTTATATACGGTGGAAATGACTCCCCTCGTACTCCCCTCTCCACAAACATAGCTCAGCACTATATCATTGCATATTGTAAGAGGGCCCCTCTTCAACTGTGCTCGGAAGGTATGTTGGATTCCCATGTACCGAAATTGGTCTGATCCCAAGAGCCCAAACTCCTCCTGTAAAGATTCAAAAGGCTTCAAAACATTGTTTCTCACCAGTTGTGACACATAACATATCCCTTTCCGTCTCCAGTCCCATAGGTCACCCATTTTACCAAAATCCACCAAGTTGGCATTGCGCCATATGGGGGAGTAAATTGTGAGCCCCTTTACCCCTCTAAGTTTTTTAATTTTGCTCCAGACTCTGTGCACTAACTGTAATGTGGGAAATGTCTTGCCCAACTCTTGAAAAATCCCAGCCTCCAATCCCTGCACCAACGGAACTCTCTGCACCACTTGTTCAAGCATGGATTGCACCGAGTTCTGCTCTGCTCTCGCAACCCATCCACGCAAATGTTGGGATTGAGATGACAGGAAGTAGATCCAAGGGTTGGGAACTGCGAGCCCCCTTCATCCTTCGATTTGAACAAAGGTGATATTGTATTAGCGCTACAGACACAGCCAGGGACACCGCTCTGTGTATAATTACCTTTCCACTGTGGAGACCGGGTACTTGTTATTGATATAATAAATCCGAAAGGTAATTATACACAGAGCGGTGTCCCTGGCTGTGTCTGTAGCGCTAATACAATATCACCTTTGTTCAAATCGTATATTCATCCTCCCGCTGGGAAGCGTGATATCCAGCAGCTTGACCTCCAGGACCTGCCGTACATCAATTACCACTCCCCCAGAGGATTACTTGGATTAGCAGTCTGTGCACCAGAGGATCACGCGAACCTGCCTCCAAGGCTCCGGACGGTGTGGAGACCCACGGGGTCATAACTAAGCACAAGAACTAGTTGTGCAGTCGGCACAACTAAATAAGGTGAGCACGGGGGTCATATCACCGATCCCCTCTTGTAATACAGCAGTTTGGCGCAAACCCCCTTTTCCCCTTCATCCTTCGGCCTCTGCAGAATTTCAAATTTAATTCTGGGTTGCGCCCCCCCCCCATACCAAGTCCCGAAAGATCGAACTAAGCCTCTGAAATATTTCCCACGGGAGCCACACTGGCGAATTATGGAGTACGTATAAGAGCTTAGGCATTAGTACCATTTTAGCTAAATTTGATCTACCCACCACCGAAAGGCGCAGCATACACCACGTCTGAGCCTTGTCTTTTAACCTATGCATCAATGGCAGCAGATTCAATTTCACATATTCTGGGACCGGCAGAGTCACCATGATGCCCAAGTACTTAAATTTATCAACCATCCCAAGCCCACTGGGCCAGGCTGCACCACTACCTCTGATCCATCTCTGTCCACCATCATTAGGCTAGATTTATCCCAATTTATTTGCAATCCTGACATTTTACCAAATAAAGAGATAACCCCCACCGCCTGATCCAGCGTCTCACCGGGATCCTGCAAAAAAAGGAGCACATCGTCTGCATACATAGCGATTTTCTCCTCCACTCCCCTAAAGCCCTTCACTGTCTCATTCCCCCAAATGTGAGCAGCTAGTGGCTCAATTGCAATGGCAAACAACAAGGGAGAAAGAGGACACCCCTGACGCGTGCCCATAGTAAGCCGATACCTTTCAGATCTTTCTCCATTGACTCTAATTCTTGCATCCGGGGAGGAGTACAACAACCGCACCCACGAGACAAACACCGGGCCAAAGTCCATCCTCTCCAGCACTGCCCAAAGATAGTCCCATTCCACGCTGTCGAACGCCTTGTGAGCGTCTAAAGACGCCACCACTCTTCTCCCAGCATTATCTGCTGGTAATTGAATATTGAGGAAAAGTCTTCTCAAGTTAATGGCAGTTGATTTATTAGGCATGAAGCCCGACTGATCCGGGTAGATCACACTAGTGATCACTCCCCTCAGTCTATTTGCCAATACTTTTGCTAACAATTTGGCATCCACAGACAGCAATGAAATGGGCCTATAAGATTCCGGCCTCTGAGCATCTTTACCTTCTTTAGACAGAACCACTATCGTTGCCTCCCTCATGGACTCGGGCAGCGCCCCCTCCTCCAACGCACTAGTGAACACCCCCCCAATCTCGGCAATAGGACCTCTTTCAATTGTTTAAAGACCTCTGCAGGCAGACCATCTGCCCCAGGAGCCTTATTCCCCGCCATAGACGACAGAGCTTCCTCCAACTCCTCCACAGCCAGCGGACGGTCCAGCATCTCCCTATCCTCTACACTCAGCACAGGCAGCCGTGCCTCCACCAGGAACTCCTCGATCTCCCCACTAGTCACAGACAGCTTGGAAGTGTATAGATCACTATAAAATCGCTTAAAAATCTGTACTATCTCTTTAGTGTCCGACTCCAACTCACCCCTTTCATTATACAAGCTGTATATATAGGACGATTCTCTCTGGGCTGCTGTTATAACCGACAAAAGGTGACCGATTTTTTCACCATCCTCATAAAACGAAATCCTTTGAAATTCCTGCCTCCTTTGCGCTCCCCTCAAACGGATCCCATCCACCTTCTCCTATGCTATCCGCAAATTCCTCTGCGCCCCCAGGGTGGGCCGATTCACTGCCTCTTCTTCAGCCGCCCTCAACTCCTCCAGCGCCTCGTGGTCCTCCCTTTTAGACTCCGTCTTACAATGGGAAATACCTGTAATGAAAATCCCCCGCAGAAAGGCCTTCATTGAGTCCCACACTACACCAGCAGAGGCACTTCCGTCATTTATCTCAAAAAAACTCTGAGATCTCTCCCAGAATCCCTTGCATATCTAATGATTTCAACCATGCCGGGTGAATTTTCCAATCCCTCCCATGACATCCCCCACTCTGTCCGGTGGATATCACCACTTCAAGTGGCTTGTGGTCCGAGGCTACCCACGGCTTGTATTCTACTGTCTTGATCCAAGAATCCATTACCCAATTCCCCAATGCCAGGTCTATTCTTGACATGGAACCATGCAATGAGGAGAAACAGGAGTAACACCGAGCCTCTAAATTCCTCACCCTCCACAAATCTACCAATCCAACCTCTTTAATATATCGTGCAAACGTTGTATCCCCATCTCCTCCTCGCTCATTTTGGATATTCGAGATTAAAGTTTAGAGGGACGGCTGGTTCTTGGTAAATTTGCAGTGGTCTGATACTCCTTCCATTTCAATATGATCGCTTGCACAGTTCTCACTGAGATGTTTAAAACTTGGGAAATCTTTTTGTATCCAAATCCAGCTTTAAACTTTGTCGCAACAGTATCTCGGACCTGCCTGGTGTATTCCTTGGTCTTCATAATCTTCTCTGCACTTGAAACAGAACCCTGAGGTTATCACAGAGCAGGTGTATTTATACGGAGAATTGATTACACACAGGTGGATTCTAGTTATCATTACCAGTCATTTAGAACAACATTGGATCATTAAGAGATCCTCACGGAACTTCTGGAGTGAGTTTGCTGCACTGAAAGTAAAGGGACCGAATAATATTGCACGTCCCACTTTTCAGTTTTTTATTTGTTAAAAAAGTTTAAAATATCCAATAAATTTTGTTCCACTTCACGATTGTGTCCCACTTGTTGTTGATTCTTCACAAAAAAATTAGAATTTATATCTTTATGTTTGAAGCCTGAAATGTGGCAAAAGGTTGAAAAGTTCAAGGAGGCCAAATACTTTCACAATGCACTATAATATTGATTTATTAGTCAACGCGCTCCCTGAAATGCTCTGAAACATGGCAATGTATTGATTTTTCCTACGGAAGGGTCCGGGAATCCTGAAATGCATTGACTAATAAATCAATATTATATTCACCCTTTGATGTCTCATGGAATATGGTAGCATGGTGTTTAACCCTTCATCCTCCCTACTTTATATGCACCATGCTGGGGACTGCAGCAGCCGTGATATGCTTTTAAAGTGGCTGTGACTCTCACAACCACACAAGGTGAAGCCTCTGATATCTATTTAGGTAATATTTTATCTCTCAGACCCTTCATTCTACCTACTTTCTCAGACCTTTAAACACATAGATCATTCCATTTGTAATGAGTCTATATAAAATGAGTTTCAACTTATGTATTGAACAAGATGTAGGCACGATGCTACCACATAGGGAAGTCGGTGACATCACAATGGAGGCAGACTATGTGGTGCTGGGGTGGCGGGTGGCTCTCCCCTATGTGGTCTCTACCCTGTCTTCTGTCTCTCTCCCCCACATGCTCTTTCCTAGTGTATGTAAATAAATGTATTTTTAATTAAAAACCTGTTTGCTTTTTAATAAAATGTTTAGTTTCCTGGTGAAATATGTGTAGGGCTTAGCTAAATTTTGTATTGCCAGCGCAGGTAAACCAAGCAGCTACAGGCTGCAAACCCCTGATGCATGGTGTTACCTTCGCTAGCAATGAAAAATACAGGGGAGCCCTTATTTTTTTCAATTATGTAACTAGATAATTAAAAAAAATTTGCGTGGGCTCTGCCATATTTTCTATTGCCAGCCAAGGTAACTAACGTTCTCAAACCTCCCTCTGCCAATTGAGATTTCACATTCCTTGTGTAATCTCCCAGTACTCTGTGATCTCCCTCAGACTTGAGACTTACCAACCTATACTACTATACATTGCTAACTATAATACCTCAACTGTGACCATCTAGATCCTTTATCAAATAACCGCCAAAGCTAAACAGTCAATACATACTCCTGACCCTCCCTTCTGCCCAACTGTGATTTAATCCATAACTTCACACACTATCACTAAAACCAGACAGTTGAACCCCTGCATACCTAAACAGAACCAAAATGCCCCCAAAAGTCAAACCTGGTACCAACTCTAAAACTCTTATCAACGAGTTAAGAACAGAAACAGGCATAAACAATCAAAAAAATAAGCTTCCACCTCCCTCTCAAAACAATTCCTGCTTAAAACTAGAAAAAGACAGAACTATACCTGAAAATAATTCAGAAGACTGGAAATCTTCTTCTGAAAACCTAATGATATTCAAACCATCCCAACCTAAATCTAAACGAAAAGATATGGAAACTCATCCTAAGTCTCATCTAACTCCTCTCTCCCGGACGACACAGACTCAGAACAGGGTCTCAATTAACAAGCCCTGCAAGACAAAGACTGGGGAAAGAGCAAGAGGAAAAGGACCCTTTACTTAATTTCGATGTCGGTCAACCCCTTGATAGAGATTTCTTCTTCAAACTCTTCACCATCTTCAAAGAGTCCTTGAAATTACTTGAAATTGACATTACTGAACAATTTGATGAGATGAGATACTCAGTAGCTTCAATTTTTCAAGAACTGAAGGAACTGAGAAAGCCATTGCAAAATTAAAAACAGATAACAACAACATTAAAAAACCCCAAGACAAGATGAAAGATTAAATCAAACTTCTTAAAGACAAGCTTGCCGACAGGGAGGATAGAGACCGTATAAATAATCTAAAATTAAGAGGAGTTTCTGACAAGATAAAACACCACGAGTTGATCGCCTATGTGAAGAATCTTACTAAGAAGATAATTCCTTCATTAGCAGACATAGAGTACTCCATTAAAAGAGCACACAGACTACCGAAACCATCACACTTACCAGAGGAAATTCCAAGGGACGTGATAGTTAAATTCAGTTTCTATCAAACAAGAGATCGATTGACAAATTATCTGAGAGACAATAAAACACCTCCACCCTACGACAAAGTCAAAATTTCACAGACATTTCTAAAGATACTATGACAAAAAGGAAGAGCCTGAAGCCAATCATTGACATCCTGCGTGCAAGAGAAATCCCATACCGATGGGGTCGCCCGACCGCAAGTGTGATTTTTCATACAAACCAAAATCATTCACTATTGAAGAAAAAATGGAAGGTCTGAAAACTCTGAAGGACCTACACCTGACTGAAACCAGATAAGGTTACATCCAGACTTCTCCCCGAACATCCTTGCAAACTATGGTCTACCTAGGCACAAATGGCCAAAACATTAGCCATTAAGGAAGGTTAACACCGGTTCCTCTTGAACCCTTCCTCACTGTACTGGTCCCAAAAACCAAACCTTAATAGTTATTATTCAGTTATTTTTACTACAACCAGTTCCAACTTGTTAGTTACCTACTTACTAAACTTCAAACTATACCTACCAACTTCTTCCCTTGGAAGACACAGACAGCCCTCCCCTACCACCACCCACTACCCACCCAACCTTAACTACCCCACCAATATTAAATTTATCCTACCACAAAATGAAATTTAGACAATGACAAATAAATATCTATCACTAAATGTCAATGGGCTAAACACCCCCAAAAAATGCTACCTTGTATGGAGAGATTTGGCGAGATATCACATCGACTTGGCAGGACTACAAGAAACTAAATTTAGTCTGGAAAATCCTCCAAAATTCACAAACAAAAATTTTCCCCATATTTACTTCTCCTGTAACAAAAAAAGAAAGCAGTGGTGGCCATCCTTATTAGAGATTCTGCCATCCAAATTGTTTGCCAAATTAATCAAAAACCGAAGGACCAACACCAAAATCCTCCAAATTAGAAATATAAACAACATAACCATGAAATCACCCCAAGATATCTCAGAGGCATTCACGGAATACTACAGAAGACTATATAACCTAAAAGACGACCCCAAAGAAACCATCCCATGTGCCACCAAAATCACTTTGTTTTTAGATTCTATCCAACTACCCTCCCTCTCAAACGAGGAATTGGAATTTCTAAACTCACCTTATACAGAAGCAGAAATATTAGATACCATAAATTCCCTAAAGAAATTTAAATCCCTGGACCAGACGCCTCCAGAATGATTACTATCTTCACTTCAAAGATGTACTCTCTCCATACCTCACTAGGCTACTTAATTCATTAACTAACAACAGCAAGTCTTCCAAAAGAAATGCAAGAAGCAGTGATCACCGTGATCCCGAAAGGAAGAGGGGACAACGAGAACATAGGGAATTACAGGCCCATTTCACTGCTGAATACAGACCTTAAAATCATTACAAAAACCCGAAACATCAGGATAGAAAAAGTTACCACAAAACTACTCCATAAAGATCAGGTGGGCTTTGTTCAAGGAAGAGGCACCGCTGACGCCACAAGCCGTTCCTTAAATTTGATAGATCACTTGCAGAAAACTAAGATTCCCGCCCTGGTGGTCACTGTCAACACAGAAAAAGCGTTCAACAGAGTCCACTGGGGGTTTCTCTTTGAATCACTGAAAAGATTTGGATTCGAGGGAAACATTAACAAAGTTTATCCTCTCTCTGTAATCAAATCCCTCTGCGAGAATTCTAACAAACAACTCACTTTTAGGAGATATTTCTTTGACAAATGGTACCCGTCAAGGTTGTCCCCTTTCCGCCACCCTCTTAAACCTATTTATTGAGCAACTAGAAGAGAAAATTCGAATTCACCCTTTGATAAAAGGCATACCCACTCGTCAGAGGCAATTTAAGATTAGCCTATTTGCCAATGATATACTCGTCACTCTTACTGACCCGCTGAATTCTCTGAGAAATCTCCTAGACACAATTGAGGAATTTTCGCAAATTTCTCACTACAAAATTTATTTAAATAAAACTCAAGCGCTCCATCTAAAAGTAGATCCAAATCTCTTAGACACATTAAAAACAGAAACCACTCTTTCGTGGGAAGAAGAAAAAGAAAACTTAAAATACCTAGGTATCAAACTCACCAAATCTCTATCTGATATCATTGATGTAAACTTAACCGATATTTCAAAACTATACAATCTGGCATTCTCCACATTTCCAAACTAGACGTCTCTTGGTTTGGCAGGATAAGCTCCTACAAAACGTTTATCCTCCCAAAACTTCTCTACATCTTTTGCTCCTTTCCCCCACCTATCCCCAAGAAATGGCTGCAAAAATTGCAAACCCAACTGGTAAGCTTCATATGGGACAAAAGGAAACCTAGGGTTGCCAGATCCATCATGGAAAAAGGAAAAAACAAAGGCGGACTGGCCGTACCAAATATCACTGCCTACCACCACACTACTATCATAAAGCTTAGCCAAACTTGGTGGGTGGAGATGGACAGGTCCAGCTGGTTAATCCTTGAAGAATCTAAGAAACTTAGGGGGACCTTGGACCCATGGTACTCTCTTTCTTATGTAATGAAAAGAAAATATTACCTAGTGAAACCTTAGTTAAAGCCACTATCCGAAAGGCGTGGTCAAGCAGCATGTGAGGAGGACGTGCATCCACAGAGCTCCTGCACTACCGGTCTAAATTCAGCCGCTGTTCCCCACAGCACGGCCGTTAACTTACCGGTATAGTACCATAAGGTCTGTGGGCACAATCTGAAGCCGGCGGTACAGCTCTTACCCCGCTGGGATGCCGAAAAAAGCCATCAGAAAGATGGCAGGGGAGATGACCCTCTGCTCCCAAAATGGTGCTGCAGCCTCAGCACAGGCTGTGGAGAAGGCGGTCTCCAACAGTGCAGCCAGAAACAAGGAGATGGTGGCCAGGCTGAGGCAGTTTGCAAGAGTGGAGGAGATAGAAAGAGGATCCCAGCCATCCCCAGGAGACAACACTGATGCTGGAGGAGAAGGTACAGGGTCCAGGATGAGTGAGGAGGGGGAGGAGGACATTAATGACACTGGAGGGCAGGAGACCCAGGAGCCCCTAGCCAGCTGGGGAGAGCTGGTGGAGCAAAACAGAAAGCAGTTAACATCACTGCAGCTACATGTCCCTGCTGAGCCCACTATAAAAGACGTTCTAATGGCAGTTATGCAATGTGGGTCTGCTATCTCTAATGTACTCACTAAGTTGGGATTTCTGCAAGAATCTATGCAGACAGTCAAGCATGACTTACATACAGTAAAAGACAGAACTGGGCAGCTGGAACGCAGGGTCGATACTGTAGAGGCTAAAGTCACTAAATCCCTGCAATATCATAAGGAGACCGGGAAGGATGTGGATGCCCTATCGACTAAGACGGACGACCTGGAGAACAGGCTTAGACGCAACAACGTGCGTATAGTGGGTGTACCGGAGAGATGTGAGGGCAGAGACCCTACAGCCTTTGTGGAGGATTGGATTAAAGGTGTAGTTGGCTCAGACACCCTGACTCACCTATATGCGGTGGAACGTGCTCACAGGGTCCCTGCTCGCCCCCCTCCTCCTGGCCACCTACCACGACCTATATTGGCCAAACTCCTTAACTATAAGGACAGAGACATTATCCTCAGGTTTTCCAGAGAACATCATGATGTGACCATTGAGGGATCCAGAGTCTCCTTTTACCCGGATTTTTCGCCGAAAGTGCAGAAAATGAGAGCAAAATTTACTGATGTCAAAAAGAGGCTACGAGTGCTTGGTGTCAGGTGTCAAGTACTCCATGATATTTCCAGACAAATTGCGGGTGGAGGCCGAGAATAAGACTCATTTCTTTCTGGAGGCAGAGGCCGCTGCGGAGTGGCTGGACATCAATGAACAGCATTTGGGGAGGGGGGGAGCGGATCGTGGTTGATGATATGGGCTCGCAAATGTATGGTTTTCAGTACATGTCTTGATGCTTACTTTGTGCTGTGGGGTGGTACCCTGACAAGTGGGGGCATAGCGGCGAGGAGTGAGACGCCCGGTGCCTAGTTGGCTCTTCATTTAGGGGTCAACGTTTGCCCTTGCGGGAATTACATGGCACGACTAGTGTTGGGGTGTTTTGTTCAGGGGATGGAGAGAGGGGGGAGGGAAGTTAGGTCCTTTGCTACTATTGCACGTGTTAACCTGTACATGCCCAGGAGCCATCAATGATGATTGATACCTCTTTTACTCTATAGATATGGGAGACATCACAGTCCTTAGCTGGAATGTTAGGGGGCTGAAATCTCCAGTCAAGAGGCAGGCAATTTTTTCTTTTATTTCAGAACACAAGCCAACAGTGGTCTGCTTACAGGAAACGCACCTTACCAGTGAGAAGCTCGATATTTTAGACAAGAGATGGATACAGGCAGGATACCACTCTACACATTCACAGTTTTCTAGAGGGGTTAGCATCCTGGTCAGACGAGATGCCCGGTTTGAGTGTAGACGGGTGGTGGAAGACGATGAAGGCCGGTTTGTTGTTCTACATTGTACGTTATATGCTGTTTCTTTGGTGCTTGTATCTATCTACATCCCCCGCCATATAGCAGTAATTCTCTGTATCGTATAATGAATATTCTGAGGGATTTTCAAGGGGTCCCGTGTTTATGGGTGGGTGACTTTAACAACATAATTGACACTCATTGGGATAGGGGAAATCACGCACCAATAAAGTCAGGGGGTAACTGCACGCCTTTTGGGACGCTTATACGCGAGTTGGCACTAACTGACTTATGGAGGTGCTACAACCCTGAGGTATACCAATACTCGTGTTTCTCTTCTACGTTCTCCTCCCTCTCCCGTAAAGATTTAGCCTTGGGGAATGATCCTATGTTGGGAAGGGTTGTGTATGCTAAATATTTACAAAGAACGGTATCGGACCACTCTCCTATACTTGTTAAGATTAGGGGAGGGTGCATGCAACCAGGGAAAGGCCCCTATGGCAATTGAACCCATTCTGGATGCAGCTAGTGGACAGGGCAGGTAATTTTGCTCTGAACTGCAGGAATTCCTTTCTTTTAATATAAACACAACATCAAGCCTGGTAGTCTGGGAGTCTTTGAAGGCGTACTTGCAGGGCATGTACAGTTAGGGCCAGAAATATTTGGACAGTGACACAATTTTTGCGAGTTGGGCTCTGCATGCCACCACATTGGATTTGAAATGAAACCTCTACAACAGAATTCAAGTGCAGATTGTAACGTTTAATTTGAAGAGTTGAACAAAAATATCTGATAGAAAATGTAGGAATTGTACACATTTCTTTACAAACACTCCACATTTTAGGAGGTCAAAAGTAATTGGACAAATATACATAACCCAAACAAAATATTTTTATTTTCAATATTTTGTTGCGAATCCTTTGGAGGCAATCACTGCCTTAAGTCTGGAACCCATGGACATCACCAAAAGCTGGGTTTCCTCCTTCTTAATGCTTTGCCAGCCTTTACAGCCGCAGCCTTCAGGTTACTTGTTTGTTGGTCTTTCCGTCTTAAGTCTGGATTTGAGCAAGTGAAATGCATGCTCAATTGGGTTAAGATCTGGTGATTGACTTGGCCATTGCAGAATGTTCCACTTTTTTGCACTCATGAACTCCTGGGTAGCTTTGGCTGTATGCTTGGGGTCATTGTCCATCTGTACTATGAAGCGCCGTCCAATCAACTTTGCAGCATTTGGCTGAATCTGGGCTGAAAGTATATCCCGGTACACTTCAGAATTCATCCGGCTACTCTTTTCTGCTGTTATGTCATCAATAAACACAAGTGACCCAGTGCCATTGAAAGCCATGCATGCCCATGTCATCACGTTGCCTCCACCATGTTTTACAGAGGATGTGGTGTGCCTTGGATCATGTGCCGTTCCCTTTCTTCTCCAAACTTTTTTCTTCCCATCATTCTTGTACAGGTTGATCTTTGTCTCATCTGTCCATAGAATACTTTTCCAGAACTGAGCTGGCTTCTTGAGGTGTTTTTCAGCAAATTTAACTCTGGCCTGTCTATTTTTGAATTGATGAATGGTTTGCATCTAGATGTGAACCCTTTGTATTTACTGTCATGGAGTCTTCTCTTTACTGTTGACTTAGAGACAGATACACTTACTTCACTGAGAGTGTTCTGGACTTCAGTTGATGTTGTGAGGGTTCTTCTTCACCAAATAAAGTATGCGGCGATCATCCACCACTGTTGTCATCCGTGGACGCCCAGGCCTTTTAGAGTTCCCAAGCTCACCAGTCAATTCCTTTTTTCTCAGAATGTACCCAACTGTTGATTTTGCTACTCCAAGCATGTCTGCTATCTCTCTGATGGATTTTTTCTTTTTTTTTCAGCCTCAGGATGTTCTGCTTCACCTCAATTGAGAGTTCCTTTGACCGCATGTTGTCTGGTCACAGCAACAGCTTCCAAATGCAAAACCACACACCTGGAATCCACCCTGACCTTTTAACTACTTCATTGATTACAGGTTAACGAGGGAGACGCCTTCAGAGTTAATTGCAGCCCTTAGAGTCCATTGTCCAATTACTTTTGGTCCCTTGAAAAAGAGGAGGCTATGCATTACAGAGCTATAATTCCTAAACCCTTTCTCCGATTTGGATGTGGAAACTCTCATATTGCAGCTGGAAATGTGCACTTTCAGCCCATATTATATATATAATTGTATTTCTGAACATGTTTTTGTAAACAGCTAAAATAACAAAACTTGTGTCACTGTCCAAATATTTCTGGCCCTAACTGTATATCCGTGAAATCTCTAAGACAGGTCTAGCACTAGAACTAACTCGGAACTTCTGCTGCGGGACTTGAAGGCTGCAGAGGAGGCCTTGTCGGTGCGGTTCACCCCCTCTACACAACGGAGACTTAAGGAGGCTCAGACCCATGTGAATAACCTGACTCTGGAAACGGCGGCACAGAAACGTATGTTTCAGTCGATCCAGTATTACGAGAGTGCAGAGAGTGTGGGACATCTGCTTTCGGTCATCACGTCAGCACAGAGGGGGTCGTCATTCATAGCGGGACTTCGAAGGGAAGACGGGTTATTAGTTACGGACACTCCTGATATTCTTAATACGCTGGAACTATTCTACACTAACCTATATTCCTCTCATGCGGGGGGATCTGCAGACGAGCTTGCTGGCTTTATAGGGGCTTCTGGCCTTTCACGACTCACGGACGCGGACAGGGCTTTGCTGGATGAACCTTTGGGTCTGGAGGAGTTGGAGGGGGCTTTAGGCACTATGACGAATGGCAAAACTCCAGGGGTGGACGGCTTACCGGTGGAAGTTTATAAGGCGTATAAAACAGTCCTACTCCCAGTATTGCTAGACACGTTTAATGACAGTCTCACGCGAGGGACCCTGCCTCCATCTATGCGGGAGGCAATTATTACTGTTTTGCCTAAGAAAGATAAAGATCCTGCTTCTCCAGCTTCCTATAGGCCTATTTCCCTCCTGACAGCAGACATCAAGCTTCTGGCGAAGGTGTTGGCTATACGCCTTTCAAAGGTGGTGGAGTCGTTGGTGCACCCGGATCAGACTGGTTTTATGCCCCGTAAGTCAACGGCTCTGAATATTCGTAGATTGTTTTTAAATATGCAGGTTGAGGCGGATAATGTGGGGCGGCGGGTAGTCCTGTCTTTGGATGCCGCCAAGGCATTTGACAGCGTGGAGTGGCCGTACCTTTTTGCGGTACTGGAGGGCATGGGCTTTGGACCTGGCTTTATTGGCTGGATCAGGCTCTTGTACTCTCAGCCACAGGCACGGATACGGGCCAATGGTTCACTGTCTGGGTACTTTCCTCTTCAGAGAGGTACGAGGCAGGGCTGCCCGCTGTCCCCACTGCTTTTTGCCCTGGCTATTGAGCCCTTGTCTTCGAGGATAAGACGTGCTCCAGATATTGAGGGATTTCGATATGGCGAGCTGGAGGAGAAGGTGGCCCTCTATGCGGATCACCTTCTGTTGTTTTTAGCTGACCCTGATACTTCACTTCGCAATACCATGTCGCTCCTTACACAGTTTGGGGCCGTTTCGGGGTTGACCGTAAATTGGGAAAAGTCAGTGGTTTTGCCGATAGATCCCACAGTCCTTGACATACCCCACGTGCCAGTCGTAAATAGCTTCAAATACCTGGGCATTAATATATCGGGCGACATTTCTGACTATGAGCGTTTAAACCTTACACCTCTAATGTCTACGATTAAGCAGAAGATTAAGGCTTGGGCCAAGCTACACCTCTTGGTGGTGGGGGGGTGAACCTGCTGAAGATGGTGACCATGCCTCAGCTTTTGTACGTCCTTCATAACTCCCCAATTTGGCTTCCGCAGAATAGATTTTTTTAAATTAACGCCTAATTCAGGGAGCTTATTTGGGGGGAAAAGAGAGCACGGATAAAATTGGAACACCTGCAGAGGGGTAAGGAGGAGGGGGGGCTGGCCTTGCCCAACCCTTGGCTGTATTTTCTGTCCTCACAGTGTCAGCATTTGACCGGGGGCGCGGAGCACTCAGTTGCGGGGCAGGGGGGAGGAAAGGGTATCCTTCAGTTTCTGGGGGGGAGAGGACCGCTGCTGGCGAAATTAGAAGCTGGAACCCTTCGACCCTGGGTCCACAGGCTCCCCACGGTGCTACTCATGATTAAAGTATGGGAATAATTGAAAAGGCTGAGAGGCATCACTGGTTTTACACGGTATACCCCCATTTGGAACAACCCTCATCTGCCGCACCTGCAGGCGCTGAGGGGATTCGCGCAGTGGCGACGTGTGGGCATTTGGTGGCTCTCTCAGCTGGTGGAACGGGGAGTCTTTAAAACATTTGAAACCTTGCAGAGTGAATTTTCGCTCCCACACTCCTCGTTCTACCGGTATTTGCAGGTGCGACATGCCTACATGGCGCAGGCTCAAACGCATTGTATGGACATACACCATGATACTGCTATCACCATGATTGGCGCGCAAACCTCCACTAAAGGCATTATTTCCTTTGTATACGGATACCTCTTGGCAATGGCTCTGTTAAAACACCCGATACGGGCACTGGACAAATGGGAACAGCAAATAGAGGGTATAACAGCTGAACGTTGGGAGTCGATCATGAGTATGATACCCCGGCTGTCGCTCAATGAGCCCAGACGCCTCTCTCAACTGTATATCCTTTATAGGGTATACAGGACGCCTAAGGGGCTTCATGATTTAGGCGTGAGACGGGACTCATGTTGCCCCAAATGTTCACATGAGGACGCGGACATTCTCCACATGTTTTGGACGTGCCCGCGCCTCCAGATTTTTTGGATTATGGTACTCCACTTGATCCGGGGGGCAACGGAGCTGGACATCCCCAGAGACCCGATTGTCTGTGTCCTTGGCTGTACAGAGGATGTAGGGGGAGATGACTATTCGCATATAGCAGTGGCTAGGATGTTGTTTGCTGCCAGAAAATTAATAGCGGCTCATTGGATATCCGATACGGTACCCTCTCGCAAAGAGTATATCTGTAGCATGAATCTGACCGTGAGTAGGGGAAAAGCTATATACCTCAAACGGGACATATTGAGGGTATTTGATAAAATATGGAAGGGCTGGATGGACCTTCAGGGGCTGCCGACTGTTAATTAATTGCTTTTGGACTGAGTTATTTCTTTAAGTTGGGAGATGTGTTATGCAGATTTTTGGAACATCTTGGGTACATGTTATATCCATATGTGCAGTACTATCTTTGTTGAGGAATACTGACCCACTGGACCGGGAGGGGGGAAGGGAGGGATGGTGGTGGTGGGAGGGGAGGGGGATTTAATGCAATGCATTTCTTTCTGTATTGTTGTTGAAAAGTTTTAATAAAAACTATCTGATTAAAAAAAAAAGCCACTATCCAATCCTGGAGGTACTTGCTCTCCAAATCGACAAACGATTATCCCACTTCCTCACTAAATTGGATCTCTATAGACCTCCGCGAAGCCTTTCCTTCAAGACTAAAAACAGAGACATGGAAAAAATCTGGCATTTTTCTCATCTTTGATATTCTGGATAAGAAAAAATGACTCATCCCCTTTCAGGCTCTCCAAAACACTAACAACTAAAAAAAAAAACAGAAGAGAAAATGTGGGAAAAAATTCAACTGCTAAAGAAGTGAAAGCTACCACTTCGGGGATAGTTTAAAAGAATCTTTTATTTTATTCTTTTTAAAAAATGACTGGTCAAGTATAACATAGTATACAAAAAACTGAACAAACAGGTGTATTATACAAATTCGCTGAAGGACAACAGCACATAACAATACATGTATCCCTTCCTCCCCCTATGTTTGCAAACTGCCTGTCAGTGGAGGTAATATCACCCTAAAGTTTCGGGTGCCCCAACTCCACGGCGGCTCGCCCTATGATAGCCCTAGATGCTACGGGTATCAAAAATAGCAACAATAGAACGTTATCAGAGGATGCCCACAATATGTCTGGGTAACAACAGGACACAGAACCGGACCAGGGTCAACTTAACTCAAGTAGTCTCCCTAGTCCTTTGATTCCACGCTGGTCCACAGTGCATTCACGTTCTTCCTTCAGTTGTGACGTTAAAAAAACAAACGTTAATGAATCTCCATTGTTTCCATCTTCACCCTGGAACCAGACACATATGGAGTCACTTTAGCTCTATGGGAGGCTTATGGGCCTGAAGTATTTTCTTCTCTGGCAATTTCCAGTATAAAAGGGAAACGTTTTTTTTCTACCCCACATTAATATGGTTGATATGAAACCTGAGTGTCCATGACTTTAAAGGGATCCTGTCACCCCCAAAACGCATGTAAACCTATTAAAACCTGTCCCTAGAGCATATTAACACTATCCCTACACTCTTTTTACCTCCTAAAAGCATTAAGTGACATTGAATAAAAACGTTTTATAAGTACCTGATTAGTGCTGATAATGAGTGACTATGCTATTCATAGTCACTCATCAAGACTGCCCCTCTGCTTCATAGCACGCCTGAATAGGCGTGATCTACATCCAGGATTCAAATTCGTGCCTCCCCGCTGTGCCCTGTGTCGTAGGAGGCTGCAGTGTGGCTGGTGACGCGATCCGCGTCATTCCCGGCGCCTGGTGACGTATTTAGACCGGCGCCGCGCTGCTAGCTTCAAAATGCGCACTGCGCATGCCCAATGCGCATGCGCAGTGCGCATTTTGAAGCTAACAGCGCGGCGCCGGTCTAAATACGTCACCAGGCGCCGGGAATGACGCGGATCGCGTCACCAGCCACACTGCAGCCTCCTACGACACAGGGCACAGCGGGGAGGCACGAATTTGAATCCTGGATGTAGATCACGCCTATTCAGGCGTGCTATGAAGCAGAGGGGCAGTCTTGATGAGTGACTATGAATAGCATAGTCACTCATTATCAGCACTAATCAGGTACCTATAAAACGTTTTTATTCAATGTCACTTAATGCTTTTAGGAGGTAAAAAGAGTGTAGGGATAGTGTTAATATGCTCTAGGGACAGGTTTTAATAGGTTTACATGCGTTTTGGGGGTGACAGGATCCCTTTAACAGTAGCTGGATGCCCACCACTGTGTACACTGTCACCGGGAGTTAGTGAATGCACCCCCGTGACCCCGACTCTGAGACCCCTCTTTTGAAGCGATACGATATTTTGATCTATTCTTTGTCTCGTGAAAAAAGAGTGACAGTAGTGATGGGCGAATCCTAAATTACTCGGAATCGCTTGACTCTAGCGAGTCCGAGCCCGGGACTCGCTACTCGTTGCGAGTCTAGCGAGTCCAATGTTAATGAATGGGGAAGCGAGTAATAGCGAGTAATGTGTGACCGCAGATGTGTCTCGGAAAGCGCTCGCATTGCCGTGTCAGAAGCCCCACTCGCAACTGTATTTTGCTGCTGTCTCCGAGGCCAAACTTGCATGTGTTTGAGGCGAGGCAAGCGATTTTCTGCAGCAATCCCCATGCTTTTTGCAAACAGGAAATAAGCCGACTCGAGCTGCCTGGCTGGACGCGCAGAAACACACCGAGTAAGCATGGCCCCTGTCAACACCCTGCAATTAATTGCTCTGGTGGAGGCTCGGCCCCTGCTTTGGCTGCCCACTGACCCTGCTTATGGGGATAACGTCCAGCGGACTACAGCCTGGAGGGAGATCGCACAGGGCGTTTTCCCAACGTTTCACCGTTGTGGCCATGATGCACAGAGCAATATGGGTGAGTTAAATGTGTTCACACGTTATATTGCATTTACCGTATGTAGTCGTGTATAAGCCGACCCGTGTATAAGCCGACCCCCCTACTTTAGCCCCAAAAAAGTGGGAAACCATATTGACTGCCATCCTTGTATACAGCAGCTATCACTGTTAGACAGCCCCCTAGCAGAGTATACAGCTCCACCTGCAGAGTATACAGGCCCCCCAGTGTGTATATATGCCCCCGATATTAGGGTATACAGACCCCCCGTGGGTACACAGGCCCCCCAGCAGTGGGTATACAGGGCCCCCAGTGGTTATACAGGGCCCTCATAGTAGGGTCTACAGCCCCCCCGTGGGTATACAAGACCCCAGCAGTGAGAATACAGGGCCCCCATAGTAGGGTATACAGCCCCCCATGGGTATACAGGCACCCAGCAGTGGGTATACACGGCCCCCATAGTAGGTCTACAGCTCCCCGTGGTATACAGGCCCCCAGCAGTGGGTATACACGGCCCCCATAGTAGGGTCTACAGCCCCCCCGTGGGTATACAGGCCCCCAGCAGTGGGTATACAGGGCCCCCGTGGGTATACAGGGCCCCCACAGTAGGGTATACAGGGCCCTCAATGTGTTATCATGCGCCGTCGCATGGTTGCCTATATTTGGATGGGGTCACAATAGTACACTTAGTTTAAGGGCTGGTCCTCCTGGCTCTGAAGGCCAGGGGGTTGGGTGTGTATAAATACCACTAATGAGCGGAGTCTGGTGCCCGCACTATTACATTCTCTATGCGTTGACATGTGCCCTGCCCCATTTGTGATTGTGGCCACGTGAGCTCAATGTCCGTAATGCTGTTGATGATGTTCCACACTGTCGTGTCACTGTGCCTTGTATACACATTACACACACAACATGAATAAAATGTTATTGTTGATTTGTACACATACTTTTAGTGTTTCAAATGTTACAGAGGTCTAAACCCGGTTTGAAATCATTTCACAGTTGACCACATTATGAAGCGGTGGAGGAGCTGCCGCGACCAATTCAGTCGGCAACACCGGAGGATCATGGAGGGGGGACGGGAAGCTGGTCACGGGACAATATATTGCCACTACGAACGGCTGTCCTTTCTAGAACCGGTGGCCCGTATGCCAAGGTATGTGTCTGCTGCACTGTTGTTTACTATTATTGTCATTATTATTTATTTATATAGCGCCATTAGGTTCCATGGCACTTTACATGAGGATAAGGGTTAACGACAAAAAACAGTACATGAAGACAATCAGGTCATACAGGTACAAGAGGAGAGGACCCTGTCCACGAGGGCACACAGTGTACGTATGAAGCTCTATAATGAGTGTGCTGGTTTACATACCCACACTGGGGTTTGTTTCTGCCATGGTGCAACACAATTCTATTACCTTTGGCAATGATCCAGGACATACACATTTATAGTCACATTGTGACGTTGGGACAAATAAGCAATGTTCTGCAGGGTGGTCAGACACAATGTTCCTTGACCTCACAATTAGCTATTATTGTTGGCATGTTTGTGGAACAAAGCCATGTTCTTCCCTGCAATGGCCTCTAAGGTGTGTGGCCCTGTCTGGTTTGCCTGTCATAAGCCTCATTTGTATCAGTTCCTAATGGCCTCGACTTGCATAAGGGCCACATACATCCCTACATGTTTAGTTGTGGGTGTTTTTTTCGGCTAAATAACGCTGCAAGGATATACCCCTTTTGCACTAAACTGTTTGTACACAATCCCAGATTGTTGACACAGTCACACACATTTCAGGACATACCCTGTATCACTACAAATATGTGTGGTTCAGTTTTCCCATGGGTATATTTGGGGCTGCAAGGTGATGGTGTAGATATTAGGGCCCACATGTGAATTTAAATTTTTTTGTCGTTTACTCATGGGCACATTACGAATCCTCCAGAAAACATAGTGTATTAATGCTGTATAAAATCAAACTAAAGAGGGCCATATTTTCAGTGCAACAGGCTTTTATGTCCAAGGTCCTTTAGGAAACCAGAGGTTTGCCCTTGCTGCTCCCGTTTTTTGTTCGGCCCCGTTGGAATAACTGTAAAACTGTCCATCTGTGCATACCACCTTCTTTGGCACCAACGATGTGTGACCTGCTGCTCAAAAACAACCCCATACTCTATGTCCATTACAGTCGTTTCAAAACCCAAGCCATCTGTTTGGTGTGTTTTATTTACCAAGACATTCCTGATTAGCATACATGGCAGCAAAAAGGAGTGTAGGCCACTAATGCCCAATGCTCATATGTCACCTATGCTGCATGACTCCATTTCCTGTCTGGCTCACCTGCCCTATAGATCTGGGTTATGTGCATTGAGACCAAGGCCGCCCACACTGTGTCTTTTTGTGTCCATCTGATGGCAAACAACCCTGAAGAATGTGTTTGCCTCACAGTGTCAGGCTATAGCTTTGTCCACATAAAGTTTCCACAAAAAGTCTAAGCAATATTTGTGGCCACTAATATGTCTTCAAGTGACTACATAGCTGTCCTGCCTAAGGCAGGGCACAGTGTAATAGTGCGGACAAATTTTAAAATTTGTAATGTAATGGCAAAAAATCGTGGAGCTACACTACCCACACATACAATATTGTTTGAGGCATGAGCCAAAAATGTCATTAATTTATTTGCTGCAATTCCATCTTAAGGGCAACAATGAAAAGACACAGAATACACAGATACACTGAGTCAAAAAAGCATGCACATGTTATGTTTGGCCTATGGTTTTGTTTCCAAACGCAACCCATTCACCAAATGTTTTTTATATTTACCCACAGAGCTGCTCACTATCGGAGGCGGCGTCGTCACCCGCCAGCAGAGCTGCCTGAGGAGGCGAGGGAGGCCCCTCAACCCCCACCAGATGAGGAGGAGGGAGTACCACCACCACCACCACCTCCGCCACCACCACCACCACCACCACCACCGCACCACCACCACTTTGGGGCCACAGGAAGAAGAGGAGGATGAAGGGCCACACCAGCGGTCTACCCAACCAAACCAAACTGTGGCCATCCAGCGCCCTCCACTGCCGACTGCCAGCAGTGTGGGGAGTCACTGGAACCCAGCAGCCCTGCTCTGATCCCGGGGGCACCACAAGACCACAGAGGACAGTGTAATGCTGACTTTGCCCGCAGTCTCATACCATTCTTGGATGACATTCCATTCAAGAGACGACTGCGGGCTTGGTCAGCAATACATATTGTAATAGATGCCTGTCGGCCTCCAAACCACCCTGGCCAGGTCTTTTCCTATTTGGAGGGGTGGCAGTAATCTAGCGCAAACAGGCTAGACAGGCACACACCACGGCGGGACAGCTATGTGGCGACCCAGAGGCCGTACCAACATTTCTGGCCAACCAACATGGACCTCCCAACCCAAGGCCATTTCGAGACACCGGCCCAGGTGACCCACCCTACAGGGTTACAAGCAGTGGGGGAGGCTATCCATGGGGCCCTGGACCTCCTCCAGGACCAGGGTGATGGTGGCCCAGTAGAGGCTACCCCACACAATCACCCCACCTACCACCACCTGTAGGGTCAACCTTTTTGGTTTTTTTGTTATCTAAATAGTGCATGTTTGCACTTTGAACATAATATGTTTATTTCTGTTTTGTTTCGTAGCTTTTCGAAAGCTAAAAAAAAAAAAAAAAAAAATCTGACATCTTTGCCATTAAGGCATAATAATACAGATTTTCAAAAAAACTGCTTTGTGTCTGTCTTTTTTCAGGTAATGGATTTGTAGGTTGTTTTGTGGGTGGCCTTAAAGTCATCGTCATTAGCAAGTACTTTACGGCCTGCATGGCGCATGAGGGCACCTTGGTTAGTATGTGTAAAATCATTACTGCACATACCAATGTTGCTAATAAAGAAATAGTGCCTGTGTTTGGGGGGGGGTTACTTAATGACTCGGTATGGCAAAAACACTAGGAACACAGATGCGAGAGGCTGGGACGTCTACTTGCAACACAGAATGTCTACGCGTTATCTCCGTAGCGTACAGTGGGACCCTTCGCCAGGCTCCAGCAGGATCATAGTAGAAGCAGCGTCTTCGATGCAGGCATAGGCTTGTTGCCTCAAAAAATTAGCCCAAGGGGCTTGATCAACTCTTTTTAGAATAAGAGGAGGGCGCGTGGCCCATACTATATTCTTGCTTGTCCTGAGAGCATAGTACAAGCAACGCATTCGATGCAGGCATAGGCTTGTTGCCTCAAAAAATTAGCCCAAGGGGCTTGATCAACTCTTTTTAGATATAGAGGAGGGCGCGTGGCCCATACTATATTCTTGCTTGTCCTGAGAGCATAGGAGAAGCAACGTCTTCGATGCAGGCATAGGCTTGTTGCCTTAAAAAATTAGCCCAAGGGGCGGGATCAACTCTTTTTAGATATAGAGGAGGGAGCGTGGCCCATACTATATTCTTGCTTGTCCTGAGAGCATAGTACAAGCAACGTCTTCGATGCAGGCATAGGCTTGTTGCCTTAAAAAATTAGCCCAAGGGGCGGGATCAACTCTTTTTAGATATAGAGGAGGGCGGGTGGCCCATACTATATTCTTGCTTGTCCTGAGAGCATAGGAGAAGCAACGTCTTCGATGCAGGTATAGGCTTGTTGCCTCAAAAAATTAGCCCAAGGGGCTTGATCAACTCTTTTTAGATATAGAGGAGGGCGCGTGGCCCATACTATATTCTTGCTTGTCCTGAGAGCATAGGAGAAGCAACGTCTTCGATGCAGGTATAGGCTTGTTGCCTCAAAAAATTAGCCCAAGGGGCGGGATCAACTCTTTTTAGAATAAGAGGAGGCGCATGGCCCATACTATATTCTTGCTTGTCCTGAGAGCATAGTACAAGCAACGTATTCGATGCAGGCATAGGCTTGTTGCCTCAAAAAAATTAGTCCAAGGGGCTTGATCAACTCTTTTTAGATATAGAGGAGGGCGCGTGGCCCATACTATATTCTTGCTTGTCCTGAGAGCATAGGAGAAGCAACGTCTTCGATGCAGGCATAGGCTTGTTGCCTCAAAAAATTAGCCCAAGGGGCGGGATCAACTCTTTTTAGAATAAGAGGAGGGCGCATGGCCTATACTATATTCTTGCTTGTCCTGAGAGCATAGTACAAGCAACGTATTCGATGCAGGCATAGGCTTGTTGCCTCAAAAAATTAGCCCAAGGGGCGGGATCAACTCTTTTTAGATATAGAGGAGGGAGCGTGGCCCATACTATATTCTTGCTTGTCCTGAGAGCATAGTACAAGCAACGTATTCGATGCAGGCATAGGCTTGTTGCCTCAAAAAATTAGCCCAAGGGGCTGCATTGTATTTTTAAAAAAAAATAAAAATTAGAAATGCTCACAAGCGGATGCACTTGTAAAGTAAAAAGATGTTTACTGATTGCGTATTTTTTTTATCATGCCACAAATGTTTCAGGAACATGACTTATCACATCGTCTCAGCTGAGGGAGATGCCGATACTTCCTGTCTTAAAAGGGCATAAAGTTAAAGGCGCAATATTCCAATCCTATTAATTAAGATTAGGTTACACTACAATTGGGAACTGTCGTCTGGGGGGCTTACGAACTCCGATGATATCCAGTCCTTGTTGAACTTTATGAGAGTCAGCCTGTCGGCATTTTCAGTAGTAAGCCGTGACCTTCTATCAGTGACTATACCCCCAGCGGCACTGAAAACACGCTCTGATGTCACACTAGCAGCTGGGCAGGTCAGCACCTCCAAGGCATACAGAGCGAGCTCTGTCCAAGTGTTAAGCTTGGAAACCCAGTAATTAAAGGGTACTGAAGGGTCGGTTAGGAAGCTGGTACTGTCACCGACATACTCATTCACCATGTTGGAAAATTGTTGTCTCCTAGTCAAGGTGACCGCAGGCATTATCCGTTGTTGATTGGAAGGTCTGTTGAACATCGCCCAGTTGGTGGACATCTTACCCCCACCTCTTCTTGACATTGTTGACGTTTGTGTCCCAACCAAAGGCTGCTGTTGGAAAGAGCTGATTCTTCGGGGTACAGCGGAGTCAGACGGTGATATGGACATCAAATTGTCAACAACAACAGTCTTGAAAAAATCCGTCGTTAAGCCCCTGGTTGACTGCAACAGCAGCGACGGAAATTTATCTTTGTATCTGGGGTCCAAAAAGGTTGACAACCAATAGAGGTTGCTGGCATATATGTGAATGACGCGTGGATCTTGGGAGAGATATTGACACATTACGTCAGCCATATGTGCTAAGCTGCAAAGACTCATCTCCTCGATTGCAACAGAATGAGGATCACTACGCATCATGGCCTCTACATCGGTCTCCGCCTCCTCCTCTTCAGCCCACCCATGCTGTACCGACATAAACGTAGGGTTTGGAGTACCATCTGGGTTCACATCAGTACCACAGAAAAATGAATCTTCTTCATCATCACCCTCATCACCTTCTTCTTCCAGAGCCAATGTAGCCTGCTGGTGTTGGCTTGGCTGGCTAGGATCAGCGATGTTAAATTCTGGCTCCCTAGCCATCCACTGGGCCCTCAAAGCTTCTGTTTTCAGATTCAGGAGCGACTCCTTAAGCAAACAGAGCAGGGGGATGGTGAGACTGTTAATGGACTGATCATCGCTGACAAGTTTGGTGCAGTATTCAAAGTTGTCCAGCAACTCGCAAAGATCAGCGATCCAGACCCACTCTAAAGTAGTAATGTGTCTGCTCTGACTTCCGTGGTGACGGGCATGTTGCAGCTGATATTCAGCTATTGCCCTCTGCTGCTCATTAAACCTTGCCAACATATGGAATGTTGAGTTCCATCTCGTGGGCATGTCGCAAATTAGCCGGTGTTTAGGCAAATTAAATTTGTTTTGAAGGGCTGAAAGACTGCCAACTGCTGTGGACGAATGTCTAAAATGGGCGCAAATTCGCCTCACCTTCTCGAGTAGGTCAGATAACTCGGGGTATATTTTAAGGAATTTCTGAACTATTAGGTTCAGCACGTGAGCCAGGCAAGGGACGTGAACAAGGTTACCGTGCTTCAGTGCCGCCACAAGGTTTCGTTCATTATCGCTCACAACAAGACCTGGTTGTAGTTGCAGTGGGGCCAGCCACTCATCAGTCTGTTGCTTAAGACCCTTCCACAGCTCAGTTGCAGTGTGAGGTGTGTCACCTAGACAGATAAGCTTCAGAAGAGCCTGTTGTCGCCTTGCTGAAGCACTACTGCAAAGCTCCCAACTTGGACGTGATGGTGCGGGCAGCTGAGCAGTGGACAAGGAAGTTGCAGAAGCAGATTGCGCACTGGACATATATGATGAGGCAGCCATCCTGAATGATGTTGTGCCTGCTATTCGTGGAGTTGGCAATATTTCAGATGCTCGACTTTGCGAAGTTGGGACACTGTCCACCAGGTTGATCCAGTGAGCCGTTACTGAGATGTATCTGCCCTGTCCACAAGTACTTGTCCACGTGTCCGTTGTTAGGTGGACTTTGGCGGTTACCGCATTTGTTAGTGCACGCTTTAAGTTGTTGACAACGTGCTGGTGTAACGCGGGGACAGCACTACGTGAGAAAAAGTGGCGGCTGGGTACAGTGTATCGTGGTGCCGCCACAGCCAACAACTCCCGAAAAGACTCTGCACCTACAAGCCTAAACGGCAGCATTTCCACAGCTAACAACTTTGCAATTTTAGCAGTCATTTTTTGGGAAAATGGGTGTGTCGATAGGTACTTCTTTTGCCTTTCATACAGCTGTGGCACAAACAACTGGACGTTTGCCGCACACACACTAGTGGCTTCACTACTCTGAAGTCTCTCTTGTAGCGCAGCTTCGGAGGAGTACGTTTCAGCAGGAGCTGATGCCTGAACACTAGCTGGTGAAGGATGGATCTGAGGTGGCCTGGAAGTGTTGGGATCAGAAGGCACTGATTCTGAACCCTGATGGGCCGACCACTGAATTGGGTGCTTAACAGACATATGCTTACGCATACTGCTGGTGCTCAGGTTTTTTTTTCCCAGACCTCTGCTTAGCCTTGCATGGCAGATGTTGCAGATCACCACATTTGGTACAGATGGGGCATCCTTAAAAAATTGCCACACAATGGCTTTTCGACCTTTATGTTGAATTGGAGGCAACGGAGGATGACTCTGTACCACACCAACTGTTGACACAGTTTGGGCAACTGTGTTTACAGTTTGTGCAACAGTTGGTACACTTTGTGCAACAGTTGACACAATTTGGCCAACTGTTCTCACTGTTTGTGTTCTGGAGAAAGGAGTAAGCCTTGGTGCTTTTGGCGGTGGTACATAGCCACTTTTCTCCTCCTGGCTGCTCTGTTGGCTATGCATGCCAAGAGTCCAGGTAGGATCTGTGGTCTCATCATCCACGCCTTCCTCCTCAAAGTCTTCGGGATAACGTGACTGAGCAGGCTGGCCAGATGAGATGTGTGTCTCATCATCGTCATCATCATCCACCTCCTGAGATGCTGTATGGCTTTGGTGAAAGTGGCTTTCTTGAGTACGAGGTGCTTCCAAACTTTGGCCATGAATAGACATTACGTCTTCTTCAAGTATCTCGTCAGGCACTGCTAAAGAAAGGCCAGATGGAATCGAGTGCTGATACGAACCAAATAAATCATCGGAGTGACCAAGGTCGCACTCCAAGTTTTCCTCTGGCTGCCGATGGCTTGAGGAAATAGGAAGCCTTTCAGGATTGGATGGCCCTGCGTTGTCTGTAGCGACACTAGACTGTGTTGGCACGGACGATTGTGTACTCAAAGAACCAGTGGTGGAGGTGTTATCAGCCATCCAAGTTGTTATCTGGTCATGCTCTTCCGGCCTCAAGACACGTTTTTGTTGAGTACTGGTAATTTTAGACGGGAGAAAGAGAGATCTATCAATCCTCGTCTGTCTACCTGTACCAGTGCCTTCTTGGGCACGACTGCTACGGCCACGACCTCGTCCCCGTCCCTTTGCCACATCTTTTTGCGGAAATTGTGGTTTTTGTGACATTGTTGAAAAACGCACAGCCACCGAGATGGAGTTTGGTGTTGCTGTAGGCATCACTTACTGGCGGGTTAAGTGTGTGCTAACACTTGGCAGTGAAGCAGCACACTAGTCCCTGAAAATATTAGAAAGTGCGCACAGCCACCGAGATGGAGTTTGGTGTGGCTGCAGGCGTCACTTACTGGCGGGTTAAGTGTGTGCTAACACTTGGCAGTGAAGCAGCACACTAGTCCCTGAAAAAATTAGAAAGTGCGCACAGCCACCGAGATGGAGTTTGGTGTGGCTGCAGGCGTCACTTACTGGCGGGTTAAGTGTGTGCTAACACTTGTCAGTGAAGCAGCACACTAGTCCCTGAAAAAATTAGAAAGTGCGCACAGCCACCGAGATGGAGTTTGGTGTTGCTGCAGGCGTCACTTACTGGCGGGTTAAGTGTGTGCTAACACTTGGCAGTGAAGCAGCACACTAGTCCCTGAAAAAATTAGAAAGTGCGCACAGCCACCCGAGATGGAGTTTGGTGTTGCTGCAGGCGTCACTTACTGGCGGGTTAAGTGTGTGCTAACACTTGACAGTGAAGCAGCACACTAGTCCCTGAAAAAATTAGAAAGTGCGCACAGCCACCGAGATGGAGTTTGGTGTTGCTGTAGGCGTCACTTACTGGCGGGTTAAGTGTGTGCTAACACTTGGCTGTGAAGCAGCACACTAGTCCCTGAAAAAATTAGAAAGTGCGCACAGCCACCGAGATGGAGTTTGGTGTTGCTGTAGGCGTCACTTACTGGCGGGTTAAGTGTGTGCTAACACTTGTCAGTGAAGCAGCACACTATTCCCTGAAAAAATTAAATTAAGTGCGCACAAGTAGTCGCACAAGTAGGTGGCGTACGTGCTATTTGCAGCTAGGAAGCAGCAATGCACTGTTCTGCCACAGACAAAATAACGCTGAAGGGGTTTTTGGGACCCAAAATCTATCAGCTGCAAAAAAATTGTTAATACTACCTCAGCTAAGCCTCTGACTTCAGCTATTAGAACAGCTGAGTGAGTAAGCAAAGCTATGAGGTCGCTCCTGTGAACACTGTAAGGCTGCAGCTCCCTGCCTCCCTGCCTGCCTACAGTCTCACAGTACACAGTACTCCTCTGTCCTCCTGCTAGCTCTCACAATAGCTGTTTGGGGTTAATATAAGGAATCTTGACGTTTCCCTACACTCACTGACAATCCCTATGATCTGCTCCAGAATCTACCTCACCCTGCTCTAGCTCAGATCTTCAGAGAAATGTGCCCAAAATGGCGGTGGCAAGGCTTATATACAGCCTTGCCTGTCATCCATGACATAGGCATCACGATGGACAGCAGCCAATCATAGTAATGCCACAACCAACATGGCTGTGGCATTACTGAATATGATTGGCTAACATGCTTGTCCATCTTCACAAGTTTGTCTGACCTAACACGCTAGGCTGTCTCGGAAGCTTTGTCGGAACATAACAGATTCTGTATTCGCGAGTCCCGAATACAGAATACAGGACTCGGATTCGTAGACTCGCTCGGAATCGCTAATACTCGCTCAGACTCGCTCAGAATCGCTGCTTACAGCGGGTATCCGTGAAGCGGTGCGATTCTGTAAACGATTTTGGGGAGATTCAAGCTACATAGTGATGTGATATAGCGAGTCTCGCTAGTAAAACTAGGATTGCCATTTACTTGCATTGGACTCGCTACTTTGCGAGTACTCGCTGGGAAACTCGCCGAGTAGCGAGTCCTGCGAGTCCCTTACTACTCGCCGAGTAACGAGTCCTAGCGAGTAGATTCGCCCATTACTAATTTCAAACATTTCAACAATTAACAACTAGAGTATCTTAGTGTTCAAATGGAAGGGTTCTATGTGAACCGGTGGTAACTTCCTTGAGGCTCACGTTTTAGCCTTATGTGCTCATTTAGACCAAATTATATACAAAGTGGTATACCGTATGACCGGAACAGAGAGTGAGGAAGAGGGAGCCCCAATAATTTAAGTAGCGCCTTCCGTTAAACCGAGGTCCCTGAGAGTTCTGATTTCTTTTTCAGTATCCTCAATAACTAATGTTTTTTGTTTATACTTGAAAATAACTGAAGTGGACGGGCGCCCCCATCTATAAGAGATGTCTTTCGTTCGTAAAATATCTGTAATTGGTTTCAGGGTACGTCTTTTGAACATAGGTTCTTTAGAAACATCTTTGAGAACTCTAATCTTATCATATGGTTGTGGTAGAGATTTGTGAAGTCTCAAAAAGTTGGTTATCTGATCTCTCGTTTGGTACAACGTGAATTTGACTATGAGTCCCTAGGAACTTCTTCCGAGAGATGTATCGGTTTGGGCAATCTATGTGCTCTTTCAATTGAATACTCAATCTCTGGAAGAGATGGTACCATTTTTTTAATTATTTTTTTCATGTAACCTAGGAGTTCCTGGTTCTTAAATTTTTTCTGGAATCCCCCTGAATTTAAGATTGCTTCTTCTGTCCCTGTCTTCTCTATCTGCCAATTTGTCCTTTAACAACTGCAACTCTTTTTTAATTTTATCTTGTTCCTGTTTAATACCTTCATTATCCCCTTTAAGAATCTGAACCTCTTTTTCAGTTACCTCTGTCCTGGTTAAAATAGAGGAGAGAGAAACTCGGAAATCCTGAAATTGCCTAGAGATTTCATCAGTCACAGATTGTTGGAATGCTGTAAAATGTTTCAAGAAAAGATCCGTGTCCAAAGGTCGCCCTCTTTCCAAGTTTCTAAGAGAATCTCCCTCCTCAAAGCTTTTCCTTTGTTTTTGTCGGAGTGGACTTTTGAGAGGGGAGTCTCCCTCGGAGTCTTCTCACTTCTCCTCCTGTTCTGCGGAGCTAGGGAACGTTGTAGGCCCGCCGACCCAACTTGCTATAGTCAGACAAGCAGTAATTTGCTTTTCAACTACAGGGGGGGCAACAGCAGCTAGCTTTCAGTGAGAGAGGTCTGGACCTTATAATTAATAAGCAGCAGTCCAGCAGAACGTGCTACAACTTGAAGCAGACGTGACCCTCCACCTCATGTGCCCCAAAATGGCATGCAAAGGAGAAAAAGAAATAGTTCCTCCACACCACCACCTACCACCCAAAACAACCCAGAGGCGACAAGCCCCAAGCGGACTTCTCCTTACAAGTTACAGGAGAGCCCACATTCAACACCTCCACCAGCTCCGAGAACCCCAGCAGTACTTCTCCTCAGCAACCTGTGATGTACTCCAGGTGCATACCGGCAGCGGCCGCAGAGCCCGAAGGAGACCAGCTGGAGGAAGCTTCAGTATGGACACAGCATCCGGAGCAGAGGAGTCAGGCCTAGGAGAGCGACGTCACCAGCAGGGAAGCGGCAGCAGCTCAGTCAGCAACAGTACTCCAGCAAGAAGCAGGACTCAACCTCATACAGGCGAGAGGGAGATCTCCGGCAGGACAGACAGGAGGGCACCCGTGAGGATGGGAGGGAGAGCACCCGCAGCAGACACAGGAGGGCACCTGTGGAAATGAGAAGTAGATCTCTGGCGCACAAACATGAGAGCACTAGGTAAGGCGACCCTTAACGGTAGTTACAGGGTATTGGGCGGTACAAGATGGCGCCCGCAGGGAATCTCCTCAGCTTCTTCTCATACCATAGTGTATGCAGATGATAGGGGCCAGTCGCTTTGGTACGAGCACAGGAGCTCCAGAAATGGAGACCTACATGGAGCTACAGCAGGCCACGCCCCCCGAGGAGGAGTATTATTATGAAGCATTCAGTGATCACAAAATGGCTCCACCTTCACTCCCATGTGAGGGGAAAAAAAAAGCACAAAAACAAACAAATAGACTTCAGGCAGTGTCTTGAGGTAAAAATCAGTACAAATTCAGCCAAATAAAGGTAAAAGCCAGTATAATTTCTGAATTATGACCTGAAATGTCAATTCCTGACTTTTAACAGGCAACAGGAGGATATTATTATGAGGTGACCAGTAGTTTTAAAATGGAGCCTCCATCACTCCTCTGAGGGGCCAGATTTCAAGGTGTCCTGAGGTGAATTCCTCTCAGAATTGATCTCAAATGAAGCCCAAAGATTAGATCTTACAGGTCTTGTCACTTTGATGAGAAAATTTGCCTTTAAAAAGGCAAAAATTCCCAGTAGCTTGTCTGTGGGCACAGGAGCTCAGGGATCCACGTCCTCACATGCTGCTGCAGGCCACGCCTCCAATGTGCTCCATTCTGATCGTCTCCTTCTAGTAATGTGTCCTATCCTGACCCTCTCATTCTAGTAATGTGCTCCATCCTGACCCTCTCCTTGTATTTACGTGCTCCATCCTGACCCTCTCCTTGTAGTTATGTGCTCCATCCTGACCACCTCCTTCTAGCTATGTTCTCCATCCTGATCCTCTCCTTCTAGCTTTTTGCTCCATTCTGATCCTCTCCTAGCTATATGATCCATCCTGACCCTCTCCTGGCAGTAATGTTCCTATCCTGACCCCCTTCTTGTAGTAATGTCTTCATCCTTATCCCCTTGTAGTATGCCCCATCCTTGTCCCCTTCGGTAATGTCCCATCCTTGTCCCCTTGTGGTAATGTTCCTATCCTGCCCCCATTTTGTAGTAATGCCCCATCCTGTTGTAATGCCCTATCCTTGTCCTCTTGCAGCAATATGCCCCATCCTGCAGTAATGCCCTATCCTTCTCCCCTTGTAGTAATATTCCCCATCCGTGTCCCCTTGAAGTAATATGCCCCATCCTGCAGTAATGTGTCTCATCCTTGTCTACTTGCCATTAATATGCCCCACCCTTATTCCTTTGCAAAATATGCCCCATCCTGCACTAATGTGCCTCATCCTTGGCCCTATGCAGTAATATGCCCCATGCTGCACTAATATGCCCTATCCTTGTCCCGCTGCAGTAATATACCCCGTCCTGCACTAATGTGCCTCATCCTTGTCCTCATGTAGTAATATGCCCCATCCAGCAGTAATGTGCCCCATCCTTGTCCCTTAGTATTATTGCACCACCCTTGTCCCCATCACATAGTAATATGCCCCAACTTGCCCCCTGGTAGTATTGCCCTATTCATGCCTCCATCACATAGTAATCTGTCCCATCCTTGTCCCCATCACATAATAATATGCCCCATCCTGCCCCCATCACATAATAATATGCCGCATCCTGCCCATCACACAATAATATGCCCTATTAGCCCCATCACATAATAATATGCCCCATGCTGCCCCATCACATAATAATATACCCCATCAGTCCCATCACATAATAATATGCCCCATCCTGCCCCCATCACATAACAATATGCCCCATCCTGCTCCCTGTTAGCATTGCCCCATCCACCCATCCTCCTCTTAGTATTGCCCCATCCATCCATCCTCCTCTTAGAATTGCCCTATCCATCCTCCTCTTAGTATTGCCCCATCCATCCTCCTCTTAGTATTGCCCCATCCATCCATCCATCTGTTAGTATTGCCCCATCCATCCATCCTCCTCTTAGTATTGTCCCATCCATCCATCCTCCTCTTATTATTGCCCCATCCATCCATCCTCCTCTTAGTATTGCCCCATCCATCCATCCTCCTCTTAGTATTGCCCCATCCATCCATCCTCCTCTTAGTATTGCCCCATCCATCCATCCTCCTCTTAGTATTGCCCCATCCATCCATCCATCCATCCTCCTCTTAGTATTGCCCCATCCATCCATCCTCCTCTTAGTATTGCCCCATCCATCCATCCATCCATCCATCCTCCTCTTAGTATTGCCCCATCCATCCATCCTCCTCCTAGTATTGCCCCATCCATCCACCCTCCTCCTAGTATTGCCCATCATCAATCCTCCTCCTTGTATTGCCCATCATCCATCCATCCTCCTCCTAGTATTGCCCCATCATCCATCCTCCTCCTTGTATTGCCCCATCATCCTGCCTCCTCCTAGTATTGCCCCATCATACATCCCCCTCCTTGTATTGCCCCATTATCTATCCTGCCTCCTCCTTGTATTGCCCCATCATCCTGCCTCCTCTTAGCATTGCCCCATCCATCCATCCTCCTCTTAGTATTGCCCCATCCATCCATCCTCCTCTTAGAATTGCCCTATCCATCCTCCTCTTAGTATTGCCCCATCCATCCTCCTCTTAGTATTGCCCCATCCATCCATCTGTTAGTATTGCCCCATCCATCCATCCTCCTCTTAGTATTGTCCCATCCATCCATCCTCCTCTTATTATTGCCCCATCCATCCATCCTCCTCTTAGTATTGCCCCATCCATCCATCCTCCTCTTAGTATTGCCCCATCCATCCATCCTCCTCTCTTAGTATTGCCCCATCCATCCATCCATCCATCCATCCATCCTCCTCTTAGTATTGCCCCATCCATCCATCCTCCTCCTAGTATTGCCCCATCCATCCACCCTCCTCCTAGTATTGCCCATCATCCATCCTCCTCCTTGTATTGCCCATCATCCATCCATCCTCCTCCTTGTATTGCCCCATCATCCTGCCTCCTCCTAGTATTGCCCCATCATACATCCCCCTCCTTGTATTGCCCCATTATCTATCCTGCCTCCTCCTTGTATTGCCCCATCATCCTGCCTCCTCTTAGTATTGCCCCATCCATCCATCCTCCTCTTAGTTTTGCCCCATCCATCCATCCTCCTCCTAGTATTGCCCCATCCATCCACCCTCCTCCTAGTATTGCCCCATCATCCATCCTCCTCCTTGTATTGTCCCATCATCCATCCATCCTCCTCCTAGTATTGCCCCATCATCCATCCTCCTCCTTGTATTGCCCCATCATCCTGCCTCCTTGTATTGCCCCATCATCCATCTCCCTCCTTGTATTGCCCCATCATCTATCCTGCCTCCTCCTTGTATTGCCCCATCATCCATCCTCCTCCTTGTATTGCCCCATCATCCATCCTGCCTCCTCCTTGTATTGCCCCATCATCCATCCTGCCTCCTCCTTGTATTGCCCCATCATCCATCCTGCCTCCTCCTTGTATTGCCCCATCATCCATCCTCCTCCTTGTATTGCCCCATCATCCTGCCTCCTCCTTGTATTGCCCCATCATCCTGCCTCCTCCTAGTATGGCCCCATCATCCATCCTCCTCCTTGTATTGCCCCATCATCCTGCCTCCTCCTTGTATTGCCCCATCATCCTGCCTCCTCCTAGTATTGCCCCATCATCCTGCCTCCTCCTAGTATGGCCCCATCCTGGCTGCTGGTAACAAAAAAGAAAAAAAGTGTCATACTCACCTTTCTGCCTTCACCGCTGCTGCAGCTTTCATCTTGTGTCGTCTCCTGCGCTGCGGGCGGTCACGTGAGGCCAGGCGTGTCACGTGACCGCTGTCACATGACGCTGTCCGGGAGGGCGGGTCTAGAAGTGTCGGAGAGAGGAGAAATGTCTCCTCTGATCCGACACAGCTTTGAACTGCCGGCGGCGCACGCCGGCAGATCAAAGCTGCAGTGTAGTGGCGAGGCCGCGTGCCAGCGGAGATGGCTCTGCGTGTCATCCCTGGCACGCGTGCCATAGGTTCGCCATCACTGCACTATAGTGTTCATACCCAGTCCTCGGCGGATGCCAGTCTGGGTAGGTGCATCCTTCAGGCGGCAGTTGCCCACCTGTAAGTACGTAGTTGTTTGCTGACTTGTTCAGTATTACTAGTTCCATTGCTTTTCCCACCCAGGGACTGCTTTGGGACGTCCCACAGTCCTTTGTCCCCCAATGAGGCAAATGAGAAAAGGAGAATTTTGTGTACTCACCGTAAATTCCTTTTTTCTTAGCCTCTAATTGGGGGACACAGCACCCACCCTGTTGGCCGTTCAGGCTCGGTTAATGTGGTTTTTTGTTACTCTTGAGCTGTTACATTGTGGTCTTGGCAGGCTTTGTTGGTGTTAGTTAACCTTGTTAATTTCTCCTACTGCTTTAGCACAAAACTGGGAAGGCAGTGCCTGCTCCAGGGGTGTATACTGCAGAGGAGGAGCCACTGTTACTTTTACAGATTCTGCTCAGTGTCGCTTCCTATTGGATAGCAGCATAACACCCACGGTCCTGTGTCCCCCAATTAGAGGCTAAAAGAAAAGGAATTTACGTTGACTACACAAAATTCTTTTTTTTCAGAGATATCAGTGGTGTATATGTGGTCGTTTATTTGGACGACATCTGTTTTTTTCCTCTGGTCTTTGGTCGCACGTCCAACATGTCCGTACTGTACTCCAGAGACTCAGAGAACATTTTTTATTCGCCAAATTAGAGAAATGTATCTTCATGACTGAGGAGATAAATTTTCTGGAGTATATTTTGTCGGCTAAAGGTTTTCGCATTGATCCTTCTAAAATGCAACCCATTAAGGAATGGATACAACCTAAGTGCCTAAAGGCACTGCAGCGATTTTTGGGTTTCGCTAACTATTATCGTAAATTTATTAAAGGTTTTTCCGAGATAGCCAAACGACTCACTAATTTGACTCGGAAAGGGGTGGATGTGGTTAATTGGAAGCCTGAAGCACTTTGTGCGTTTTCTATGTTAAAAGAGTGTTTTTTCCTCTGACCCAATATTGGTGCAGCCTGATCTGGACCGCCCCTTCATTGTGGAGTTAGATGCCTCTGAACTTGGAATGGGAGCAGTGCTATCACAAGGCACTGCATCCCTCACTCAACTCCGTCCGTGTGCCTTCTTTTCCCGAAAATTTTCATCTACCGAGAGGCATTATGATATAGGTAATCAGGAATTGTTGGCAATCAAATGGGCCTTCGAGGAATGGCGCCACTTCCTCGAAGGCGCTAAATATAAGATTACCGTAATTACTGACCACAAAAACCTGACCTACTTGGAGTCAGCAAAAAGACTGAATCCTAGATAGGCTAAGTGTGCTTTGTTCTTCTCCAGGTTTGATTTTGTTATCACTTTCCGACAGGGTACTAAAAATGTAAGGGCTGATGCCCTGTCTCTAAGTTTCTGCCCCTTACAAGTCGAGGACGCGGAACCGACTCCCATTTTAGCCAAGGGGATTGTTATTTCGGCTGTGTCTTTGGATCTTCTGCAAGATATTCGTGGATCTCCAGAACAGGCCCCTGCCACTTCTCCTTCCCAAAAACTATTTGTCCCGGCCAAATTCCGCCTCCAAGTCCTTAAGGAATCATATGATTCCTTCCTTGCAGGGCACCCTGGTATCAATAACACCATCAGACTTGTAACCAGGAATTTGTGGTGGCCAACTATAGTAAAGGATTGTAAGGAATATGTACTGGCTTGTGAAACCTGTGCTCACGCTAAGTCTCCCCGCAAACGCCCTGCCGGGATGCTCCAGTCCTTGCCTACCCCTGAGGGTCCTTGGACACATATCTCCATGGACTTTATTACTGACCTACCACTCTCAGAAGGGAAGACTTGTATCTGGGTAGTGGTAGATAGATTCAGCAAGCAGTGTCATTTTGTTCCGCTGTCCGGATGACCTAATTCCGAGACCCTGAGCAAATTATTTATTAACTAGATGGCAGCCCGATTCTAAAGAATCGGGTAGTCTAGAATCCATATATAGTTTATTTAGTAATAGTTAGGGTAGTGCGGTGAAATTAATTGTGTGTATAGAGGTGGCTCAGTGGTTAGCACTGCGCGGTGGCTCAGTGGTTAGTACTGCGTGCGGTGGCTCAGTGGTTAGCAGTGAGTGCGCTTGCTCAGTGGTTAGCAGTGAGGGCGCTGGCTCAGTGGTTAGCAGTGAGTGCGGTGGGGCAGTGGTTAGCAGTGAGTGCGGTGGCGCAGTGGTTAGCAGTGAGTGCGGTGGCGCAGTGGTTAGCAGTGAGTGCGGTGGCGCAGTGGTTAGCAGTGAGTGCAGTGGCTCAGTGGGTAGCAGTGAGTGCAGTGGCTCAGTGGGTAGCAGTGAGTGCAGTGGCTCAGTGGTTAGCAGTGAGTGCAGTGGCTCAGTGGTTAGCAGTGAGTGGGGTGGCTCAGTGGTTAGCAGTGAGTGCGGTGAGATTGGTCAGCGCAGCGGCGTGGGCAGAGTGGTCAGCGCAGCGGCGTGGGCAGAGTGGTCAGCGCAGTGCCGTGGGCAGAGTGGTCAGTGCAGCGCCGTGGGCAGAGTGGTCAGCGCAGCGCCGTGGGCAGAGTGGTAAGCACACACATACACTCCGCTATACTTACCACCGACCCTGCGTCTTCCCCGCCGCCTGGATCCTGAGTCGACATGTCGCCGCCCCCGGACGACTGGATCGAATATGTTGTCCGGGTAGTTTTGCGAGACATCTTGGACGCTATATGGGATCCAGTAGTTTGGGGGCAGCGACATGTCGACTGAGGATCCAGGCAGCGGACGCAGGGCCGGTGGTAAGTATAGCGGACTGTGTGTGTGTGTGTGTATGTGTGTGTGTGTACAAAGTTGAGGGAAGTGTAGACAAAGTGACGGAAGTGCGTACATACACACATATACACACATACTGTACATTGCATATGGAGGGGTGAGGAGAGCGGAGGCTGGAGGGCAGAGGACAGGGAGAGGAGAGCGGAGGCTGGAGGGCAGAGGACAGGGAGAAGCGAGTGGAGGCTGGAGGGCGGAGGAGAGGGAGAGGAGAGCGGAAGGTGGAGGGTAGAGGAGAGGGAGAGGAGAGCGGAAGCTGGAGGGCAGAGGACAGGGAGAGGAGAGCGGAGGCTGGAGGGCAGAGGACAGGGAGAGGAGAGCGGAGGCTGGAGGGCAGAGGAGAGCAGAGGCTGGAGGGCAGAGGACAGGGAGAGGAGAGCGGAGGCTGGAGGGCAGAGAAGGGTGGAGGCTGGAGGGCAGAGGACAGGGAGAGGAGAGTGGAGGCTGGAGGGCAGAGGAGAGCAGAGGCTGGAGGCTGGAGGGCAGAGGAGAGGGAGAGGAGAGCGGAGGCTGGAGGGCGGAGGCTGGAGGGCAAAGGACAGGGAGAGGAGAGCGGAGGCTGGAGGGCAGAGGACAGGGAGAGGAGAGCGGAGGCTGGAGGGCAGAGGACAGGAAGAGGAGAGAGGAGGCTGGAGGGCAGAGGACAGGAAGAGGAGAGAGGAGGCTGGAGGGCAGAGGACAGGGAGAGCAGAGCGGAGGCTGGAGGGTGGAGGCTGGAGGGCAGAGGAGAGGAGAGTGGAGGCTGGAGGGCAGAGGAGAGCGGAGGCTGGAGGGCAGAGGAGAGCGGAGGCTGGAGGGCAGAGGAGAGCGGAGGCTGGAGGGCGGAGGCTGGAGAGCAGAGGACAGGGAGAGGAGAGCGGAGGCTGGAGGGCAGAGGACAGGGAGAGGAGAGCGGAGGGTGGAGGGCAGAGGACAGGGAGAGGAGAGCGGAGGGTGGAGGGCAGAGGACAGGGAGAGGAGAGCGGAGGCTGGAGGACAGAGGAGAGCGGAGGCTGGAGGGCAGAGGACAGGGAGAGGAGAGTGGAGGCTGGAGGGCAGAGGAGAGCAGAGGCTGGAGGGCAGAGGACAGGGAGAGGAGAGTGGAGGCTGGAGGGCAGAGGAGAGCAGAGGCTGGAGGCTGGAGGGCAGAGGACAGGGAGAGGAGAGCGGAGTCTGGAGGGCAGAGGAGGTCGGAGGCCGGAGGGCGGAGGCTGGAGGGAAAAGGACAGGGAGAGGAGAGCGGAGGCTGGAGGGCAGAGGACAGGGAGAGGAGAGGGGAGGCTGGAGGGCAGAGGACAGGGAGAGGAGAGCGGAGGCTGGAGGGCAGAGGACAGGAAGAGGAGAGAGGAGGCTGGAGGGCAGAGGACAGGAAGAGGAGAGAGGAGGCTGGAGGGCAGAGGACAGGGAGAGGAGAGCGGAGGCTGGAGGGCAGAGGAGAGGAAAGAGGAGGCTGGAGGGCAGAGGACAGGAAGAGGAGAGAGGAGGCTGGAGGGCAGAGGACAGGGAGAGGAGAGCGGAGGCTGGAGGGCAGGGGACAGGGAGAGGAGAGCGGAGGTTGGAGGGCAGAGGACAGGGAGAGGAGAGCGAAGGCTGGAAGGCAGAGGACAGGGAGAGGGGAGCGGAGGCTGGAGGGTGGAGGCTGGAGGGCAGGGGACAGGGAGAGGAGAGCGGAGGCTGGAGGGCAGAGGAGGGTGGAGGCTGGAGGGCAGAGGACAGGGAGAGTAGAGCGGAGGCTGGAGGGCAGAGGATAGGGAGAAGCGAGTGGAGGCTGGAGGGCAGAGGACTGGGAGAGGAGAGCGGAGGCAGGAGGGCAGAGGACTGGGAGAGGAGAGCGGAGGCAGGAGGGCAGAGGACTGGGAGAGGAGAGCGGAGGCAGGAGGGCAGAGGCCAGGGCAGAGGAGGCTGGAGGGCAGAGGCCAGGGCAGAGGAGGCTGGAGGGCAGAGGCCAGGGCAGAGGAGGCTGGAGGGCAGAGGCCAGGGCAGAGGAGGCTGGAGGGCAGAGGCCAGGGCAGAGGAAGCTGGAGGGCAGAGGCCAGGGCAGAGGAAGCTGGAGGGCAGAGGCCAGGGCAGAGGAGGCTGGAGGGCAGAGGCCAGGGCAGAGGAGGCTGGAGGGCAGAGGCCAGGGCAGAGGAGGCTGGAGGGCAGAGGCCAGGGCAGAGGAGGCAGGAGGGCAGAGGCCAGGGCAGTGGAGGCTGGAGGGCAGAGGCCAGGGCAGAGGAGGCTGGAGGGCAGAGGCCAGGGCAGAGGAGGCTGGAGGGCAGAGGCCAGGGCAGAGGAGGCTGGAGGGCAGAGGAGGCTGGAGGGCAGAGGCCAGGGCAGAGGAGGCTGGTTGGCAGAGGCCAGGGCAGAGGCCAGGGCAGAGGAGGTTGGAGGGCAGAGGCCAGGGCAGAGGAGGCTGGAGGGCAGAGGCCAGGGCAGAGGAGGCTGGAGGGCAGAGGCCAGGGCAGAGGAGGCTGGTTGGCAGAGGCCAGGGCAGAGTGGAGGGCAGAGGAGGCTGGAGGGCAGAGGCCAGGGCAGAGGAGGTTGGAGGGCAGAGGCCAGGGCAGAGGAGGCTGGAGGGCAGAGGCCAGGGCAGAGGAGGCTGGAGGGCAGAGGCCAGGGCAGAGGAGGCTGGAGGGCAGAGGGCAGGGCAGAGGAGGCTGGAGGGCAGAGGCCAGGGCAGAGGAGGCTGGAGGGCAGAGGGCAGGGCAGAGGAGGCTGGAGGGCAGAGGCCAGGGCAGAGGAGGCTGGAGGGCAGAGGCCAGGGCAGAGGAGGCTGGAGGGCAGAGGCCAGGGCAGAGGAGGCTGGAGGGCAGAGGCCAGGGCAGAGGAGGCTGGAGGGCAGAGGCCAGGGCAGAGGGGAGGGCAGAGGAGGCTGGAGGGCAGAGGCCAGGGCAGAGGAGGCTGGAGGGCAGAGGCAGCTGGAGCCGGTAGGGCAGAGGCTGCTGGAGCCGGCAGGGCAGACTCACCGCGGGCCGGCCATCAGGTGTACTGTAGCAGGAGAGGAGGGGCGGGCAGAGCTGCAGGAGAGGAAGTCCCGCCCTCCCTCCTCTCCAGGCACGGGCAGGAAGCACGGGCAGGAAGCACGGGCAGGAAGCACGGGTACTCCCAGGGCTTGTGTGGCCCCCCGAGGTGGCGGGCAATGGGCCCCCCCTACCCCCCTCGGTATGTAGGCATGTGTCTGGAGGGCAGAGGGTGGAGGGGAGTGGATGGAGGGCACACGGAACTTCCGAGGTCGGAACGTTCCGTGTGCCGGTGCCTGTAGCAGGGGGGAAGCCCTGCTACAGTGCACTGCATGAGCCTGGGCGACGTCCATCACGGAAGTGGGCGTGGCCTGTTCCGGAAGTGGCCTTCGGGTTTTATATATAAGATCATGTTGTGTGATTGCATGGTGTTCCTATGAATATTGTTTCTGTCAGGGGTGCCCAGTTCGTTTCAAAATTTTGGAGGGCATTCTGTAAACTGATTGGAATTGACTATTACTTTTCTTCTGCCTATCACCCTGAAACCAATGTTCAAACCGAGCGCACTAATCAAGCTCTCAAGCAGTATCTATGTTGTTATGTCTCTGAGCATCAATCCGATTGGGTCGAACACCTGCCACTAGCAGAATTTGCTATGAATAACCAGTACGAGGAGTCCATCAAGACTACCCTTTCTACTGTAACCGTGGGCTACACCCGCTCTTTGGTTCATTTTCTTCTAGGCTTTCCGATATCCCTGGGGTAGACAGATCCGTAGATCAGTTAAAGACTATCTGGTCTGAAGTGAACAAAAACTTGATGGGGCTCAGAATAGGCAGGCATCTTCCGCTAATAAACGGCGCTCCAAGGGCCCGGACCTGGGAGTTGGGGACAAAGTTTGGCTTTCTACAAAAAATATTAAGCTCAAAGTGCTGTCTGCCAAACGGGGTCCCAGGTTTATCAGTCTGTATGAAATTATTGAGGTGATTAACCCGGTAGCCTTTCGTCTGAAGCTCCCTCAATCGTTCAAACTGCCCAATGTATTCCATAAGTCCCTTCTCAAATTGTACCAATCTCTGGTTCGTCCTGTCCGGTCCCCTTCTCCTCCAGTCTTGGTCGGGGGTGCTGTAGAGTACGAAGTCCAACAGATCCTTGGTTCCCACTTAGTGAGAGGTTCCATGCAGTATCTGGTTCATTGTAAGGGCTACGGTACGGATGAAACGTCCCTGGTTCCTACCAGTAACGTCCATGCCAAGGGTTTGATCAGGAAGTTTAATCTTCTTCATCCCAATAAACTGGGTTTTGTGGGTCCGGAGGCCCCTCTTGGAGGGGGGGGTACTGTCACGTCGCCATTGGACTCGGCGGCTGGTGTTCCTGCCTCGGCCGCTGGGAGGCGCCGGATTCCTTCGGCTGATGATAGGATGATAGGTGATAGGAGGGCCATTTCCTCATATGGACCTGCTGCTTCGATGTCTGCCTCTGTCAAGGGGCGCCACCGCATTTCTCCTGTGGGTGATGCTGGTTGCAGAAGAGAGGATCCTGCAGAGGCGTCTGATAGGCGCAGCATTCGTTCTTCTGTCAGAAGTGGGATAGTTGATGCCAGTCGTGCATCACCGTCTGGCCTGGTTCTAGGGGCGGTCCGGATAAGATCAGGCTGTGAGCTCCAGCCTATGGGAGGTGACCGCGCCCTTCAAATACCTTGGAGCCTGTCTTGCAGGCCGCCAGATATAGTCTTGGTTCCCCAGTGATCTAGTGTGTGTTTGGTTTTGACTGATCTTTGCCTGGATTTTTGACCCTGCTTCAGCCTGACGATTTGGTACCTTAGCTGCTATCCTAGTTTGACTAGGACTCCTGACTACGTTTTTCGGATCCTGGTTTTTATTTCCTTCCTGGCGACCTTCCTCCTCAGGTCCGCTGCTCATCTTAGGCAACTACCTCGTTGGCTCCGCTGTAATTCCAGATCCCTGTATAGGGGTAAAGAGTTTCGGGATTCTTGGGGTGCTGCCTTGCCAGCAGCTCAGCCTCACAGCAGGTGGTCGTCACACCCATACACCGGGTGTAGCCGACCTCTTCTCCGGGGTTGAGGTCCTGACCAGGTTGTCTCTTCGGAGATACGACTCGACGTCCCGTCTGCTAACAAAGACCTCTTGCTCCAAGCCATACTCCTTTATGAACCCCCAGCAGTCTCGGAGGTGGAATTCTACAACAACTCCTTGGCGCTGTTCCACCGGGTCGGGTGCTAGAGTCTTTTGCATGTAGTCTTTCTCCTCGAGGTTAGCCTCATCCTACCTCTGCCAGCGGTCTCAGCTCTGTTGTTGCTCCTCTTTTTCCATAGCTTGTCTTTGCACCCAGTAATCACCATCGCACATGCTCTCTACTCGGCTCAACACCTGGGCCGCAATCGGGCACCCCCCTGTTAGACTTTAGTAAGATGCCCCATGCGCCCTCCTGCTCTTGACCTCCGAGGTATCTGCTGGGCTAACACTGCTTTCCGGCTTGGCGACATCACCCTCTTGCCTTGGTGCTAGTTCAGGCGGGTCTGGTGTGGCAGCCGGTGGTGCTTCGTTCGGCTCCGGGGTTGCTGGCCGGCTCTGGTTTGTTGATTATACCACTAGTGCTGCTTCTTGTGGTTCGGGAGGCTCCGGCACCTGTACTCGGTGTGCCGACTTGTAGCTGGGACCGCTTCCAGGCGTTAATGGCCCACAACTGCGCACTGTTCAGTAACTGGATCAGTTCTTTCATTGCCTCTTAGAAGTCATCAGAACCGGTAAACTGTACCCAGTCTTTAGCCTCCCCAGTTGCATTGGGGGCTTTTTCACTCTCGTGTCCGCCAGCCAGAGTGTCCATCCTGCTTCTCGACATGATACCTCTCTGTTCCTCAAACCATGCGACTCTTTCTTGTTCTGTCTCTAGGCGGAGTCAGCAAACACACTCAAGCAGGCCCCCTTGGCTTTTCTTTAGTACTCTGGGTGGGCCTGCTCTTTCGTGCCTTTACCAAGGTCCTTCCCACCACCAGGGTCTAGACACATCCTAGAACTACAATTTAGTTCTTTAAGGTGCACGAGACCCGGTGTCACTGAGCCGCTCGCATCCTGTTCATGACGCCAAGTTGACAACCGACTCCAAGGCTGGGGATACTCAGGAACCAGGCATCAGTTATTCTTCACTCTTGGTTCTTTTCACGAGCACAGATTGGGGCCAAGACCCAGTCCCTAGACCCTGGCTGTCACGGGTGGCACGGATGACAGGGTAGAGGCCACGCGCAGACGGTCCCAGCGTTTGGCCAATCAGCCATAATGTTTGAGGACGGTCCGTCTTTCAGGGGCATTTACCTTCTGTGTAGATAGAGAGAAGGTATGATAAGATCTCCCTATCATGGGGAGACGGCTGGGAAGGTCTTGTGCTCGGTCTGGTTTCTACACCAGTATTCTGGGTCACTAGGACCCAGCAGGTTCTTCCCACCTTTATAAGGAGTTTCATTGCCCTCCCTCGGTGCAGGTGATATTTCCTTGGGCACTCATTATCCTTGCTCCAGCAGAAGCTGAGGTTGTGGAGGTTGCTGTGCTCTGCTGCAAGATAAGTGTTTTCTTTCCCCATTGTCTGTTTTTCCTTGTGTTTGTCTTTAGTTGTTAGTGGAGGGGTCTAGTGAACCTCTCCATCTGATCCTTAGATAAGGTAGTGCTAGGATCAGAGAGGGACGAGGTTCGTGGTCGGCGACAGTTGAGGAAACTGTATAGGGACGTCAGGGCAGACAGGGTCAGCCCCAGTAAGACTAGGGGTCACCCTCTCCCTCTTGTGCCCATAGCTTTAGGGACTCCTTATTCCCCCCCCCCCGTCGTTGTCCTACGCTGAGTGTCTCTCCCGCTCCCAGCGTGACACTGGCGGTGTCATTTAATTAAGGGAAATTGACGGGGAAGACAGGGAATAGGGGTATTCGTGATGCCACCTCACCTGCAGTAAGCGGCCACCTGCTTCCACCTGCTTCAGAACCTCTGAGGACGATGACCGGCAGCTTAGATGGTTTCAGCATGGCTGCCGGGTGCTTCCCTTGCCAACCTCCAATTTAGCGTCGTCTCCAGAACCGGGACAGTGCAGTCAATCCTCTGTTGCTGTGCCTCTCTCTCTCTCTTCCTGGGTGTTTCTTTCTCTGGTGGTCCCTCAGCGCTATAAGGTAGTTTCTCCTCTGGGGTGAGCACGACACCGCTCTGCTTCCCAGACTCTAAGCACCTCCGCACACAGAGCTCAGGTACCGACAGCCAATTGTACCCCTTCCGGGTACTGCTCCCTAGTTCGGGCGACTTCTCCAAGTTGTGTCCGGTGTTCGGCCGCAGCTCTCTTTAGGAACTCGGTGCCTTCGGTTCAACAGTTCGGGCGTACAGCATCCACGCCATGTTCAGGGCCGGTTCCCAGTGTCATCCATAAGCCCCTCTGTACTCTCGCCAGATACGGGCTTACGGGGATCTACGTCTCACTCCGTACCCCAAGGGCTCCGTTCTTCCATTACACCCGTCGGTCGTTGCCTCCCGGGGTGAGCGTGACCATGCTCCAGCCTGCAGGAGCTAACACATCCTCCTCCTTACTTCTGCTACCACTCCACTACTACTACTTTGTTGTTCTGCTCTTTCACTTCTCTTTTTCCCTCCCGGCTACGCTTGGTTCCTCCCACCGTCCTGGGGCTCTAAGTGTCGTGTGTGTGTGTGTGGGTGTCAGTGTAACTCGTCTGTGTCATCCCAACACCTGGAGAGCAGAGGCAATACTCTCCCTCTAATGGAGAAGTGCAGTACCTCTGGTGGCGGCCTACCTGGTGGGGCACCACACAAGCAAGCGCTCCCATCAAAGTTATGCCCTGCCACACACAGGTGGGAAAACTATACATTTTGTGGAGTATTAGAGAAAAAACTAGTTAGGTAGGTAAGTGACCTGTTTAAGCCTAGTGGGCCAGATTATCTCAAAGCTCAAGCAAGCGCTCCCATCAATATTATGCCCTGCCACACACAGGTGAGACAACTATAAGTTTCGTAGAGTATTACAGGAAATAATAGAGAGGTAGTTCAGTGACCTGTTTAGGTCTAGTGGACCGGATTAAGTGAAAGAGCATGCAAGCACTCCCATGAATGTTGTGCCCCACCACACACAGGTGGAACAGCTATAAGTTTCATGGAGAATTAGAGGGAAAACTATTCAGGTAGGTCAGTGACCTTTTTAGGCATAGTGGACCAGATAAACTCAAAGCTCATGCAAGCACTCCCACCATTTTTATGCTTTGCCACACACAGGTATGACAACTATAGGTTTTGTGGAGTATTACAGGAAATAATAGAGAGGTAGGTCAGCGATCTGTTTGCGCCCAGTGGGCCGGCTAAACTGAAAGCTCATGCTAGCGCCCCCATTAATGTTATGCTGCACCACACAAAGGTAGGACAACTATAAGTTTTGTGGAGTATTAGAGGTAACACTATTCAGGTAGGTTAGTGACCTTGTTTAGGCCCAGTGGGCAAGAGAAACTGAAAGCTCATGCAAGCGCTCCCATTAATGTTATGTCTCGCCACACACAGGTGGAACAACTTTACATTTCGTGGAGTATTAGAGGAAAAACTATTCAGGTAGACCAGTGACCTGTTTTATGCCTAGTCGGCCAGATAAACTCAATGCTCACGCAAGCAGTCCCACCAATTTTATGTTCTGCCACACACAGGTAGAGTAACTATAAGTTTCGTGGAGTATTACAGTAAATAATAGGGAGGTAGGTCAGTGACCTGTTTAGGAATAGGGGATCGGATAAACTCAAAGCAGATGCAAGCGCTCCCATTAATGTTATTCCCTGCCACACACAGGTGGGACAACTATATGTTTTATGGAGTATTACCAGAAAAACTACTCAGGTAGGTTAGTGATCTGTTTAGGCTGGATAAATAAGTAAAGTAGGCTGGATAAAGTAGGCTGGATAAACTCAAAGCTCATGCAAGCATTCCCCTCAATGTTATGCCCTGCCTAACACAGGTGGGACAACTATAAGTTTCATGGAGTATTACAGGAAATAGAGAGGTAGGTCAGTGACCTGTTTAGGCTTAGTGGGCAAGATAAACTCAAAGCTCATGCATGTACTCCCATCAATGTTATGACCCACCACACATAGGTGGGACAATTATAGGTTTCATGGAGTGTTACCGGAAAAAATAGTCAGGTAGGTAATTGACCTGCTTAGGCCTAGTAGGTCGGATAAACTCAAGACTTATCTAAGCACTCCCATCAATGCTATGCCCTGCCACACACAGGTAGGATAACTATATGTTTCGTTGAGTATTAGAGAGTATTAGAGGAAAAACTATTCAGGTAGGTCAGTGACCTGTTTAGGCCTAATAGGCCAGATAAATTCAAAGCTCATGCAAGCAATCCTATCAATGTTATGCCCCACCACACACAGGTGGAAAAACTATTATTTTCGGGGATTATTATCAGAAAAACTAGTTAGGTAGGTCAGTGACCTGTTTAGGCCTAGTGAGCAAGTTAAACTCAAAGCTCATTCATGCACTCCCATCAATGTTATGACCCACCACACATAGGTGGGACTACTATAAATTTCATGGAGTATTACCGGAAAAAATAGTCAGGTAGGTAAGTGACCTGCTTAGGCCTAGTGGGTCGGATAAACTCGTGCTTATGTAAGCACTTTCATCAATGCTATGCCCTGCCACACACAGGTAGGACAACTATAAGTGTTGTGGACTACTACATGAAATAATAAAGAGGTAGTTCAGTGACCTGTTTAGGTCTTTTAGGCCAGATAAACTGAAAGCTTATGCAAGCGCTCCCATCAATGTTATGCCCTGCCACACACAGGTAGGAAAACTATTAATTTCGTGGAGTATTACCAGAATAACTAGTCAGGTAGGTCAGTGACCTGTTTAGGCCTAATGGGCCAGATTAACTGAAAGCTCATGCAAGCGCTCCCATCAATGTTATGCCCTGCTACACACAGGTGGGACAACTATACGTTTCATGGAGTAGAACTGGAATAACTATTCAGGTAGGTCAGTGACCTGTTTGAGTTTATCCAGCCCTCTAGACCTAAAGCAGATGCAAGCGCTCCCATCAATGTTATTCCCTGCCACACACAGGTAGGACAACTATAAATTTCGTGGAGTATTACAGGCAATAATAGAGAGGTAGGTCAGTGACCTGTTTGGGTCTAGTAGGCCGGATAAACTCAAAGCTCATGCTTCCTCATCTGCACCTGCTCCTGTAATTCCTGCCTCAGTCACTAGGCATCGCCAGGTTCGCGCTATAGATGGTGTTGATGATAAAGGCATTGCGCCTCTGCCAGGGTTTCCTTCTGCAGCTTCTGCTCCTGTCACCAGTCATCATTATGATCATCAAGCAAGTGATGCTGTTGTTAGGAGAGAAGTCCTTGCAGTGGACTCTGAATAGCACATGCTTGGCTCGTCCTCTGGGGTTACTGTGGCTGCCATCTGTTGTGCTCACAGCCTGATAGTGTTGTTATGTGGGCAGTCCACATAGGGTCATTGGCTTCTGAGCCCCAGCCTTTGGGGCCACTCCTTATATATACCCTGGGACATGTCTCACTAATTGCCAGTTACCGTATATACTCGTGTATAAGCCGAGTTTTTCAGCACAAAAAATGTGCTGAAAAGTCCCCCCTCGGCTTATACACGAGTATATACGGTAATAATAAAAAAAAATATATATATATACCCGGCTGTATACAGCCCCCCCCGTGGTATACCGGGCCCCCCCTGTGGCAACCTGTAAAGGAAGCGATGATTATACTTATCGGGTCGCTGTCGCCGACGCCGCCGCTCTGTCACCGTCCGTCACCGCGCTCCTCCTGGTCTTCATGCTTCCTTCACCGTCGCACAGGAAATGACGTCATTTTCTGTGCGCCGGTGAAGGAAGCATGAAGACGGGAAGGAGCGCGGTGACGGACGGTGACAGAGCGGCGGCGTCGGCGTCGGCGACAGCGACCCGATAAGTATAATCATCGTTTCCTTTACAGGTTGCCACAGGGGGGGCCCTGTATACCAGGGGGGAGGGCTGTATACAGCCGGGTACCGCTGTATACAGCGGGAGCTGCTGTATACAGCGGGGGCTGCTGTATACCCCTCTGGGGCTGCTAAATACCCCTCTGGGGCTGCTGTATACCCCTCTGGGGCTGCTGTATACCCCTCTGGGGCTGCTATATACCCCTCTGGGGCTGCTGTATACCCCTCTGGGGCTGCTGTATACAGCTCTGGGGCTGCTGTATACCCCTCTGGGGCTGCTATATACCCCTCTGGGGCTGCTATATACCCCTCTGGGGCTGCTGTATACCCCTCTGGGGCTGCTGTATACAGCTCTGGGGCTGCTGTATACAGCTCTGGGGCTGCTGTATACCCCTCTGGGGCTGCTGTATACCCCTCTGGGGCTGCTATATACCTCTCTGGGGCTGCTATATACCCCTCTGGGGCTGCTGTATACCCCTCTGGGCTGCTGTATACAGCTCTGGGGCTGCTGTATACAGCTCTGGGGCTGCTGTATACCCCTCTGGGGCTGCTGTATACCCCTCTGGGGCTGCTGTATACAGCTCTGGGGCTGCTGTATACAGCTCTGGGGCTGCTGTATACCCCTCTGGGGCTGCTGTATACCCCTCTGGGGCTGCTGTATACAGCTCTGGGGCTGCTGTATACAGCTCTAGGGCTGCTGTATACCCCTCTGGGGCTGCTATATACCCCTCTGGGGCTGCTATATACCCCTCTGGGGCTGCTGTATACCCCTCTGGGGCTGCTGTATACCCCTCTGGGGCTGCTGTATACAGCTCTGGGGCTGCTGTATACAGCTCTGGGGCTGCTATATACCCCTCTGGGGCTGCTGTATACCCCTCTGGGGCTGCTGTATACCCCTCTGGGGCTGCTGTATACAGCTCTGGGGCTGCTGTATACAGCTCTGGGGCTGCTGTATACCCCTCTGGGGCTGCTGTATATACCACTGGGGACGCTAATGTATACTACCACTGGGGAGGCTGCTGTATACTACCACTGGGGAGGCTGCTGTATACCACTGAGGGGGCCTGTATACCACACTGCTGGGGGCTGTATACCTGTGCTGGGGTCCACCCTCGGCTTATACACAAGTCAATAGGTTTTCCCAGGTTTTGGGGGCAAAAGTAGGGGGGTCGGCTTATACACGGGTCGGCTTATACACGAGTATATACGGTATATTCCTGGTTCCCCATTCTAATTTGTGCTAGTTTATAGTTTTGTATTTAATTTTATTTATTAAATTTTGCACCAAAGAAAAAGGATACATTTACATATCATAAGAACAATATTTACTTCAACACTGCTTACAATGTTAACAATACAATATTCATATATTAGACATCATTTCTTACAAGGGATCACATGTAAGAAACTTATTCTTAGTATTAATGCAAAGTCATCAAAAGAAGGAAAATAAAATAACTATTTTTCGTTTATAACTAAAGCCGATTATAACCTATGTTTATAGCCAACTGTTTGTATGCTAAGGCTCATATAGATGTTTTATATTAAGTACCTATTAATGTGAAAACCATTGATTACCCCTACATTTTTGTGTGTATGTTATCCTACCGTCTATCCTGTATTTATGTCCCGTTGTTCCTTTAAAAATTACCCAATAAAAATATTTGAAGTGAAAATAAAATAATTCCTGACAATTTTGTATGTTTCAATAGTTTTTATTAAATTTTAATTTACAATAAAAAAAGATAATATAACATCTTGTTAAAGATATAAGACATTTAACCCCTTCACCCCCAGGCGATTTTCTGTTTTTTATTTTTGTTTTTTCCTCCCCTGTTTCCAAGAGCCATAACTTGTTTATTTTTCCGTCAATATAGACATATGATGGCTTGTTTTTTGCGAGACGAGATGTACTTTCATATGCAATAATTTATTTTACCATATGGTGTACAGGGAAATTGCAAAAAAATTCTAAATGCAGTGAAATTGCAAAAAAAGTGCAATAACACGTTTGTTTTTTGGTTATTTTAGTCGCCATGTTCACTATATGGTAAAACCGACAAGACAAGGTGATGCCTCGGGTCGGTACGAGTTCGTAGACATCCAACATGTACCTTTATTGGTATCTAGGTGGTGAAAAAAAATTCAGAAGTTTGCAAAAAAACAAAAACAGACTTTTTGCGCCATGTTCTGCGACCCGTAGCGCCCTCATTTTTTGGGATCTGGGGCTGAATGATGGCTTATTTTTTGCGTCTTGAGCTAATGTTTCTAATGATACCATGTTTGGGGGATCCGCAGTTTTGATTGCCCGTTATTGCATTTTATAGCAATGTTGCGACGTCCAAAAAAACTTAAATTTGGCGTTTGGACCATTTCTTTCGTTACGGAGTTTACGGCTCTCATTTTTTTAAATCAAATACTTTTTTATTGAACTTTTGGTAAACACATGTCAGTAATTTCAATTCAGCATGGCATAAATACAATCATTTTAATATGAACCCCACCCCCACCCCCACCCTCCCCATCCCTCGGCAGCAGTACCTCCCTCCATACCCATCACAAACAATGCAGCAAGGAACTATATGTTGTTTTCCCATAATCTGGCTTCCTCCCACGTCAGCAGCTCATCCTCCCTCCCGCACACCTCTCAGAACGTACAGCAGATCTCACAATCCTTTAAACTGAATCCATGGTCCCCATATGATGTCATGCAGGGAATGCTTCCCTCTCTTTTCATAGATGCCCCTTTCTAGTTGTATGATATACTCCACTTGTTTGGAAAACTCCTCGTTAGTAGGAGGGTCAGTCCCAGTGCAATGTTGCGCAATTAATTTCCTAGCACAGTAGAATAACCTTGCAATGGCTATTTTCATATTAGACACAACTGGGATCTCCTCCACATTCCCCAACAAGCATGTAACAGGATCTCCAGAAACCACACATCCGTACGCCCCTCCAGTCATATCCAATACTCCAGACCAGAATGTGGCCAACCTGGGGCACTCCCACATCATGTGGAGTATACCCGCACCGTCACTCCCACACCTAGGACATGCAGAGGTTTCACTCAGCCCCATCTCATACAGTCGCAGTGGCGATCTATAAACCCTGTGGACTACATAGATATGTGACAATCTTGCAGGTTCACTTAAAGAGAGCTTTGGAATATATTCCAAGATCGTCTCCCATACATCGTTCTCAATATGCCCAAGCTCTGCCTCCCATTTATCCCTTGCCTTCAGTGGAAACCGAAGCAAAAATGTGTGCATAAGATCCCTGTATGTGCTCGAGATAACCCCCCTGGTAATCCCTTCCTGGCAGACATAATCAAGGACCAGGTCCACTTCCACCTTCATATTTGGTGTATTTCTCTGGGATTTAATGGCATGTTTAACTTGTTCATAATGATACCACTCCGTGCCCGATAGTAAAAATTCTCCCTGCAACTGTTGAAATGGCTTCATATTCCCATTTTCCAAAATTTGATCCATCCGAGTTATTCCTTTGGCATCCCATTCTCTTATAGTCCCAATTTTTTGTAATTCAGGAAGACCATTGTTATTCCATATGGGTGTATACTTGGTTAGTCCCTGTATCCCTCTCACCTTCTTCAATGAATCCCAGACCCTTTGTATCAGGTCCAGCGTGGGACTGGCACCTCCCAGCCGTTTCATAGAACCCCCTTCCAGGCCTTCCATTACTGGTCTCCCACTCATACAGTGCTCCAGGAGATACCGTGTGGACCCCTTCCCCCCCGGACATGCCCATCCCCTAAAGTGCTGGCTTTGAGCCGCTAAGAAATACAATTCAGGATTCGGGAGCGCTAACCCCCCCTCGTCTTTGGGCCTTTGAAGTATCTCTAATCGAATTCTTGCCTGTTTCTTGCCCCATACCAGAGTTCTAAACAAACTATTTAGTGACCTAAACCATTTTTTGGAAATCCAGATAGGTGCGTTGTGTAGAATGTAAAGTAATTTGGGCATTATAATCATTTTAAGAAGGTTGATCCTCCCACCATCGTTAAATGCAGCTTAACCCAAACCTCTATCTTCTCTTGGAGTTTTTTAACCAAAGGCACAAGATTGACATTCAAGTAATCTGAAATAGGCAGAGAAACCTGCACCCCCAAATATTTAAATACGTTTACGGATCTCATTAACGGATTTAATATGATGATAGATCGGGCGATTCTGAACGCGGCGATACCAAACATGTATATTTTTGAGCTGCAGCTCATCTGTATCTCTCAGAATCGCGGACCTGTTGTGGTTGGCAGCGCCTGCCAACCACAACAGGAAACTGCGCTGTCACATGAGCGCTGGAGATCCCGCGATACTATCTCTTTAAGTAGATATCGTCATAAGGGTATCACTTTACATTTTACTACATTTAAAAGTAGATTATCACTCTGTTAACATGTTTGTAGTTTGTAGTGATAATTGTTAATTTGTTTCCTTAAAGGAAAACTCCTGACAATTTTGCACCTTGCTGTCCTCTCAGTTTTGACTCGACTTCCTGACTTGCTACTATCTAGTTTTCCACCCTTGTCTTTTCCCAAGGCTTCTTTCTCTGTTTGACTACCTCCCTGCTCCAGTCTGCTGCTCACCTATAGGCAGTAACTCCTGGGCTCTGCTGTAATTCCAGATCCCTGTACAGGGGTAAAGGGTCTCAGAGTTGACTCCTTGCTACAACTGAGTGTGAACACACTCCACCGCAATGCCACCACCCCACATAGAGCGACCGCTCTGACCCTGGCTAACCTAAAGGCATAAGTGACCATTACCTTGTACAGGACAGCCCTCAGTTCAGAACCACTAAGGGCATACTGACCATAAGGACCACATCCTTCATGAACCACAACATAGCTCAAGGCGACTTATGTGATCAAGGTTTGAATGACCGAAACGTCATTCTGTCGCAATCACTATAAGAGCACTAGTTTCAATAAATTTCACTAACAAGCAAAAACTCCTTAAGTGTATGTGTGCAGTGATTCTAATAGACATTTATGTGGGACTTACGAGACTCCTTCACTAGCATCTTACCCCCACACCTATTGTGTGCTAGCCATTGAATCTCATACTATACTGTATATATATATAGAATCTATAATATAAAACTCGAAGGCCACTTCCGGAAAACCTGAAGGTTACTTCCGTGATGGCCTCCGGACCCATGGTGGTGACGTCACCAGTGCGGGGTAGCCGGGCGGCGCCCGGCTACAGGGACCGGCGGATGAACGTTCCGCTCTCAGAAGTTCTGGCCAGGAACGTTCCCGTCTGTCTCGGCGCCTCCTCTCTCCTCCGGCCCAGTCTTCCCGCTCCAGCCTCTGCCCTCCAGCCTCCCCAGTGGCGGACTGTGCCACCGAGGGGCCCTGGTGCAGGCGGTGAGGACACTGAGGACCGGGGGGTTGCTATCTATCGATTGCGGCCGCGGGAGAGGACCGGGGGGGTGGGGGTGTGCTTCTACGCTACAGCGGCCGCTGCGAGGATGGGGGGGATTGTGATGCGCGCCGCCGGCTCCTACCTGCATCCTGCATCGTGCGAGCCCCTGGAAGCCGGAGCAGCAGCAGAGGAGAGGAGGGGCGGGCTCAGCTGGGGGGAGCAGGAAGCTTCCCTCGGTTAACCCCATCTCCTCTGGCACACTGGCACAGGGTCATGGGGGCGGCTGGGGGCCCCCCTGCAGGCTCAAGGGGCCACCTAGCAGGTCGGGCCCTGGTGCAGCTGCACAGGCTGCACCACGGTAGTTCCGCCCCTGAGCCTCTGCCCTCCAGCCTCTGCCCTCCAGCCTCTGCCCTCCAGCCTCTCCCCTCCAGCCTCTCCCCTCCAGCCTCTGCCCTCCAGCCTCTCCCCTCCAGCCTCTCCCCTCCAGCCTCTCCACTCCTGCCTCTCCCCTCCAGCCTCTCCACTCCAGCCTCTCCACTCCAGCCTCTCCACTCCAGCCTCTCCACTCCAGCCTCTGCCCTCCAGCCTCTCCACTCCAGCCTCTCCACTCCAGCCTCTCCACTCCAGCCTCTGCCCTCCAGCCTCTCCCCTACAGCCTCTCCCCTCCAGCCTCTGCCCTCCAGCCTCTGCCCTCCAGCCTCTGCCCTTCAGCCTGTGCCCTCCAGCCTCTCCCTTCCAGCCTCTTCCCTCCAGCCTCCCCTGTCCTCTGCCCTCCAGCCTCCCCTGTCCTCTGCCCTCCAGCCTCCCCTCTCCTCGCCCCTCCTCACCCCTCCAGCCTCCACTCTCCTCACCCCTCCTCACCCCTCCAGCCTCTGCTCTCCTCACCCCTCCTCACCCCTCCAGCCTCCGCTCTACTCACCCCTCCTCATCTCTCCAGCCTCCGCTCTCCTCACCCCTCCATATGCAATGTACAGTATGTGTATATATGTGTGTATGTAGGCACTTCCGTCACTTTGTCCGCAATTCCCTCACTTTGTACACACACATACACACACACACTCCGCTATACTTAACCACCGGCCCTGCGTCCGCTGCCTGGATCCTCAGTCGACATGTCGCCGCCCCCGAACTACTGGATCCAATTAAGCGTCCAAGATGTCTCGCCAAACTACCCGGACGACATATTGGATCCAGTCGTCCGGGGGCGGCGACATGTCGACTCAGGATCCAGGCGGCGGGGAAGACGCAGGGTCGGTGGTAAGTATAGTGGAGTGTGTGTGTGTATGTGTGTGCTGACCACTCTGCCCACGGCGCTGCGCTGACCACTCTGCCCACGGCGCTGCGCTGACCACTCTGCCCACGGCGCTGCGCTGACCACTCTGCTCACGGCGCTGCGCTGACCACTCTGCCCACGGCGCTGCACTGACCACTCTGCCCACGGCGCTGCGCTGACCACTCTGCCCACGGCGCTGCGCTGATCAATCTCACCGCACTCACTGCTAACTACTGAGCCACTGCACTCACTGCTAACCACTGAGCTACCGCACTCACTGCTAACCACTGAGTCACCGCACTCACTGCTGACCACTGAGCTACTGCACTCACTGCTAACCACTGAGCCACCGCACTCACTGCTAACCACTGAGCCACTGCAGTCACTGCTAACCACTGAGCCACCGCACTCACTGCTAACCACTGAGCAACCGCACTCACTGCTAACCACTGAGCCACCGCACTCACTGTTAACCACTGAGCCACCGCACTCACTGCTAACCACTGAGCCACTGCCCAGTGCTAACCACTGAGCCACCGCCCACTGCTAACCACTGAGCCACCGCGCAGTGCTAACCACTGAGCCACCGCGCAGTGCTGACCACTGAGCCACCGCGAAGTGCTAACCACTGAGCCACCGCACAGTGCTAACCACTGAGCCACCGCGCATTGCTAACCACTGAGCCACCGCGCAGTACTAACCACTGAGCCACCGCGCAGTGCTATCCACTGAGCCACCGTATACTATGCTACCCACTGAGCCACCTGTATACACACAATTCATTTCACCGCACTCCCCTAACTATTAGTAAATAAACTATATATGGATTCTAGACTACCCGATTCTTTAGAATCGGGCCGCCATCTAGTTATATATATATAAAACAGGAAAAAATATATATATACTAGATGGTGGCCCGATTCTAATGCATCGGGTAGTCTAGAATATGTATAAAGTTTATTAATGAAGATTTAAGAATAAAGCAATGAATACAAAGGATTTTCCGGGTAAAATACATACATTATCATTAAATTTATTGCTTATAGGACTTAATACAACTGAACGAAATTATTAAACAGATTATCAAAATATATAAACCATTATGTGGATGGCCGCGACCAATCAGCCACGCGGGATTTGCGTTAAGGAGAGACAGACAGACAGAAATAGACGATTATATAGTATATATCTATCTATCATCTACCTATGTGTCTATCGTCTTTGTATGCTATATTTATGTATCATCTTTCTATGCATGTTGTATCTATGTATCTATCTATCTATGTGTACAGACCACGCCTTGAGATGGAGATGTGGTGAACAGCCATCCCGCCCATATCTTTAGCTGTTCACAAAAACCCAGCCCTGCTAAAGATAAATGAAGTTTTTTAGAACCTATGATACTGGAATATTACATCTGGGTTCATATCACTAAATTTAACAATTTGGATGATACATATTGCCCCTCTTATACTTAACGTGTGATCACCTTACAATATGAAATATCTATAAATTTATCACACCTATGTATTTATGTATACCTATGTCATGTACAGTGCCTATGTGTCATCGCACAGAGAAGGCTGGATGCAGAGAGGACACCAGCAACAGTGATGACACATACAGGAGGCTGAACAAGAGGGCTGAAGGTGGCACAGACAGGGCTGGAGGCGGGGAGGACACCAGCAACAGCGATGACTCATTACTGAGTAAGTCCCTCCGGACTCCTTATCTGTACACTTTCTGAAGCCTTTAACAACTTACTGATGGGCTAGAGACATGGGGGACCCCTTCCCTGAATGCAGCAGACACACTGCATTCAGTGCTGCATTCAGTTAGAATAGCACAAGGGGGGCAACAGGTCCTCTTTAAGTCACCCACCGATCGGCAGGTGATTTAAACCACTCATCTGATGCGGTCATGGGACATATCAACTGATCTGGTTGCCGCCCCACCTGGTCAGCTAAGTTCAATATTATATTATTATTATTATTATGTTTTTATGTATTTTAAAATTTCTTTAAAAAACTAAAAATTTTGTAAAAATATAAATAAAAATATATTAAAATGTTGGTTTGTGCTGTCATTTTCTGAGTCTCATAACTTTCTTTATTTTCTTTTGATGAAGCAATATGAAAGCCCGTGTAACGCTCCTCTGTGTAAACTGCCACTAGAGGTACTGCACTTCTGCGGTTGTTCTCCAGGTGTTGGCATGGTATGGTTGAGCCACAACACAACACACACACGTAGTGACGAGCTCCAGAGACAATGGGTGGACCCTGAGGGAGGACCCAGGCCATGAAAGGGGGACGGGACAGTTAGTTGGGTTCAGTTCAGTAGTAGGAGGTGGAGGAGTAACATCAACTGATGGAGGAGTGGTAGTAAGGAGTGCAGATGCGGTGTGGTGCCAACTCCTGTGGGCTTGAGCAGTGCCACCCTGCTCGCTCCCAGGAGAAAAAGCATGACTGGCGGAGAGAAGAGCCCTAAGGGTGCAGACGAGGCATCAACCCCCGTACGCCTGAATCTGATGAGACAGAGGGGTTGGTGGAGGACACATGGACCGGCCCTGCAGACGGTGCGGAAGCTTTAAGCCTGAGCCAAAACCGGAGGTGTCAGAATTCTAACGGGAGCTGTGGCTGAACACCCGATACATTTTGGAGAAGGTGGACGAACTAGGAACAGTGCCCGGGAGGAATCCTAATGTTGTCCGGGACTCACAGAAGCACCCATGGTTATCGGTACCTGAGCTCTGTGTAGCGGAGGGCGTTGAGAGGCTGGGGGCAGAGCGACGACCCGCTCACCTCAGATGAAAGTTACCCCTTATAACGCCGAGAGAGAAGAATCCCACCAGAGACTGTAACACGGAGAAGGCAGAGTAAGGGCACCAACCATGGCTTGACAGTACCGACCTGGTTGTAACAGAACTGCAGCTGTGGTGTGAGAGACTTTTATTTGCGGTGACCATCGGCGGCAGAGGCCGCCTACGACATCGGAGGTACTGCTGACCGAGTAACCAACTGCTGAGGTACGAGCCAGGGAAACCACTTCCACTGCCCTGGGGAATGCGCTTTGCCTGCGGGGAGTGGACTATCTAAGCTGCCGATCATCATCCTCAAAGATTCTGCAGCAGCGGCGGCTGCCTTGGCTGCATACCGCAGGTGGCGTCACCTTATCCCCTCAGACTTTCCCTAACATCATCCCCTTTATTAAAATGACACCACCAGGGTCACAGGACCGGGTCTCAGCCCTGTCTGTTCCCGTTAAAAGAACTGAGAAGTGAAGACGTGAGAACAGCTTGTAACTGCCCGATACCGAGTCTTCCCCGACCCTGGAGTAGGCGTATCACTTATTTCATGCATGACGACCTTTGGTATGAAGGTACCATTTTGAACTAATCTTGACATTTTTGTTGCTTTTTACGGCATTTTTTGAGAAGTCGCAACTGAAAAACAGCATTGTTTAATTTTTCTGTCATGTGCTTAATAATGTAATATTTTGCAAACTTTTTGAATTCAGCAATACTAAATGCTTATTTTATATGTCATTATCTTTTATTTTTAAATTTGGAAATTGGAGTTATTCAAACTTTTGTATTTTAAATATTTAAAAAAATATCTTGTATTGTCACTTTATTTTTTAGTACACCAAGGGGATTTGTACTGCCGAGTGGCGATTGTCACACAGGGGGTGTCCAACTATTGTGTGTGACAGTGGCGCACGGACCAACAATGACTGGCGCACTACGCAAAACAGCACACAAGGAAACACTGGGGGTGACAAATACAGCAGAGGGCTCTGCTCATATGGAATGGGGAAGAGGAGACCTCCTGCACTCACCTTCGAATGTGCCCTGATCTCCCTACTGTCCCTATACAGGCTCTTTCAACCTGACCCCGATATGGATACTGTGAGGTAGCGCCCGGGGAACCCGCTTGGATAATGACACCAAAACACGTGCTTATAAGTTTGCAAATGACTACCCGTTTATTGCTCACATATCACTTATAACCCGGGCAGTACATTAAACATTGAACATAAACACGACACATAATACATTACACTACACGGTACATTACAGATAGCATTACACATATACAATTACAGTAACCCGAGACCTGTAACCACCTCTCTTTCCCCATTGGAGCACTAACAACCGCTGCCGTGGTGGCTACGGCCTCTGGCCTATCTACACGTTCCACATACATTTAACAGTACATAACTTGCCTTATATCAATGGGCTCTGTGGGTCCCAATGGCGGAACCAGCCACCTGGCTTTATTTCCTCAGCTCCACACTACCCCGTAGTACAGGCACCAGCCTGACCGAGTTCTTACACACTGTATGTGATCCATCCTATAAGCATCCATGGATCACACACACATGGATTCACACGCTCACAGCCCATCATATAGACATCCATGGACTGTGGCTCCTCAGGGTTCAGTACGCCATGCATCCCCAAGGGGCTCCTTCCTGGACGTTTCTCGCCACACGTCCAGGTCAGAGTCCACCTAGTTCAACCACGATTTCCAATCTCTAGGAGCCCTTCTAACCCCTGCTTCTGACCATCGGTACATACACTTCAATGGGTCCCTTCATTGACTATATTAGTCGAACCCAATGGCGGCTATGCCCGCCTGGCACACTTCATACATCTGCCTCTCGTAGGGCTACATACACTTCAACAGGTCCCTTCACTGACTACTTTAGTAGGACCTAATGGCGGCTATGGCCGCAGGGCACAATTCATACATCTGCACCTGTAGGGCTACATACACTCGCTGGGTCTTTTACAAAAGCCATAAAAATACTCATACAGTTCAAAAGGTCCCTCACTGACTACTTAGTCGGACCTAATGGCGGCTATGCCCGCTTGGCACATTTTACGCACAGGGTGCACAGTTCACTCTAGCATACGGGAACTGCCTTCTTACCGGGCACGGATCCGGGTCTCGCTACCTGGGTCACGGGTACACCAAGCATCCCCAAGGGGCTCCTTCCCGGGCGTACAGTTGTGGCCAAAAGTATTGACACCCCTGCAATTCTGTCAGATAATACTCAGTTTCTACCTGAAAATGATTGCAATCACAAATTCTTTGGTATTATCTTCATTTAAGTTGTCTTCAATGAAAAAACACAAAAGAGAATGAAGCAAAAAGCAAAACATTGATCATTTCACACAAAACTCCAAAAATGGGCCAGACAAAAGTATTGGCACCCTCAGCCTAATTCTTGGTTGCACAACCTTAAGACTGGCAGTGTTAACCTTAAGACTTGGTTGCGACGGTACCTTAAGACTGGCAGTGTTCTCGGACTGACTACTTAGTTATGTAGCTGGGAAATCAAACAGAGCAGGGCACACTTGGAAAACCGAGAACCTTCCAGTCTCAGATTGGTCAGCTGAGATTTTACTAAGCATTGGTCTTTTCATATAGGTCAAATTACTTTTTGGGACCTGCCAGGCTCCAGGACCCAGGTGCGATTGCAAACCTTGCACTTATTTCAGTTAGCCCCCTGCCTAAAGCACAGACTCAATTATTTAATATTAATTTTAGGGGTGACAGACTTCCTTTACATAGTGATTTTCATAACAAAGAATCATCAGTGTCATCCACTGACCTAGGTCAGCCTCTTCCTTTCCTTTTAATCACAGGAATATTTCTTCTGATACATTAATAAGGCTCATTAATGAGACTTTTTTTTTAGAATAAATAACCAGCCAACCATTTATGGGTTCTGTGCCCTTAAATTGACAATCTTGATTACGGTAATTTTTTTTTAGAGAAATGTTTATTAATGGTCTAATCCACTTACTGCAAGGATTGGTGACATTGAAAATTATTTATTTCACTTGATAAGCTGCTATCAATATAAAAAAGCAACATACAAAAACAGTAGATATCTGGCAAATCCATAGATTTTTGCTGGTGCTGGTAGAAAAGAAAGATGGCAATACGTTGGCATAGCAGGTTTTCAATATCACAGCTATGCCAACATCTTGCCTCCCCTCTAGATCTATTCAGAAGTAATTCATATTCCAGTTCTTGATGTCCACAATGCAGCCTGTAAGAAACAAATCAATCAGTTAATTACAGATCAGTAATAAACCGTTCTTTATTAGAGATCTCACAATGAGCAAACACCAAGCAGGACAAGCCTAACATGTGAAATATCAATGGCCCTTATTCTATTAATGCTATACATGTACATTTCATAATATTCAACATAATTTAACAAGTCTTGAATAATATTGGTTTTTATTTCATAATTGTCTGTTTTAAGTATTTCAATGCAATCTACTAGAATCCCACTGCTAGGAGGAAAAGAACTTTAATCCTCCCGGAAACGTTCTGGTTTTAGCCATAGGGGTGGCGCTGGCACGGGTTCAGATAGATACTGTATTTGTATACTTACCTACAAAAAGGATGAAATATATGTCATTTGAATACAAATACAGCAGAATAGATACAAGATACACCATATTATTAATCAATTGCTGGCACAGGCAGATATCTCTCTCTCTATTGATTGCAATTCTGTTGCAAACTACTTCTCTCATATTCTTGCAGTACCTTTACATAGTACTAACTTCAAGGCTTGCCTTTCCGTCTACGTTGCTGAAGTCTAAGGCCACGTCACACCTGGCGACGTCTGCGGCGATTTTTTAGGCGACGCTGGGGCCTAATGTGTCTAGGCAAGGATGACGCATTTGAGTGGTCGCCTAGTTTCACAGCAGTGCTCTGAAACCAGGCGATCACTCTGGGGCGATATGTGCACATCGCCCCATGTAAACAGTCGACGGGATCTGACAGACGATGGGAGCCATAGGCTCCCATTGTACTGCATCGCCGCTGGGGTTTTGAGACACCCCAGCTGTGATGCCGCCTGTCAGATTGACGGTGCACCGCCGGAGGTGTCGCTCGGCAGAGCTGAGATATCACACATCTGCTGGATTCTACACATTCTTCATGACTTCAGGAGCTGATTAAGGTTAACAATGTCTGTGTACAGATCCCTACTTCACTGTATCATAGAGGGGGGACAGAGCATGGGTTCTTATGCCTTGCATATGCTCCATAATGGAGCTGGGTATTAAGACACAGGGACGGAGCAGGGATTCCTACAATACCTGCCATTGTCACATAGTCTGCAGACATGTGGGAGAAGAACAGGAGGGTTATATGTCTGTGACTGGATCTTGCACTCAGATCAGTGTATTCTGCTGTGACTCTGGTGTGTTTGTGTGTTCCCCTACCCCCTCCTCCCTCCTCCCTGTGAGCAGTCTAGTGGCCTGGCTGTGATCTCAGCCTTTGGTTGCGGACTGAACCAAGGTGTTTGTCATGAAGGGTAGGGGGATCATGAAGGCTCAGGTCACCACTCTTTACTGTATGTGTGTGCTCTGTGTGTATAATTCCAGGTGCCATATATATTATGTATAATGATCAGGGTGACACGTTATTTATCTTGCACACAGCTCCTGTTTATCCTCAGTATATACCTGTGATCTGGATGTGACCCCTATTTCTGCTATGGATGGATTGTGCTGTGTATGGAGAGCTGTCTATGCAAGATATTCATGATGGAAAGACCCCAATCTCTGTTGTACAGATCGTCCTGTGTTAGGCGGCACTTGCAGCAGATGCGTTTTTTTTGGAATCCGGGAGAAATCGGATTTTTCTCCCCGTACACAAAAACGTTGCTTGCAACATTTTTGTGTACGGGGAGAAAAATCTCCCCAAAATGCCGTATCCCAGATTTGCCCGGATTGTCCTGGATTGTCCCGGATCCGGGGAAATCCGGTTCTCCCTAAAGTGGGAGCCTATGGGGCCGGATCGCCCCGGTCCGGGCGAATCCGGGAACCGGATACCAGCGGCTGCACGCCGCTGTTGTTTCAGGACCGCGGCTAGCTCCAGGCTAGCAGCGATCTTGAAAAATCAGCAGCTGCGGCTGCAATTACAGCCATCCCGTTGCACATAGGACCGGAGGGCACATTTTGCCCTCCGGTTCTGTGTGCTGAACCGGTCCAGGGCTGTCAGGTTCATGCCTGACAGCCCCGGACCGGACTGCACCGTGGTGTAAAGCTAGCCTAAGACAGTCATCTGTAATTGGACTATTAGGGTTGCCCAAGAATTCTGACACATGTTGCTGCATTGTATATTGCTTTACACAGTGATAAGTTATAAATCTTACTTGTAAGAGTTAGATAATCAAATGCTTACAAAATATCTGGTTATATAAAGCTTTGTTTTTATATTAGAGAAATATCCAAATTCTAAATATGGATGACAGAAGAACTGATGTTTTAGAATGTTTTATGAATAAGTCCTAATTTAAGTTAGGGGGCCGTTACATGCTACGATATCTGTAAATATATCGCTGAAACGTCACTAAATTCAGTCGCTCCGACGACGTGTTAACGACGTTGTTGCGTGTGACAGGTCGATCTGACTAGCGATAAGTGGTCAGATCGTTAAGCGCAGATATGAGACCCAGACCCCAAATCAGACGATGTCGATCATGCAATCTGCTTGGATCGTTCTGTGTGACACCGTGATAATGATCTCCTTAACGATTTTGCCTTTTCCTGACACTGGCTGGCCTTGATCACTGGGTTGTGCCCTGGATCATTGGCGCGCTGCCAATTGAAAAATTGTTAACGAGATCAATGCTTGTGACACCGCACAAGCGATATCAATAAATTGTTGTAGCGATCTCGATCACGTGACTTTCCAGCCAACATCGCTTAATATGCTATGTGCTATGGAATTAATAGCGCTATATAAATGAATAAATATTATTATATTATTATTTTATAATATATCATAGTGTGTAACGGCCCCCCTCACACACATCACATGATATCTGATCATAGCTTTAAAGGCCCAGTTACAAGCTTCAATATCATTTAGATATCACAAACGATCTCATGGAACATCGAACATCGTTTTGAGATCGTTGGTGAGATGTCACACGTATAGATATCGTGCACGACGCACCAACGATGTAGTGACCAGGTATCGTTTGCACAACCCAGCGAACGATACTTGTTCACTGTTGTGAATAGGCGGTCGTTAACAACATCGTTATCGCTGGGTCACACACAACGATGCAGCAGGTCGGCTGATCGAGAATCATTTGATTTAAGAACATGTTCTCAAATCTGCGATCAACGATTTATCGTAATTGAATCTCGGTGTTACACGCAATGAAGTAGTAACGATGTCACTTGAACGACTCCAAACCCGTGACGTTTGAGCGATATCATTCACGATCTAGTACCGTGTAACGGGCCCTTAAGGGTTTACTCACAGTAGTGCTTTGCTAGTGTATAGTTATATATATTGTGGTGATGCGACCCCGATGTGTCCCCTGACCGGTGTACAGCACATGGGGGATTGTATCTTTTGCTCTGTGGCAGCACTCACAGGGTTAACAGAAGTGAGATCTGAGCTAAGTGCTGATTGAAAGCACTCAGCCCACCTGTGATGGGAGAGGAGATGATATGAGCTGCCCTGGGCTGAGGAGCGAGGGAGAACAGGAGGAACTGCTGTGTGAAGCTAACACAGCCTGGGAGCTCTCTCAGAGAGGACGTTCATGAGACTAGTGAGCGGACGGTGCAGAGAGAGAGTGGTTGTGTGCTGATAACACAGCCTAGCAGTGAGGACCTGGCCCTCAACAGTGGATCAGGCCAGGACAGAGCCTGTCCTAGGTACAGAGGTACTGTGTGTGTTGGATAAACAGAGTTGTACCAGCTGTGCCCCAGAACCTGGAGGTCTGTAATATACCTGAACTGTACCATTAAATTGTGTGTTGTGTGAACAGTTGCCTGAGTCACTGCCTTCCGTCGTGCCGATCCTAACCGCTACCTTACAATATATATATATATTATTCATTTATATAGCGCTATTAATTCCATAGCACTTTACATCCACTAGTAATGCTGTCTCTCTTGGAGCTCACAATCTAAATATATTATCAGTATGTCTTTACAATATATATGTATAGTATAGTATAGTATAGTTCAGATGAGTGCTATCTGATGTTTTACCACACCAGTGTGAGCGTACCCTTATGGGGGGAGTTAAACTGGCTTGTTCAATGACTCTAAGTCTCCATTTTCAAAATAGAAGCAGTTTCACTGAAATAAAACCCCAATAAAAATTTCATTTTAACTGAGATATTGATTTTTCTCGTGGCAACAGATCAACAAATGTTTATATAAATTCCACCATCTGACTAATACCCGCTTATTTGATCAGATGAGCAATGCTTTACAAATTCACATTTCAACAAATTGTTCTAAATGTGACTCATCATGAATCACGACAAAATTCTAACCTGGAAAATCTGCTCTACATTTTGATTTTAACTTTTGATAATCACAGGGAGGTGACTATTTTGCACACCAGCACAGATGATTAATTTATACTTTGAATATACAAGAAAGTGCATGCCATAATCTACTTGCAGGTTATTTTGCATGTGTTTTAATAGTTTAATCTCCCAGGGAATGGCCCATGAGATTACTACATGGGTGTTATGATTTAACGTATATTGTTGTTCTACATCCTATACAGTCTTACCACTTGTTTGATTAGTAAATTCATAAAAGTATCGTAAGTCATTCATTTTATTATTGAGAAATATCAATCTGACTTTATACCCCTAAATTCAGCTGGTGGCAATATTCTCAAATTATTTATTTTCCATTATTATATCACCATTTATTCTATGGCACTTTACATGTGAAATGGGGCATACATAGACAAGTACAATATCATAAAGAATACAAGGCACACACAGGTACAGGAGTAGAAAGACCCTGTCTGCGAGGGCTCACAGTCTACAAGGGTTAGGATACCCTGGGAGAGGGTACAGATGGTCATGCAGCAGTTTGATTAATTGAAGCTCACTGCAGGTTGTAGACTTGTTGGAAGAGGTGGATCCTCAGGTTCTTTTTCAAGTTATCCAGGGTATGTGAGAGTCTGATGTGTTGGGGCAGAGAGTTCCAGAGTATGAAGGATTCACAGGAGAAATCTTGTATGCAGTTGTGAGAAGCAGAGATAAGAGATGAGTAGAAAAGGAGATCATGAGAGGATCGGTAAGTACTGGGAGACCATGTCACAAATCAATGGAAGGGACAGGTTGTGGATGGTTTTGTATGTCAAAGTTAGGGTTTTGAACTGGTGTCTGGGCAATGGGAAGCCAGTGAAGGGTTTGGCAAAGAGGAGAGCCCAGGGAATAGCAGGGAAACAGGTGGCTTAGTCGGGCAGCAGAGTTTAAGGGTACCTTTACACGCCGCAACGGCGGTGAGAAATCTGACAGTCAGTCTGTAGCCCTGTCACCATCGCTGTGAAATTGCCTCGAAATTGCGGCGTGTAATTGGGGAATCTGGCGGCGATCAAAATGGTTGCACCTGGTTCTGATTTCACAGTACTGCTCCAAAATCATAGGCAATCATGAAGGGGAAATTCCCTGCTTTTGGCGTGTGAAGGGGTGATGGGGATGGAATCAGCGTCGCCTACTGATTTCCCGGAGGCGTGCCACAACATGCTGGAGACCGCGCTCCGTCAGCAATGATTGGTGGTGACTACTGTGTTTCCATTGATTGTCCTTCACAGGGCGCCATATTTGAACAGCTGTCCATTCACACTACACAATGGCAATGGCGTCATGTATTAGCCAGCCTTCCTACGCAGGCAGGCCAATCATAACGCTATTGCGTTGTCTAATCAGCGTGTTTGGGGCGTGGAATACGCCCGTCTGTCATGCCTCTGTTCTTGCGGTGCTAAACATGTACGCCCACATTCCTTTGGGGATCGCAGCGTGTGATGCGACGAGGGTACTCCACCGGATTGATTCCACTGTTGGTGTGGCAACTTCCAGGGCAACGCATTGCCTTAGGTTGAGGGCGAAAATTCGAAGTGTAAAAGCGCCTTTGGCGTTCTGAGGCAACAATGAAAAAATGTGCACGCGCACGTTAGATTGCCTCCGAACGCCACCAAAAGTTGCAGCGTGTAAAGGTGCACTAAGACAGATTGGAGGGGTGCAAGAGTGCTAGAGTGGAGGCCAGAGAAAAGAGGTTGCAGTAGTCAAGGCAGGATATGATGAGGACATGAACAAGTGCTTTGAAAGTTTTATTTCTCAATATGGAACAGGAGGAGACACGATAATCTGCTTCTGTTACACACACATTATACTCTGTTTTGTTTTTTTAAGGTACTGTCACACGCGGCAATATTGCTAGCAATTTCACTGGCAATTTGCTGGTTGCAGTTAAATCATGGACACATTGTTCCATTTGTACACGGCAACAAAATGGAACAATGTGTCCATGATTTCACTGCAACTAGCAAATTGCCAGTGAAATTGCTAGCAATATTGTCGCGTGTGACTGTACCTTAAGACTACAATTCTGTATTCATTTTATATCATTGCTACATAGAAAAATTCTATATGTCTGTCTCTATACATGGTATAAGGGCTCGGACATACTCATCCGAGTTTGACGGATGAGACTCAGAACAGGCTGGAGCAGTGATCCTGAACGGCCTCTCTCTCTCTGAAGGGGGAATGCAATGCTGCACAGAAACACAAGCAGCTGTCACTTTTACTTTTCAGATTTTCCACTAATGCCGAATTAAATAATGTCAGAATAAAATGACCATACAAACCAAGCACAGGTGTTGGGTGCATCTTGCCATTTCCAAGCAATTCATCTTCAAAATACTTGAGCTCATGTGCATGGTTTAAACTTTCATTTTGATGCTTTAAGGTACTGTTACACACACAAATAATTGTGCAGAGATTGTTCACAGATCTCTGGTTGCAGTGAAATCATGGACACATTGTTACATTTGTACATGGCTGTTGGCCTAATGCATATTGATCTGTATGTATTGCAACAGCTATTGTTTGTTTAATATGATGTGATTTTATGTCTGCGTGCATATTGTTCAGATGTTAACAAAGTTAAAAAAAAAAAAAAAAAAGTCCTCATTCAGAGACAGGATCGTTCCTCCCCCTGCTCCCAGCATGTACATTCTAGTGTGGAACTGGAAGCTGAAGGTCACAGCAGATTTCTCTCTCCCTCTCCAGAAACCAGATTGATCCTATTCTCATGTTGTAAGCTGGATGTTGTTAATTCTCAATAAATGAACATTCTCTGTTGCTCGCTGTGGACATCACGCTGATTAACGCGCTGCTAACAATGGCCACAAAATGGAACAATGTGTCCATGATTTCACTGCAACCAGAGATCTGTGAACAATCTCTGCACAATTATCTATGTGTGTAACTGGGCCTTTGGAAATCACATAGGGTTTGACATGCTTTTCCTTCTATATTTGCTACAAATTTATATTCCCTTGCTGTTGATTACATATTATGTAATTATGTAGCAGTTAACATTTATCTTACTACGATATCATCCTAAGGGTACCGTCACACGGCGCAATTTTGGTATGTTGCCCCAGAGCAATCGCCGTGAAATTGCCTCACGTTTGTGGCGTGTGATTTGGTAATTTCACGGTGATAAATCGCCCCTCGGCCGTCACCTGATTCTTGAATAGTGCTCAGTAATCAGCCGCAATCCTTAAGGCAATATTTCCGTGTTGTGGCATGTGACAGGGTGATAGTGATGGAAACAGCGCTTTCTATGATTTCCCGTAGGCGTGCCTCAAGCGTTCTGTAGTCCGCGTCCCGTCCGCGATGATTGGTGTTGGGTACTTTGTTCCCATTGGCTGTCAGTTGACAGCGTGCCATATTTGAGCGTGTATTTGTGCTGAACTCCGATAGACAATGGCGTCATGTATTAGCCAGCCTTCCAGAGCAGGCTGACCAATTGTAACGCTGTTGCATTGTCCAACGAGCGTGTATGGGGCGCGGTGTAAACCACTGTGGCACGCCTATCTCCTCGCCACGCTGAACATGTACGCCCACATTGCCTTTGGAATTGCGGCGTGTGAAGCAGCGATAGAATGAGGCAAGATTGGTTCCACTGTAGGTAAGGCGATTTCAGGAGCGACACATCGCCTTAGCTTCAGGACAATATTGCGCCATGTGATGCCGCCATCGTCGATCTGAGTGACCATGAAAAACGTGCACGAGCCTGTTAGATTGCCACATATCGCCAGGGGAGATTGCGGCGTGTGACGGTACCATCAGAGTCATCCTATGCAGAACTATAAATGAGAAAATGGGCTTAACTCTTCTAGAAATCATGACATCAAATTTGGCTGTGAATATAAAAATAAAATTACAGAAGAAGTGGAAGTAGGTGGGGTGTGGATATAAAAATAAAATTACAGAAGAAGTGGAAGTAGGTGGGGTTTTTTTTGTATTCCACTCTAACCACATCAATTGCATTATTGTGTTTTGATAATGTTATGAATCTGCTTTGTTGCCTGCAGTACTACCACCAGCCACAAGAGGTCACTGTATAACTTTTGATAGGTGTAGATCCCCTTGAAGGCTGTAGCATCCTGTGTATGGAAATGACAGGGTTGATAACTAACCAACCAGATAGGGGAGGATTGACTGGGCACAAACTGAAGACTAGTTCCTGTTATCAGGGTAGTAAGAGAGAGTTGGGAGCATTATTGGAGAAGGCAGGACTTGTGTTAAGAAAAAAAATATGTAAAATAAGAATGCGCAAATAGGGTCTTATCTTAATTACACACTGTCAGCTTGCGATGTGGAATTGCTCACCTTGTCCAATTGTGAGACCCACAACTGGTTAAAAAGCGATAAAGCAGCTGCTGCAGGGACCGCACTCCCTGAGGAAGGAGCTCGGTTTGTGGCTCCGAAACGCGTAGGACAATAAAAGCATAAGTCGATCCAGACATCCCTGTGTCCTGGTTCCTTTGTTTCTGGAGCAGCAGCGCGGACAGTGAGGCACTTCGTCCAAGGAAATCTACGGTAAGAAAAGAAATATGAACATTCAATGGTTACAGAAGCAGCAGAGCAACCCAAGCAAATAAGTGATACCTGTGAGAACAGGGCTTTTGTTAGTGAGTCCAGTCTCATCCAGGCTTGGGGACCTATTGAGGAAAGGAAACTCTCAGCTGAGGGACTCAGTAATAGGAAAGCAGCTCTAGGAGCGACCCTGTAAGGGATCACAGTAAAAAGTCCAGGCACAGAGTTTGAGTAAGGCTGCTTTCACATAACGATATTTGGATTTCCGATGCTGTCCGATAAAAATCAGACAGCATCGGATCCGATTTTGGCCCCATGCAACTCTATGGGCATCGGACGGAATTGGATGTGCACTAAATGCCATCCGATTTGGTCCGATCCGATTCTGGCCGACTTTTTTATCGGTGCAAAAATCGGAGCCTGCTCCGATTTTTGCACAGAAAATAAAATCTGACAGAATCGGATCGGAGCAAATCGGATGGCATTTAGTGCACATCTGACCCGACCCGATCAATTTAACATGGGGCCCTATGGAGAAGGGTCCGAGGAAACATCTGATGTCTCCTCGGACCCGATTTTACTGTACTGAGCATGCTCAGTACAGTAAAACTTCTCCAAACAGGAAGGCAGGGGTTAAAAAAAATGTAAAAAGTTTATGCTCACCCAGAGCCCCCGCCGTCTCCCGCCGTCTTCCTGTAGGCTCTCGGTGGCTCCCGCAGGCTCCCGGTATCTGCAGAGGTCTTCTACTGCAGTATAGGACCTGCGGTGATGTCACAGTCACGTGACCGCGGGTTACCATGGTGTAACCTGGTGTCACGTGACTGTGACATCACCGCAGGTCCTGAACTACAGTAGAAGACCTCTGCAGATACCGGGAGCCTGCGGGAGCCACCGGGAGCCTACAGGAAGACGGCGGGAGACAGCGGGGGCTCGGGGAGAGGTGAGCATAAACTTTTTTTTTTTTTCTTTTTTTCAGCCCGGAGGCTACGATTTAATGCCGGAATCGGATGCCTATTTGGCATCCGATTCCAGGCATCAGAAGGGAGCCGATGCTGTCCGATTTATATCGGACAGCATCGGCTCCCTAAAAATCGTTATGTGAAAGTAGCCTAAGATGTGGAACTGCGTGGTCTCCTGTTTCAGGAAAATGTAGAAAATACAATTGTTACTCCGTTATCTCTATTGCCATGAACACAATACTCTCTGCAGCTCTCGGAAAGGAGCTGGTGTAATATGCTTTCCCCTGATCACTGTCACCAGTTAGGCTTTCAGTAAAAAGAAAAATATTTGCAAAAGTTGGTTTACTATTCTTATTCAACGTGTGCAAACAGGATGGTACCACACTATATGCAATAAAATGGACAGTGAAGATCTCAGACTCTGGAGTTCAATCTCATTGCATCCACACATAACCTCCAAATATACTATAATCTGGCCAGGCGTTAAATATGAGGCGTTCCTCACCTATAACCACCACCTCCAGAGTCAGTCTAGTCCACTAGACCATCCCCTGGTGGGCCTTAGTCCTCATTGGGCCCCACAGCCATACATAAAGGCGGCTGCCAGCAAGGATGTTGCTAGGGTCAAAGATCCAGAGCTGCAAATGTCTTGCCCGGAGCCCGGGATCTCTGCTGCATTGGACTGTGTATTCATCACTTTATTAAATAGAGAACCCAGAATATAGGATATACATTATTAGTTTATAGTGGCATTTGAGGGACATAGGGACATAATTTCTGTAGGGGCCAATTAGGAGACATTTTTAGTGCTCTAATATATATTACGGTTCACTAACACTTGTGTATAATCTCTCAGGCGAATCAGATGCAATATGGAAATGACACAACTGAGACTCTGCTGTGAGCATCAGCCGAATAGTATGTTACTCTGATCTAATTCTTTCGCAAGCAAGAATCAGATCTAAGATGCGGAGAAGATGGAGTCATTCATACAGTCATGGCCAAAAGTATTGACACCCCTGCAATTCTGTCAGATAATACTCAGTTTCTTCCTGAAAATAATTGCAATCACAAATTCTTTGGTATTATTATCTTCATTTAATTTGTCTTCAATGAAAAAACACAAAAGAGAATGACGCAAAAAGCTAAACAATGATCATTTCACACAGAACTTCAAAATTGGGCCGGACAAAAGTATTGGCACCCTAATACTTGGTTGCACAACCTTTAGCCAAAATACCTGCAATTAACCGCTTCCGGTAACCATCAATGAGTTTCTTACAATGCTCTGCTGGAATTTTAGACCATTCTTCTTTGGCAAACTGCTCACGTCCCTGATATTTGAAGGGTGCCTTCTCCAAACTGCCAGTTTTAGATCTCTCCACAGGTGTTCTATGGGATTCAGGTCTGGACTCATTGCTGGCCACCTTAGAAGTCTCCAGTGCTTTCTCTCAAACCATTTTCTAGTGATTTTTGAAGTGTGTTTTGGGTCATTGTCCTGCTGGAAGACCCATGACCTCTAAAGGGAGACCCAGTTTTCTCACACTGGGCCCTACATTATGCTGCAAAATTTGTTGGTAGTCTTCAGAGATCATAAAACCATGCACACGGTCAAGCAGTCCAGTGCCAGAGGCAGCAAAGCAACCCCAAAACATCAGGGAGCCTCCGCCATGTTTGACTGTAGGGACCGTGTTCTTTTCTTTGAATGCCTCTTCTTTTCTCCTGTAAACTCTATGTTTATGCCTTTGCCCAAAAAGAGAGAACATTCTTCCAAAACGTTTTAGGCTTTCTCAGGTAAGTTTTGGCAAACTCCAGCCTGACTTTTTTATGTCTCAGGGTAAGAAGTGGGGTCTTCCTGGGTCTCCTACCATACAGTCCCCTGTCATTCAGACGCCGACGAATAGTACAGGTTGACACTGTTGTACTCTCGGACTGCAGGGCGGCTTGAACTTGTTTGGATGTTAGTTGAGGTTCTTTATCCACCATCCGCACAATCTTGCGTTGAAATCTCTCATCAATTTTTCTTTTACGTCCACATCTAGGGAAGTTTGCCACAGTGCCATGGGCTTTAAACTTCTTGATGACACTGCGCACAGTAGACACAGGAACATTCAGGTCTTTGGAGATGGACTTGTAGCCTTGAGATTGCTCATGCTTCCTCACAATTTGGTTTCTCAAGTCCTCAGACAGTTCTTTGGTCTTCTTTCTTTTCTCCATGCTCAATAACGCCCGCTCAGTCTGTAATAAGCTCACAGATATCCATGAACTCTTTATTTCTAATAAGCTCTCATTCCTTGGCATCACAGAGACCTGGCTCACCCCCTCCGACACGGCCTCCCCTGCTGCACTATCCTATGGCGGATTCAATCTTTCCCACACACCCCGCCCCTCTAACAAACATGGCGGAGGTGTCGGCATACTCCTATCCGACACCTGCTCCTTCGCCCCTATTCCATTACCCCCCTCTGTTACTCTCTCATCTTTCGAAGCCCACTCTGTCCCCATCTTCTCCCCCTGTAACCTCCAGCTAGCCGTCATCTACCGCCCCCCTGGATCCATCCCCACCTTCCTCGACCACTTTACCACCTGGCTACTACATTTCCTCTCTACTGACATCCCCACCATTATTATGGGCGATTTCAATATCCCCATTGACACTGCCCACCAAACCGCCTCTCAACTTCTTTCCCTGACCTCCTCCTTCGGGCTCTCCCAATGGTCCTCCTCTGCCACCCACAAAGATGGCCACACACTGGATCTCATCTTTACCCGTCTTTGCTCCCTTACTAATCTCACAAACTCAACCCTCACCCTGTCTGACCACAATCTGCTGACCTTCTCCTCCCTCACCTCCCCTACTACATCACCTCCTCTCCACAAACTCGATCATCCCCGCAGAAACCTAAAACACATTGATCTACACTCACTCTCAGAACCCCTCCTCCCTCTCGCCAACATAACATCTATATGTGACACAGACACTGCCGCCACCCTCTACAACACCACATTAACCAAGGCGCTAGAACTAGCAGCCCCCCTCACACACCACGCTCCACGCACTAATAGGCAACCCTGGCACACCACCCTCACTAAAGACCTGAGACGGGCATCCAGGGTCGCCGAGAGGCGATGGAAAAAATCACGTTCCACTGAGCATTTTACGCTGTTCAAACAGTCCCTCATCGCCTTCAAGACTGCACTTGCCACCGCCAAACAAACCTTCTTCTTATCCCTAATAACCTCCCTGTCCCACAATCCCAAGCAACTTTTCAAAACCTTCAATTCCTTACTCCGCCCACCTGCTCCCCCTCCCTCTCCCCTTATCTCTGCAGAAGACTTTGCCTCCTTCTTCAAAGAAAAGATTGACAGAATCAGAGACAGCTTTGATCCACTGTCCCCACAGCCTCCCCTCTCACCTATACTGCCCTCTACTTCCATCAACTGCTTCCCCCCTATAACTGAAGAACAGCTCTCCTCCCTCCTGTCAAAATCACACCTCACCACCAGCGCCCAAGACCCACTCCCATCCCACCTCATTCCCAACCTCACCTCCGTTATCATCCCAGCCCTAACTCATCTTTTCAACCTTTCACTCACCACCGGCACCTTACCCTCAGCCTTCAAACACGCCTTGATCACACCCATCCTCAAAAAACCCTCCCTCAATCCCACAACTGTCTCCAACTACCGCCCTATATCTCTCCTCCCTTTCGCCTCTAAACTACTTGAACAGCATGTCCACTCTGAGCTGTCCTCTCACCTCTCCTCCTGCTTCCTCTTTGACCGCCTGCAATCTGGCTTCCGACCCCTCCACTCCACTGAAACAGCCCTGACCAAAGTCACCAATGACCTACTGACTGCCAAAAGCAAGCGCCACTACTCTGTTCTCCTCCTCCTCGACCTGTCAGCCGCCTTCGACACTGTTGACCACTCCCTTCTACTACAGATCCTGGAATCTCTTGGCATCACGGACCTTGCCCTCTCTTGGATCTCCTCATACTTAACGGACCGCACCTTCAGCGTCACCCACTCCCACACATCCTCCCCGCCCTACCCCCTACCTGTCGGGGTCCCCCAGGGCTCGGTTCTTGGACCATTACTGTTCTCAATCTACACTCTCGGCCTAGGGCAACTCATTGAGTCCCATGGCCTCCAATATCACCTCTACGCCGACGACACCCAAATCTACCTGTCTGGTCCTGACATCACCTCCCTTCTATCCAAAATTCCACACTGCCTGTCCGCCATCTCATCCTTCTTCTCTGCTCGCTTCCTTAAGCTGAACATGGACAAAACTGAGTTCATTGTCTTCCCCCCAAGACGCTCCCCCTCACTACCTGACCTATCCATCGTCGTCAACGACTGCTCTCTCTCTCCAGTCCCCCATGCCAAGTGCCTCGGGGTTATCCTTGACTCTTCCCTCTCCTTCAAGCCCCACATCCAGGCCCTCGCCACCTCCTGCCGACTCCAGCTCAAAAACATCTATAGGATTCGCGCTTTCCTTGACCACGACACTGCTAAAACCCTTATTCACGCTCTCATCATCTCCCGCCTCGATTACTGCAACTTCCTGCTCACCGGCCTCCCCAATACCTCCCTTGCACCTCTCCAAACTATCTTGAACTCCGCTGCCCGCCTAATCCATCTGTCTCCCCGCTACTCCCCTGTCTCCCCCCTCTGCCAAGCCCTTCACTGGCTCCCTACTTCCCAGAGATCCCGGTTTAAAACATTGACCATGACATACAAAGCCATTCACAACCTGTCCCCTCCATACATCTCTGACATGGTCTCCCGATACCTACCCTCACGCAACCTGCGATCCTCCCAAGAGCTCCTCCTCTACTCCCCCCTCATCTCCTCTTCGCACAACCGCATACAGGATTTCTCCCGTGCTTCACCCAGACTCTGGAACTCACTGCCACAACACATCAGACATTCTCCTACCCTGGGAACCTTCAAAAGAAGCCTGAAGACCCACCTGTTCCGCCAAGCCTACCACCTGCAATAATACCCGGTCCACCACACCGCCTCACGACTGGAACTTCCCCCTCCAACTGTATCCCCACCCACCCCTCGTAGAGTGTGAGCCTTCGTGGACAGGATTTCTCCCCTCTTGTTTCTGTACAACCGAATTGTCAACATTTATTGTTACTTGTATTGTTACTATGTTACTTGTCCTAGTCTGCCCTTTTTAGCATGTAAAGCGCCATGGAATATAATGGTGCTATATAAATAAATAATAATAATAATAATAATAATAATAATAATAATAATATGGTACACACAAGGACACAGGACAGAGGTTGAGTCAACTTTAATCCATGTCAACTGGCTGCAAGTGTGATTTAGTTATTGCCAACACCTGTTAGGTGCCACAGATAAGTTACAGGTGCTGTTAATTACACAAATTAGAGAAGCATCACATGATTTTTCTAAGGGTGTCAATACTTTTGTCCACCCCCTTTTTTATGTTTGGTGTGGAATTATATCCAATTTGGCTTTAGGACAATTCTTTTTGTGTTTTTTTCATTGAAGGCAAATTAAATGAAGATATTAATACCAAAGAATTTGTGATTGCAATCATTTTCAGGAAGAAACTGAGTATTATCTGACAGAATTGCAGGGGTGTCAATACTTTTGGCCATGACTGTATCTCCATCTTCTCCATTGTCTGTCTTTGCACCTATCGGACAGCATTTTGATGTCATTAGAGTGCAGTTCGATGTTTTGCACACAACCATAGACTTTTTTAAATACATAGTATAAGGCTGGAAACACACTATCCAACTCACATGCGAGTCTCTCGGACAAGACTCGGATCAGTCACCCTGAACGGCCTCCCCCTCTCAGGACAGGAGTCTGAAGCTGCACAAAAACACAAGCAGCTGACACTACAGTCCAGAGAGGGGGAGACTGTTTAGGGTGACTGATCCGAGTCTCGTCCGAGAGACTCGCATGTGAGTCGGATAGTGTGTTTCCAGCCTACCAATGAAGCGAGTGTTATACAAGGTAGCAGTCATCCAAGTTAAACGGAAATGTGAGTGAGCCCTTACTTTGAGGATACCATTTTCCATGAAAAGAAAGGGAGGTCATGTTAAGCTTTGTTCACACGTTTATTTGCTGCATTTTTTCGGCGGGCAAAACGTGCTCTCTTGGCAGAAAAGAAGCAGCTTATAAAAAGCAGTTTTTGCTACTTTTTTGCTGTGTTTTTGGTGCAGGTTATATGTCATTTGTCTACTGTACATTCAAAAAAGTTAATTTAATTCCCAAAAAAGCAGCAAAAATGCATGCTTGCATTATTGCTGTTTTTTGTACTCATTGCTTTCTATGATGAAAAAATGCTACAAAATTATTGAAAGAATTGGTATGCTACAGTTTTCAGAAACTCAGCCGTCTTCCAGTCCAGCATTTCTGAAATATCATATATTTTGCTGATACTGTAAAAAGCAGCTTTTATTTGCATAAAACAAAAATAGCAACATGTGAACATAGCCTCACTGTGCCAGGCGGCATTGTTGCTTTTTTTGTTTATCTAGCGTAGTGTTGTGTAAAATTATTTTCTGCAGAGACGAATCCTGGCTGGAAGAAGTGATAGCAGTCTGCATCGGATGGAGGAAAAAGCCATCATTAATGACTTCAACTAGGAGGTGTCACTGGTACGTCAGTGTATTACAGGTACACCTATACTACTGACCTTCTGTATATAATGTCACAGGGGATCACTGTATTACCTGTACACTGACACTATATACAGAGCTCCTGTGTATAATGTTGTGGCGCCACAAGGAGGTACTGCACCCCAAACAGAAGGTGTAGTACCTCCGTAGTTATGGGTTTGGGGTTCCCCCTTATGGAGTCTGTTACACACACACAACACTAGGCCACCTTAGAGTAGGGGACTGGTTATTCAGTAGGTCCCAAAGGGGGTGGAGTCTAGGTTAGAGCAGGAGACTTAAAGAGAGTTTAAACTGTTAGTGCTGGGAAGGCAGCCAGAGAGGATGTGCCTGAAAGAGCAGCTGAAAGGAGGGCACCTCTCTTCAAGAGGGTGACCCAGGACAGAAGGAGACGACAAAGGACCGGTTGGAGCCAGCTGGAGAAGTTTGGGGTCAACAACCCACATCATGGAGCCGAGGCAGTCGGCGGTCTACCCCTGACTGCGAACCGTCCAACTGCGGGACCGGAATAAGGGAGCTGTAGTGCAACAAAGAGGTACCTCCACCTGAGTCCCGAACAGGTCCAGGACACTCTACATAACGGGCCAAATTCCGGTGGCGGGAGGATTTGTTTGTTGTCGCTCCTGTCCGTACCGGTAAGGAACAAACCGTGTCTACCAGTAACAGACCAGGGGACTGGCGAGGGAGCTCTACAAAGGTGGTTAAGGAAAGTGTAAGGAAGTACTGAGACCCTGAAAGCCATAAAGAAAGGTACACTGACGGACTCTATAAGGCTACCCGAAACCTGTTGCTACACCTCCGTTCAACCAGACTGTGCCTGAGAACCGACTGTGCACTGTAACATCTGCCCGGTACCAGTAAAGGACTTCTTGAGTTGAATCGGTGTCTGTCCTCCTTTCCCGACGGCACCCTGAAGGCTTCAGCATCATCAGAGGGGTAAGAACAACTACTCCCCTCATTCACCCTGCTGCCCTGAGGTAAAACTCCACCTGAGTTAAAGCTCCAAGCTGCACTACATCACCTCAGTGGCTGGCCTGCAGCGCTGGTATCTAAATTACCAGGTACCACAGGTGGCGTCACGACAACATTTCCCCCATTCCCCATCATCACCTTTGAATGAGGGTTAGGGCATGGAACCGGGAAATCGACCACCCGTGATCCCCGTTACAGCCACCCACTCATCCCGGTATCAGAGTACCCCACCTTGGCCGACTCAATGTCACCGATGATCAGTATTATTGTATACTGTTCACTATACATTATATACAGAGCTCCTGTGGATATTGTTATTGGTGATCCCCCTGTTATCTGTACACCATAAACTATATACAGAGCTCATGTGTATAATGGTGATAATATTAGTGTTACTAGTATTGTGGTTTCTATGCATGATCATTATTGTTGTATTATTTGGTCACTATGTGGTGAGGTGATGAAGTCTGGTCATGGTGTGGTGGTATTTGTTCCCTGTATGTGATATTATTCAGTCAAATTGTGGTGATAATGTGTCCTGGCCACAGTTTGGTGGTAGTTCTTTCTTGTATGTGGCATTATTCGGTCACTATGGGGTGTTAATATGTGGTCTGGTCATGGTTTGGTGGTATTTGCCTATTGTATGTGGTACTATTAGCTCACTATGGTAGTAATATGTGGTCTGGTTATGGTGTGATGTTGTTTGTTTCTTGTATGTGGTATTATTGATCTTGGTATAGTGCTCATTTTTTCTCTCTGAAAATAAAGTGAACCTGTTACCTCCCCACCCCTAAGTGCTTTGCAAACTGAAAGCAGCACCTTCAGCAGCATCTATGCTGCATTCTGTGAAGGTACCTATACTTTCTTTTCTCCCTTATACTCCAAAAGAAACAGTTCATAATGTCATAATGTTTCCTACCATGTATCTAAATGATTACTTAGCCCGTCCGATGGGTCTGGTCCTTGAGTCCTAACATCGCTGCCAGCCTGATTTCTCCCCACCTCCTATATGTGTCTGCCACCTCCTCTTTTCTGTTTGACCCCTCCTCTTCAGCTCCTGTGCATAATGATCTTTGATTACGCAGGTGCACAGAGCTCAGCTGATGTGCAGGGAGCCCAGCTGTCATCAATGCGCTTGCATAATGTTTAGGCACCAGAGCCCACCTTGTTTCATGCTGTGCTGTATGCAGTGGGCTTTGGTGCCTGCACTTCATGCAGAGGCATTGATGACCGCCAGGCTCCTCGCACACTGCCTGAGCTCTGTGCATCGATCAATTAATCTTTCTGCAATGAAAAGTAGTTGCTACATAATACTGTCAACTATTTTAAATCCTGTCTTAAAATGTTGTCTAACCATTGCTGTAAGGCACAGATCTACAGGTGACCAAGTATTGTACAACCTGCAGAACCTGTAAGTAGTGATTTCTAACATTTTAAATGGGCTTTCCATCCCATGGCAAACTTCCACAAAGCTTGCCGAATACTTACATCTTGCAATATACAGTATACACACACATAGAATCTGGCCCTGGAAGGTAATTTGAGAGGTTATTATGTGATTGCAAGTATTTATCTTGCATGCTTACAGTCAAGTACCGAGTAATTGCTCATCTAGAGGGTTTTCTAAGAGATGCTATACTGGAGTATCTGAAGAAAAATAACCTCATGACCCATTATCAACATGGTTTTACGAAGGACCGTTCCTGTCAAACTAATCTGATAAGCTTCTATGAAGAAGTAAGTTCTGGACTGGACCAAAGAAATGCAGTGGATGTGGTGTATATGGACTTTTCAAAAGCTTTTGATACGGTGCCACACAAAAGGTTGATACATAAAATGAGGGCAATGGGGATAGGGGAAAATATGTGTAAGTGGGTTAAGAACTGGCTTAGTGATAGGAAACAAAGGGTGGTTATCAATGGAACACACTCAGAATGGGTCTCAGTTAACAGTGGCGTACCACAGGGGTCAGTGTTGGGCCCGCTTCTTTTTAATATATTTATTAATGACCTTGTAGGGGGCATACAGAGTAGAATCTCAATATTTGCAGATGACACTAAACTCTGCAGGGTAATCAATACAGAGGAGGACAATTTTATATTACAGGAGGATTTATGCAAACTAGAGGCTTGGGCTGATAAATGGCAAATGAGCTTTAATGGGGATAAATGTATGGTCATGCACTTGGGCAGAGGTAACAAAAGGTATAATTATGTGCTTAATTGTAAAATACTGGGCAAAACTGTCACTGAAAAAGACCTGGGTGTATGGGTAGATGACAAACTCACATTTAGTGGCCAGTGTCAGGCAGCTGCTGCAAAGGCAAATAAAATAATGGGATGCATTAAAAGAGGCATAGATGCTCATGAGGAGAACATAATTTTACCTCTATACAAGTCACTAGTGCGACCACACTTAGAATACTGTGTACAATTCTGGTCTCCGGTGCATAAGAAAGACATAGCTGAACTAGTGTGGGTCAAGAGAAGAGCGACCAAGGTTATTAGAGGACTGAGGGGTCTGCAATACCAAGACAGGTTATTAAACTTGGGGTTATTTAGCTTGGAAAAACGAAGGCTTAGGGGTGATCTTATAATAATGTATAAATATATGAGGGGACAGTACAGAGAACTTTCTAATGATCTCTTTACTCTTAGGCCTGAGACGGGGACAAGGGGGCATCCTCTACGTCTAGAGGAAAGAAGGTTTAATCATAATCACAGACGTGGATTCTTTACTGTAAGAGCAGTGAGACTATGGAACTCTCTGCCACATGATGTTGTAATGAGTGAGTCACTACTAACATTTAAGAAGGGCCTGGATGCCTTTCTTGAAAACTATAATATTACCAGTTATATATACAAGATCCTTTGCTAGGGCGTTGATCCAGGGAATTAGTCTGATTGCCATATCTGGAGTCAGGAAGGAATTTTTTTCCCCAATGTGGAGCTTAGTGTTGCCACATGGTTTTTTTTTGCCTTCCTCTGGATCAACATGTTAGGCTATGGGTTGAAGTAGATGGACTTAAAGTCTTCCTTCAACCTTAAAAACTATGTTACTATCTGTTTATTTCAACATTGAGAGATGTGAATGAGAAGCTACTTAGGAACCTCCTTAATAGTATGCAAATTGTATACTTGCAATGACATGATGACTGCTCATACTGGCTAGCCAAATGCTAACAGGATATACATTACAAGTTGTTAGTATAACGCAAGCTGAATGGTTTGCTGAATGTTTGCCTGAATGTGGAAAACCATTAGGGTACCTTTACACGCCGGAATTTTTAGCGGCGATAGGAGGCAATCTAACGTGCGTGTGCACGTTTTTCATGGTTGCCTCAGATCGCCGAAGGCGCTTTTACACGCCGCAATTTTGCTCTCAACCTAAGGCGACACGCTGATTAGACAACGCAATAGCGTTATGATTGGTCAGCCTGCTCTGGAAGGCTGGCTAATACATGACGCCATTGCCATTGTGTGGTGGTGATTGGACAGCTCTTCAAATATGGCGCCCTGTGAAGTGACAGCCAATGGAAACACAGTAGCCACCAACAATCATCACTGACTGGGCGCGGACTCCAGCACTCTGTGGCACGCCTATGGGAAATCAATAGGCAACGCAGATTCCATCCCTATTGCCCGTTCACACGCCAAAAGCCAGGAATGTCGCCTTCATGATTGCCTCTGATTTTGGAGCAGTGCTGTGAAATCGGAACTAGGCGCCACCTTTTTTATCACCGCCAGATTCACCAATTACACGCCGCAATTGCGAGGCAATTTCACGGCGATGGTGACGGGGCAACAGATTGCCGGTCAGATTCCTCGCCGCGGTTGCGGTGTGTAAAGGTGCCCTTAGAAGACTCTTTTGTATTTGAAGCACAGTATATTAAAGTGATACTAAACCCAGAAACTGACCCCCCCACATCTTTCTACCTGTCCCTGCACCCCCTCTTATCATTTCTAGCCATCCCTTTTGCAGAAAAAAATCGCTTTTGTAAAGTAGAGAAAAGTTATATTACTTTGTCCTGTGTGAGTTCTCTCTTTCTGTGGAAGCCGCAATGGGTGGGGCCTGTCTGCTGCTGACTTGTAATTATGCACGCCCCTCTCAGCTTCTAAGAGCCTGGCCACGTCATGAAAGGGGCGGGGCTAAATCGCGTCTACCGGAGCCCCGCCCCCTTTCATGACGCGGCCAGGCTCTTACCAAGGCAGCAACATGAGAGGGGCGTGCATAATTACCAGGCAGCAGCAGACAGGCCCCGCCTATTTGCGGCTTCCACAGAAATAGAGAACTCACACAGGACAAAGTAATATAACTTTTTCTCTTACTTTACAAAATCGATTTTTTTCTGCAAAAGGGATGGCTAGAAATGATAAGAGGGGGTGCAGGCACAGGTAGAAAGATGCGGGGGGTCAGTTTATGGGTTTAGAATCACTTTAAGTATGCCCTATGAAGGCAAAGAGATAATTCCATATACACAACCTTAATATCTCAGCTTAATGTTTTACCACTTACATGCTCACTTTATTGGTATCTTGCCCTTTGGTAGAGGTGCAACATCTGACACCAATGGATAATTCATTCAACTGATCACTGGCCTTTGGAAAAAGGCCTCATCAGTATAATTTCTATACTCTCCGTAAAGACTGAGAGACATGGAAGTCAAAATGAGCCTCTCACTGAGTAATTGTATTACACAAAGCAGAGTTGCAAGGAGACTAATGAGTTTGTCAGAACACACACATACACACAAAGCTAGATGTACCATATGTACAACCTGTGTACCAGCGCAGGACACCTGCAGGCAAAGGAGCCCACTGCTGCCTTTAAAAAAATAGTGGTTTCTTTGCTCATTACATTTTTGGTCAGGTATCTCCTGTGTCAATAAAATCATGTTTAATTTCATTGCCTCACAGATAAATAAATGGCTGTGAAATAAATCTGTCTCAGAGAAAGAACTTTCTATGACATTATAAATTCTGATTATTTTTCAGTGACTTCACCAGCCAAGATAGTGTGAGATTGTTAAGGGCCTGTCACACGCGTCAATATCGCCTGCACGATCTCGGCTGCACGTGACGTTGCAGCGATATTGACGCGTGTGACATACTGAATCAACCAGCGATAAATCGCTGGTTGATGATCGCCAGGTTTTAGAACCTGCTCTAAAACCTGGCGATTGTCGCCCGGTGGACATGCAGCATCGCTGCGTGTGACACCGGGAGTAGCGATATTCCAGCTCCCAGCGCCTCTCACAAGCGCTGGGAGCTGGTATCCAAGGTACACTGCGGGTATCTAGGCAGTGCGCGCTGCCTAGATACCCGACGTGTACCTTAGTTACCAGCCTCCTCCGCTCACCGGCTGGTATCTAAGGTACACAGCGGGTAACTAGGGTCCCTAGTTACCCGCTGTGTACCACCTCGGATGACCCTCATACACTGTTAATATGTGCCCCTGCAGCCTAGTAAACCATTTGCAGCACTGCTTTTGTGTGAAAAGTGGCTGCAGTAGAAGTGAGATAATGATTTTATAAACTTACATGCCTGTGTACTTCTGGGCGTCTCCCTGTGTGTGCTGGGACTTGTGGGCTGTGCTCATCATGCCTGCTCTCCCCCTCCCTTATGCACGCCCCCTCTCAGCCTGCTATAGTGATGTGAGGCTGATTGCGTCATAAAGGGGCGGGGCTAAATCGCGGCATCCCGGTAGCCCACCCCCTTTATGACGCAATCAGCCTCACACAGTATAGCAGGCTGAGAGGGGGCGTGCATAAGGGAGGGGGAGAGCAGGCATGATGAGCACAGCCCACAAGTCCCAGCACACACAGGGAGACGCCCTCAAGTACGCAGGCATGTAAGTGTATAAAATCATTATCTCACTTCTACTGCAGCCACTTTTCACACAAAAACAGTGCTGCAAATGGTTTACTAGGCTGCAGGGGCACATATTAACAGTGTATGAGGGTCATCCGAGGTGGTACACAGCGGGTAACTAGGGTCCCTAGTTACCCGCTGTGTACCTTAGATACCAGCCGGTGAGCGGAGGAGGCTGGTAACTAAGGTACACGTCGGGTATCTAGGCAGCGCGCGCTGCCTAGATACCCGCAGTTTACCTTGGAGACCAGCCTGCTCCCGCTTCCAGCAGCCTGGCAGCGGGAGCAAGACATCGTGGAAACGATATTTAAATCGTTTCCACGATGTCTCTGGTCCATTGATCGCTGGTGATTCTGCCTGTGTGACAGCTCACCAGCGATCAGCCGTCAATGTCGTCAGCGATCATCTCACTGACGACATTGACGCGTGTGACAGGCCCTTTAGAGTTTTCGGGCAAGTTTCCTCTGTTGTTGGGATCTGTCTAGATATAGATGTCTTCTGGAGAATAGCTATTTTCCAACTTCTAGTAGGTAATGTATCATATATACTACACTGCTGTAACTAAGCATTCACTTGCTGCAGAGTCTATAGGCCTGCATACAGGCTGCCAGTTCTTTTGTTTCATTAAAAAGCAGATGATTACACTGGTGAGGATGGGAGAACATGAAGAACTGATCCACAGCACTGATTTGATCAGAACCTTGTATTTATTCTAGAAAGAACTGTGGTCTGCGGGACATGGTGCAGTGGTAAAACATCTCAGTAGGCATTGACCATCACTTTTAGGATTTCCATTAGGAAAAACATATGGAGCCTATAAAATGTATGCCAACCACTGTCCAAAAGGTTTAAAACATGCCTTCTCTGGTTCTCTAATACACAGGTCATTTTGGTCTTCACTATGATAGCTTCAACAAGGACACCCCATCATCTACAGTAGTTTTTTCTGCAAACTATGCTAGACTTTATTGGAAATGTTTAATAGATGCACTATGAGTTAGGCGGCCGTCACACGCAACGATTTCTTGCCCGATATCGTTTAAGCGATCTCCTTTTTGATCGCTTAAGCGATATCGGGCAAGAAATCGTTGCATGTAATCAAGCGATTTACGATGTTAAATCGCTTGATCGTGACATCGCTGATCTGAGGTCCGGTTCTCAGATCTAGCGATGAACGATTTAACGATCTCCTTCATCGTGGTGTATAACACCACGATGAACGATCTCCCAGCGGCAGAGCCTATGCTGGGAGATGGTAACTATGGTACACGTCGGGTAACTAAGCGACGCGCGGCCCTAGTAACCCGATGTGTACCATAGTAACAAGCGAGATCGCGGATCCACATCGCTGGTGAGTCTGTCTGTGTGACATCTCACCAGCGATGTGAGCGATATTGTAAGCGATTGCGCGTGCACGTGATCGCTTACAATATTGCTAAAGATATCTGTGCGTGTGACGGCCGCCTTAGGTAGATAATTTGAAAATCAAATTCGCCAGCTTCGATGACTTCAAGAAAAATTCTGTTTATTGAAAGTGAAAATAGCTGTGAATTGTAATACTAAATAGCCTCTAATTGGCTAGAAAATACATGTATAACACTGAGTATTCTCAGAAGCTTACTGAATGCATTTTGAGTGCAAAAACACCTTTATTGATGTCCAAGTGGCCTCAACGTATCTGACTGGGGGAAATGGATGATAATAACTAGTAGTATATAACTGTACTATTTGCATGGCATGTACAGGTCTAATATTGGATCACAATGTAGGAGTACACTTTGTGACACACAAGCCGTAGTTTAGGGATTTTGGTTAAGCTTTATCTGTGCTGAGAATCAAAAATACCATGAAGCGCATCCCAAACTTTTTTATTCATTTATTCTTACAGTACTATGATGTCAGTCAAAGGGTCCCAACAGCCAATCACAGATGCTGTCACAGAGAATGGGCATCTGTGATTGGCTGCTGTAGTAACCTGAAACCAGCCCATACATTCTAGCATCTAGAATGTATGGGCAGTTTTCAGATTACTCCAGCAGTCAATTACAGACGCCCATTCCCAGGAAGTTGATGAGTGGCCCCAGGAGTAGACACAGGGGGATGGTGGAATGGGGTAAGTATAAGCTGCTATTTAATAACAATATGCTTTCTTTTACAGCCCCCCCACCCCCAACCCATAACTTTAAAGTCCGAGTTTGGGTTTCGGACTCAAGTTCAAGTCACGTTTGGCCTCAAACCCGGGCTTTAAAAAACATTTGGGGAAGTTTAACTAACCCGAAAATCAGCAGGTTTGCCCATCATTATTGTTCACTCAATGCAGTTTTTACTACATTTTCTCCAGTGCGTTTTTGCAGTGGAAAAAAAAAAAAAAACACCAAATTTTACTGTACCAGCAAAGAGGATGAGAATTCATAAATCCCATGCAGAGGCTGTTTATTTGTTCTTTGCAGATTTGAAGTAGTTTCCAACTTGCAGCATTTCAATATTTTCTGCATTTTTGTAGTGTTTTTCACCCCCTTTGTAATGAGTGGGGGAAAAAAAATAGGCAAGAAAAAGCACATAATTCAGTCATTGCTTCCACTGAGACACGTTTTTGTACAGAAACGTTTGCTGAAATTAGTTCATGTGCACATACCCTATGACTGATTATGTGATGTTTTAGTGAGAAATATCCCACAGTTCCAAAATGTAGGAAAGAAAGCACCAAAATAACATAAAATCCTTCCAGGAGGAGCTACTCCAAAGTTTGGGATTTTTTTGTAAAAGTTGCATTTGATGGATTAATCTAAAACAACTAAAAAAGCCAAATGACCATTTAAAAAAAAAAGAAATCGGTAAACTAAGGCTGCCTTCACATTTACGTATGTGAACGCAGCTTATGCTGCGTTCCCATACGCAGTCAAACGCATGCGCACTGCGTTGCTATGTTTAACATAGGAACGCATAGTGCTTGCGTTTGCTGCGTTCGGGTGCGGATGCGGACGATATCTGCTCCTTCCGGTGTCCAGCGTCCGCACCCGGGATGCAGCATGTTGCATTTTTTGTGCACTCAGGTACCTTGGAAAATCAGCAAGCGTCCCCAAGCGCACAAAACATGCATTGTCTTCAATTGGTCCGCAGTGTTCTGCGCTTGACAGCGCAGGAGAACGCTGCGGACCCATTGAAATCTCTCCCGGTGGCCGCCGGTGATGTCACAGGAGCTCACCGACGGCCACCGGGAGATCAGCTCAGCCTCTGCTGATCTCTTCTTCCCCGCCGCCGGTAATCTGCTAGCGATGTCGGTGGGGAGAAACAGCTGATTCGACAGCTGTTTGAATCTTCCCGCGCCAACATCTCCTCTCGGTGTCGGCGCGGGAGATTCAAACAGCTGTCAAATCAGCTGTTCTCCCCACCGACATGTCCCGGAGCTTACCGGTGGCAGGGAGGAGGAGAATCTCCGCCGCTGACCTCCGCCTCCGGCCCACCCCCGGACACCGCCAATTGGCTGCCCGGGCTGCACAGTGATGTGTCCGCAGGCGGACATTCTCCGCTGCGGACACATCAAAATGGCACTGCTTTGCACTGCGTTTGTGTCTGCATGCCATCAGCATGCAGACACAAACGCTAATGTGAAGGTAGCCTAACTAAACCACGGAAAAAAAAACTTCAAAAAAAATTGCAAATCTTCTGTTGAATTTGTCACAAATCAAATCAAAAGGCTGCTAATTGTGAGGCATTCATGCGAAAAGTAAAAAAAAAATACTGTTGAAAATACAATAATAAATCTGGCTCAGAGTGACGATACACTATTCATTTCAGCCAAGACAACCATTTTAATTGAACTCTGCTAAGAAGTGATGGAGAAAAAGAACAAAAGTGTAATACGCAGAATACATATTAATACATATGTATTAGTTGAAATCTAGTTTTCGTGGATAGTTTGCTTTTGCTATATTTTACATTTAAGGGTAAAGGCACACTGATGTCAAACTCAAGTGCAATACAAGTTAATCTTGCATTGCACTCGGACCAACGTTAGTCAATCAGGCAGCTCAGACCTGCAAGATTTTCGGGTCGAGGCAAAAATCCCAGTTTACTGCAATTGTCTGTGAGTCTCAGATCACTCGCACCCATAGAAAAGTCTGTGAAGTGATCACACACTCCAGTGCTGTGGTGCCCTAAGGGACCATGTGAAATAAAGAAAAAAAGTGTAAAAATAAAGTTTTAAAAATATGAAGCAATAAAAAAAAGGGTTCAAATCACACCCCTTCTGCCCCATTGTAAGTAAGGCTAAAAAGAAAAATACACATATTTGGTAGCACCACGTTCAGAAGTGCCTGATGTATCAAAATATAAAATCAATTGATCAAATCAGTTAACTGTGTAATGGAAAAAAAGTAAAAAGTAAAAATGCCCAATTATGTTTTTTTGGTTGCTGCAACATTGCAATAAAATGCAGTAACAGTTGATCAAAACATCGCATCTACCCAAAAATGGTGACATTAGAAACATCAGCTCAAGCTCAAATTAATCTATCACAGCCCCAGATCCCGAAAAATGAGAACACGGAAAATGGCCTTGAAAGAGTAATTCTGTTTTTGACAAATTTCTGAATTTTTTTTCACCACTTAGATAACAGTAAAAGTACACGTTTGGTATCTACAAGCTCATACTGACCTGAGGCATCATACTAACATGTACGTTTTACCATACAGTGAACACGGTGAATAAAAAAGGCAGAATTAACTTTTTTTGCAATATCACCGCTGTTACGTATTGAATGCCTTGTAGTATGGAAGTGCTGCTGCTGCTGTGATTTAAATTAAGCCTTTTTTTTCCCTGCTCTCAGTGTGGAGAGAGGACGCTCATGAGCGGGAGCTGAGAGTGCAGGTGTGTGTGATGAATATAACTCATGCGATGCATGCAGACACATGCCGAAGGCACGGACATACGGGGACACACGAAGCCCTATGGACCCATGCACACGTCCATGTTTCCACATGTTCCGTATGGAGCACATGCGTATCCGTGTGCTCCACACGGCGACTTGTCCATCTTTCTGCGGAGCCATGGACCGTTTTTTTGTCAACACGTCCAGCACACGGATGTTCACCACGGACAAAACCAAAAAGCCTGAAAATAAAGACTTTTATACTCCCCTCGCTCCAGCAGTGTCTGCTCCTCTCACTTCCGGTGCCGCTCCTTAGGGCTCATGAATATTCACTTCATTGAGCCCAAGAGCGGACCAGAAGATAGAGGAGCAGCGGCGCTGGCGGGAGGTAAGTATGCGGGTGACAGGCTGTCCATGTGCTATCCACGGCCCCACGGATAGCACACGGACTGCACACATTGTGTCACACGTCCGTGACACATGTGTGCATGCCCAGCCCCCAAACGGCCTTCTTTCATACATCTGTGGTGACACGCATGTGTGAAATCGGCCTTAGGTGAGCTGAGGGGTGTTCCTGGGCTGGTTGCTCCCCGCACCTCGGCCATAAACGGGTCAGATCACATCCACCTGTTGTTGCTGATTTCAGTTCACTTGTGAACTGTGACCTGGTGTGCGCAGATGCTGATCTGAAGCTGCTGTGGTTTTTTTCCCTTGGAAGCAGCTGGGCTCCGTGGTCCATGGGTGGAGGTAGGGGCTTATGCCTAAGGCTTCTCAGGAGCTTTAGGGACTTAGGTTGGTGGTTCGAACCTCCTCACCTTTAGAGGTACCTTTGAGATCAGGGCGAGCCAGGGACCCTAGTATTAGGGCCAGAGTAGGCTCCCTTTATCCCCTTCATCCAGCTCCTGGCTACCCCGACCCCTCCCAGTGTGACAACGGCACTTTGAATTTTTTTCCCATTTTCCAGTACACGAAAGGGTAAAATGAATGAATTCACTCAAAAGTACAACTTGTCCTGCAAAAAACAAGTCCCTCATATGGATATATTGACGGAAAAATGAAAACGTAATGGCTCTTGGAAGAAGGGGAGGGATAAATGAAAGTGTAAAAAAGTTGTTAAAATGCATGGAAAACATTTAACATACCAAAATAAAATGAAAAAACAGTGGTGCCTATTGGATCAATAACCCATTAAACTCTCGGTAAATTGTTTTCTAAGATTATTAGCACACTTGTTAAATATTTCTTTATGCATACTTCTAGGACAATCAATGTCTCTGTCGAAGGCTTCTTTCTGGACGATTTTCTGCCATAGTGATTTGCACAGATCTGCACTTTGACTTAGTTACACTATGATGAAATACATTCAGTAACATATTTCTACATGTTCATAAATCAATATGACGGTAAAGACCGTTCAATAGTCTAAAAACTAATGCATTGTTAAAGGGGTTGCCACACCTATATTTTAAGAGAAAAAAGTATTGTATGAATAGGGTATAAAATAAATGTATATTGGCTGTGGGGACCTTTGAATAAGTGTATACTATATTAACCCTGGATCTGTGTATGCATAAAGTTCCATTGTGAAAGCAGTCTGAAGATTTCCTATCCCTTGAGAATAATATAGCAGTAGTTAATAAAAAGGTAATAAGATTTTTTGAAGGTGTCTGGTAGGCAGACAATACTACTGATAAAGCAGAAGGGTATCTTTGTCTGCACCCCTGATCTCAAATTACTAGTACCAATTTAAGTAGAAGCAAAAATTTCTATTTGTTTGAGGATAAGCAAAAATAGATATGGAGAATTCTTGACAAAGAAATAATATCATGGAATTATGATTGCGAGAACTTCAAACCTTTTCCACTTTGTATGGAAATTCAGTCAAATACCAAGCAAAAAATAATATATAATTTTATACACATTAGAGCGCCAAAGTCTGAAGGGCCCCTTAGTGCCCCTTTCAGGCTCCTTATATACAGAGTTTTTCCCTAAGCAATGCATTTAATGAGTAATACCACTCTACATAGGCAGAACGAGGAAATGTGCAATTTTTCTTTGCTTTTGTGAAGAAAAGAGTGATCAGATAACATTCTGTGAGATCAAAAAGTCAATCATTTGTATCAATCTCATCAGTAATCCTAAAAACACAACGTAACCTTAATACAATGAAATTGAAGATTACTTATACATAATTTTTACAATTTTTCATGTTTTACAAAAATAATTTTCTACATTATAGTGCTTTTAATCTAGATTAATTTCAGACATATACTTGCATACTGCAGTCAAGAGCTGAAGCTTTTTATTTATTTTACATATATACTATATCTATATCTCTGAACTAATCTCCCACTATCTTCCCTCACGTAATCTTTGATCCTCCCAAGACCTCCTCCTCTCCTCCACACTTATTCTTTCCTCACACAACCACCTCCAAGATTTCTCCCGAGTATCTCCCATCTTCTGCAATTCTGTGCCCCAACACGTCAGATTATCCACCACACTCGGATCCTGCAGACGGAACCTGAAAACCCATCTCTTCAGGAAAGCTTACAGCCTGCAATGACTGAGCTTCCACCCCACTGACTCTGGATCTGCCACCCCGCAGTCACCGGAGCTGCCGCCTCACAGCCACCGGAGCTGCTGCACCCCTGGCCTATTGTCTCCTCCCCAATATCCTGTAGAATGTAAGTCCGCAAGGACAGGGTCCTCTCCCCTCTGTAGCAGTCTGTCATTGTTAATTTGTTAACTGTAAACTATATATATCATTTTGTATGTAACCCCTTCTCATGTAAAGCACCATGGAATTAATGGTGCTATATAAATATATTTTCCTATGTATGGCTTTATTCACCTCAAAGTATAAAATGTAAGGAAAATGTTCTCTGCAATAATGTATGTATGTCTAATCTAATTTTTAGTAACACACACATCTACAAATGAAAGAAAGATGGTAATAAGAAAGTCCAAAAGAAAAAAAATGTGGCAAACAAATCAGAATCTGGAAAATGGACGGAAATAACTGATGTCAATTATTGGGCAAAAAGTGACACATCTATGAAGCTTGCAGATCATACTTGTTAGGTGCCACATGAAAAAGAGAAAGGTATTCCAGACCTTGACATGCAAAATAGTATTATTGCTAAATGTATGCCAAATGGATCACTTTTTATATATTTTTACAGTTGTTTACTTATTTCTGGTGAGCAAGATTGTTCTGTACACTCCAATAACCTCAGTATACATAGTATAGCTGAATGTAGATATTATTTTACAAACATGTATTGTATTATATCATAGTATAAATCATTAAAATTGGAAAAAAATCTCTTACATCAGAGAAACATCCATTTCTAATATATACAGGAGGACCTCACCATCTTATGTGTCCTCTTTTGGGGGACCAAGGACTGATCTGCATCCCAAAAGTGTTAATATTTCACTCTATTGCTATACAAAAATAATTTAAAGCTATGACAAATGTGAAAAGAAATCAATGGTTTTGCACAGGGATAGATGTTCCCTGCTAGTGTGTTTTCCATTGTTTTTTTAATCTATGCCATTGCTTCTTCTCCCTTTCTTTCCTCTCTCTGGTATTTCCTTTGTTCCAGCACTATTTCATTGCAGCAGAAGGATCAGGATGAACAATACTATGTCCTTCCCAAAAAGTTAATGGGATTGTAAAAAGATAGCAAGAAACTAAAGGGGGTGTCACACGCGTCAATGTCGTCAGTGAGATGATTGCTGACGACATTGACGGCTGATTGCTGGTGAGCTGTCACACAGACAGACTCACCAGCGATCAATTGACCAGAGACATCATGGAAACGATTTAAATATCGTTTCCATGATGTCTTGCTCCCGCTGCCAGCCTGCTGGAAGCGGGAGCAGGCTGGTCTCCAAGGTAAACTGCGGGTATCTAGGCAGCGCACGCTGCCTAGATACCCGACGTGTACCTTAGTTACCAGCCTCCTCCGCTCACCGGCTGGTATCTAAGGTACACAGCGGGTAACTAGGGACCCTAGTTACCCGCTGTGTACCTTAGATACCAGCCGGTGAGCGGAGGAGGCTGGTAACTAAGGTACACGTCGGGTATCTAGGCAGCGCGCGCTGCCTAGATACCCGCAGTTTACCTTGGATACCAGCTCCCAGCGCTTGTGAGAGGCGCTGGGAGCTGGAATATCGGTACTCCCGGTGTCACACGCAGCGATGCTGCGTGTCCACCGGGCGACAATCGCCATGTTTTAGAGCAGGTTCTAAAACCTGGCAATCATCAACCTGCGATTTATCGCTGGTTGATTCAGTATGTCACACGCGTCAATATCGCTGCAACGTCACGTGCAGCCGAGATCGTGCAGGCGATATTGACGCGTGTGACTCCCCCTTAATTTTTAGGCAAACTTTAAAAAGCAAAGCAGAATTGGTCTATTTACAATCTGCGGGAAATATACCGTAGTTATTGTAAAGCAATTTATGAAACTCATTAATTCATTGATAATATCTCTGTGCTCCTAATTATACATCGGTGTGTTACGTATTATATGATCATGCATACTACTATTCTGTTATCAGTGGGGTGGTTGGCTACTAGTATTCTATATACTGGACTAATGGACAGCTAGTTTACAGTAAATCTATTCCAACTTGGCTGTATCAGTCAAAACTTCCTAAATTGACAACTCCTGAAGATCTATAATTGGGACTGTACTATTACTGACATTTATAAGACTAAAAGATGATCATCTATAAATGGGACTGTATTATTACTGACATTTATAAGACTAAACGATGGTCCTCTATAGATGAGACTGTATGATTACTGACATTTATAAGACTAAGATGTGCTGACTCTAAATATGTGAATGTTCTTGTTTCTGCAGAGATTTCTGTTGGTCCAGTTCAGGGGACTGGCACAATGTCGGACATTTCTGCCATGATAATGTCCATGTGAATAATCCTATGAGTGGATCTGTTCTGTAATTATATATGGTGCCCCATTTAATGGATAAAACTGCCCTCTTATTCGGTATACTAGAACAAAAATAACATGCTTTTTGGTAAATAGGAGCGATCACAGAATGTAACTGATACATTTTCATATATTAGCGATATTATAATGAAAGCGCTCCCCCTGCCTTAATCTCCCATCTCAGGGTGATGACATGTGTCTTTTGTATATCTACATAGACAGTAACCAATCAATGCCTTTATGAATGGCAGGAGAAGACAGTGTGTGCTCCTCTCCTCAATAGATCAAGTTTATAAACTATTGCCCTATTCATCATTGTGGTTGCTCCACTTTGATGGAGTATTTTGCTCCCTTTTAATGGCTTTAGTATTTGCGGCTTATACTCTATAAGAAGCTTTCTGCCACTTTTTAAGTTTTTTTTTTCCTTGACAATATTGTTTAATCGAATGTTGTAGATAGATTTATATAATGTGATTTTTGCCAAATGTCTCATTACAGTCCATGCCTGGAGTAAGATTTCTGGAGGTGTTTTTAATCTGATGCATTTTTTGGTGATTTTTGGTACTTAAAAGTCGCAAAAAAAAGTTAAAAACAGAAATAAAGAAACATTTTTTATTTTGTGAAGAATCCAAAAACCACGTGCCATTTTGAAGAGTTTGATGCAAAAAAATTAAGAGAATACCACAAGACAATAAAAGAAAAAGGAGTTCAATTATTCACAAATGATGAAATGGCACCATGTACTTGATGGGAATGTTTTTTTTTATTTATTATGCAAAGCACAATACAGACGTAATGTAGAGTGAAATTCAGACATCCATGTACATCAGTCCGATCATAGACCGCAATGTAAAGACAGGTGGAAGGACTTCAGACTAAACTCTGTAAAATCATAGGTATATATAAGGATAGGGACACATTTGGGTTGTGACATCCGCTTGAAGGATGCATTTTTTTGTCCTTGTGTTTACATGACGTGTGCATTTATGTTGTCTAAATAAATGGATGCCTTAACCCATGGTACATGTATGTACCATGCGTTAACGCATTCGTTAACACATAGTACATGCATACACAATGCATTAACGGATGCGTTTCCCATGGACTGCCATGTTAAAAAAATGCAGCAGTTTTCCATAACAGGCCCAAAAATGCTGCAGCTCGCGTTTTTATATGCGCTACAAAAAACGCATTGCACTTTAGCATTGTGTTTTTTTCATTGGAGTCTATGGGTGCATTAACGCATGCATTTTTACACATGTGCATATGAGAGAAATGCATGCTTTTAGCAGATGCATGGCTCAAATCTGACCCTAGCCTAAGGCTGCTAAGTTCAAGTCCGTTGATTGTGGTCTGTGACTGCTCCTTTAAAGGCAAAATCTGTCACAGGACCCCCACTCACCACGAGCCACTTAAGAGATTCATGGTTTTCTTATGTAACTGAGAACCTTTGTGGTACCAGGGTTGCTATCTTGACCTTTCATTTTTTTCTGGACATCTTAGTAAAAAATCACGGTCACAATATTTTTTCCCAACACATTGTAAAACCATAAAAAAATCATTGTTTATAAATGGTACATGTCTACAACTTATAATTCTTATATGAAGCTGCATTCATTGTAAAGTGTAAAATGATGATAGTTGCAGTAAAAATAATCTGAGAAAGTTTCTTCAGCCTCAAAAAAATTATGGACACCTCAATTTTAATTTGTGGACAGGGCAAGAAAGTTAACTGTTCTTAGGGTGCCTTCACACTTGCGTTCCACGCCGCTGCATATTGCGGCGGGGGAGCGCAAGCCGAGTGCATACACTGCGCATCCCTATGTTTAACATGACCATGCACACCCATTGCCCACCATGTGTGATTTGTAGGCGTGCGGATGCTTGCGTACAAATCATACATTCTCGTCCGCACCATGAACGCAACATGTCACTTTCATTGTGCGGACGAGAATGTATGATTTGTATGCAAGCATCCGCATGCGTATAAATCACACATGGCGGGCAATGGGTGCACATGGCCATGCGCACCCGAGCTCATACACCGTGCATCCCCATGTTAAACATAGGGACGAGCGGTGTATGCGCTCGGCTTGCGCTCCCCCGCCGCAATACGCAGCGGTGGGGAAGGCAAGTGTGATGCTAGCCTTAGAGATTTGTCCTGGAATTTCAGGGCGGTTGGCCCAATCATGGCCCATGGTTGTGATATGACCAGTGTCTCTTGGCTCTGAACAATCTATAGTTATACTCATAGGCATGTGTCACAGGTCTATTGGGAAATCTATTTGATAAATCATTGGAAAATTATCACTTTTAATAAATAATTAGTAACAAATAAAAAGATATATATATATAATATATAATGAGGTCACCTACATACATATATAATATATATCACACACAGTATATATGTTTATTACACTAGTAGTAAGTTTTTTTCCTCAGATAATGCTATCGTGTGACTGAGCCGACTGTTAGCTGTAAAAATATTATCAGACCTTTGTTTGGTTTTACTAACTTTTATGACTTGATGGCTTACGTGCAGACGTTGAGCATAAAACAAACATTTAAAGTTATTGATTGCACTATTCTTAACTGCTCATGTGTTATCAATTCTGCACAGTGATGGTGAAAGTCTACCGCCTGTAATAATGGGGCAGATCATAGTGGAAGAAGAAAATGATGGAACTGTGGTCTTATAAATCTTTTTCCCTTTTATGTGTTGTGTCAGCCTTCCACTGTCCATTTCAATATTTATAATGAAAAATGCAAGGTTATAACCATACAAAACAAAAATTATTTGAAAGAAATTGAGTAATAAATCCCAGAATGCTCTGGAACATTTAAAATGAATGGTCAATATTTTGAACAGACATGGCAGCCAAGTTAGATATGTGCTACAGGATGTAGGTTAGTATGGTTTACATTCCCACGATGAGCTTTTGATGTTGCATAAATTCTGCACCTATTATGTAAATGAGTTTACTTATATTTTTTCAATATTTTTTGTATACACTTTTTTACATTTTCATCATGTTTTTGATGCTGCATTTTTGTCTTTTTATTATGTGCTGCTTTTTTTATACTTGCTGGTATTCAAGTGTATATTACACGTTGGCACGTTTCCGCAGCAGAAATGCACTAAAAACACATGCGATTTTTACGTCCATTTTGTTCTCCACATCTAATGCACTTCTAATGGTGAAAATCTGCATATAAAACTCAGCGTACCCACAAGAGAAATTGACATAATTCAGATTGAAACACACATTGCAGGTCAGTTTATGCTGAGTAAAAAACAAGCACAGAGGGTATAAGATTTCTATAAATTCTATCCACTTTGCTGGAACTTAAGCCACATGCACACATTCAGTATTTGGTGAGTTTTTTACCTCAGTATTTTTGAAGTGATAGGATATTTAGATTGTGAGCCCCAATGGGGACAGTGTTGCAAATGTATGTAAAGTGCTATGGAACTAATAGTGCAATATAAATGAATAAATATTATTATTATTATTATAAGTGTAAGGCCCTGTGCACACATTGAGCATTTGCTGAGATTTTTACCTCAGTATTTGTGAAGTATAAGGCCCCGTGCACACATTGACATTTTGGTGAGATTTTTACCTCGGTATTTGTGAAGTATAAGGGCCCGTGCACACATTGAAATTTTGCTCAGATTTTTACCTCAGTATTTGTGAAGTGTAAGGCCCCGTGCACACATTCAGGATTTGGTGATACTTTTACCTCAGTTTTTGTAGCCAAAACCCGGAGTGGGTGATAAATCAAGTAGTGGTGACATGGTGACGTTTTTCTGTCATACTTTTCCTCTGATTGTTCCACACCTGGATTTGGCTACAAATAACTGAGGTAAAAACCTCACCAAATACTGATTGTATGCACATAGCCTTTATTTGACATACTGTGATTTTAATACAGTGAAAATATGCACCTTCAAAGATCATCGTAGGCAAAAACCCTAATCCGAGAGGATGGAAAACCCTGAACTAGTTAAATGTCACCAATGTTTCATACTTTTGATTGTAGTTATGGATAATAAACTCATGAATATATCACTCACATTTGCCACCCAGTTACTTGTGAATATTTTTAAGATTTGCTGACTTTTTGAAAATCAATAAAATAATTATATCTTGAAATTATACAATCACAAGCCTTCAGCAGTTTATAAAACCTCAAAATTATATCAAAATTATGATGTTATAGTTTTATTATTACAATACAAAAAAAATCTACCATAATTTGCAATGTTTCATTATTACATTACATTATTTTCACAGCATCATCACCATTTTCCTTATAGACAAGAAAGATTAAAAATCACATTTCAGTTAATGAATATAATATGTACCGTAATTGTCTTTACACAGAGAAATACACGAGGTTCATAGAAGTCAATGTAAACGGATGTACGGTAGTTTCCAGTTTTATTATGTGCTTAAAATTACAAATGGGTAGTTAATAATTAAGAAGAATATGCTACCCATATTCATCTCAACAGTACAGGTATTATATATAGTGATAAACACAATCCTCATTTTTATTTGTATGTAAACATCTTTAATACAGAAATACATACCTATATATTTATTTAATTGCCTAATAGTCGTAAAACTGTGAAAAATAGATGTCCAAACTTACCCTACAATGTCACCAAATGTCCCCTCATCAATACTGACAAATCTCAACTTCCTCCTTCAGGTCTCCCCGTTGAGTGACTGCAGACTTAATGTAATGTAATAGCTGTTATACCTTCGCCAGCATGAATGAGAAGGAGGAGACTACCTGGGCGGTAACTGTGCTCAGGTGCCTGAGCCTGGAGACAGCTCATATCAATGTACAAAGGGAATTTCATTTGTGAGTGTACATATAATAAGTGAATCAATTTTGAAGGGAAATCGAAGCAATAGTTGTGCCAAAACTTGCATAAGGGTACCGTTACACGTCTCAACATTGCATGCAATTTCACTGGCAATTAGCTGGTTGCAGTGAAATCATGGAGACATTATTCCATTTGTACACGGCAACAAAATAGAACAATGTGTCCATGATTTCACTGCAACCAGTAAGTTGCAAGTGAAATTGCAAGCAATATTGAGACGTGTAACGGTACCCTAACAGATTATTGACATTAATTGTTCTATGTAATCAGCAATTTCTCAATGTGTAGGAGAAAACACATTGTATTTTTCCCCTAGAAAAAGAGAAAATGTATTATGGGGACTGATATATTTCATCTGAATTAAATAATTGCAAAAAATAATAAATTGAGCCCAATTCACAATTTTTTTCTTATAATGACCATTTTATATCAATAAGCTGGATCTGATTTTCATAGGTTTTGTGTCAGTTTGCCATTTTGTATCATCCGTTTGCCGAACGTCTCCTAGCATGAGTCAGTGAAGAACAGTCAGCACTTGGATGCCATACAGGTTGTGCTGTCATATTGTTCTCTCCAAGGCTAGAGTCACACCTAGATGTGACTCACGCAAGCCTTGCATAGCATCACCCAGCACGGCTGCCCACTCTCTGGCCAGAAGCGTGTCAGTTGCATGTATTTCTGTGCCGCTCCATGCCCCTGTCAATCGGCCGGCCATGCCAGGTGATGTGATGCGAGGCTCAAGCGAGTCACACAGAAGTGTGATTCTAACCTAACTTATATTCTTGAGTAGGTGAGTTTAGTCTGATGAGCAACTGAAGAGAATAGCCCATGTCCGTGTATTTATGTGGACCAACAGTCTATAAAACAATCAAAAAACATCAACAGTCCTATGAATTATAAAAGTGGCAGTGTGCTCAAGCATATGTTAAATACTGATGTATGACTTAGCGTTTTAATGTAGACAAAGCCACGCATATATTATATATTATAGCAGTATATACAGTAGATTCATATTTTCACATTTTCTTTTTAGTATGAACAAGGCATCAAACACATTTCCAATTCCAAGAACCCATACATAATTGTAGGTTATGTTCAGACAGAGAAAGGTAAAAAACGAAATGTCTGCATCTATGATATATGAATGGAGTAGTTTTTGCAACACGCGTAATGAATTTCTCAGATCCCATTCGGACTAGGTTGACACATCATGTATTTGGTGTTGATTTTTCACAAGTATTTCTAAGTTGATATCCGCACATTTTTTTCTGCCACTAAACAATACTAGTTCAACTATTTAAACTGCAGATTTAACAACCCCATTGAAATTAGTGCTGCTATTTGTTGGAGAAGGCACAGAGCATAAGAGGCAGATTGGTAGCAACTATCTGCCTATTGATGCTTAAGCAATTTTTTTTCTTTTTACTAAGTCCAGGATATCACCTTTATCATTAATTGTGTTAGTGAATAGAATAGAATCTTTTCCTTAGTATCCAACTAATCCTATCCCCTGCTCTAATATTCATCTTTCCCTCAGCATCTAGCTTACCTGGGGCTCTGATATCATGGGAAAACTTGCTGTTGAAGACCAGTATCAGATCATGGGAAAGTTGAATGCAGAGAGAAAGAGACAAGTGTAGCTGCTGCATTTCTCACCCTAGGCTTATACTTGAGTAAGTTTTCACGTTTTTATGCGGTAAAATTAGGTGACTCACTTACATTGGGGTCGGCTTATACTCAAGTATACCGTGGGGAAAAAAAGTCTTTAGTCAGCCACCAATTGTGCAAGTTCTCCCACTTAAAAAGATGAGGTTGGCCTGTAATTGACATCATAGGTAGACCTCAACTATGAGAGACAATATGAGAAAACAAATCCTGAAAATCACATTGCCTGATTTAGAACACATTTTTTTTTCACATTTTGGTGGAAAATAAGTATTTGGTCAATAACAAAAGTTTTTCTCAATTCTTTGTTATATATCCTTTGTTGCTTATGACAGAGGTCAAATGTTTTCTGTAATGGTGGTGTTACACGCTAGGATATCTTGAACGATATCCTTGAAATGTCTCGGATTTGTGATCGTTCAAAATATATCGTTTGGGGTCCTTACGTGTAAACCAACGATATAGGAAGAAAAAATCGTTTGATACTTCATCAAAGATTTGAGATCCAGACCTCAAATCTATCGTTCGTCGTCCAATTAACTCTGCTTCAGGACGCAACATCGTTCAGTGTGACAGCTTTTTGAATGATATCCTAGTGTGTAATGCCCCCATAAGTCTTCACAAGGTTGACACACATTGTTGCTGGTATGTTGGCCCATTCCTCCATGGAGATATCCTCTACAGCAGTGATGTTTTTTGGCTGTCACTGGGCTACACGGACTTTCAACTCCCTTCAAAAGGTTTTCTATAGGGTTTAGATCTGGAGACAGGCTAGGCCACTCCAGGACCTTGAAATGCTTCTTATGAAGCCACTCCTTCGTTGCCCTGGTGGTGTGCTTGGGATCATTGTCATGCTGAAAGATCCAGCCACGTTTCATCTTCAATACCCTTGCTGATCGAAAGAGGTTTGCATTCAAAATCTCATGATACACGGCCCCATTCATTCTTTCATGTAAAGTACAGACCAAAAGTTTGGACAAACCTTCTCATTCAAAGAGTTTTCTTTATTTTCATGACTATGAAAATTGTAGATTAACACAGAAGGCATCAAAACTATGAATTAACACATGTGGAATTATATGCTTAACAAAAAAGTGTGAAACAACTGAAAATATGTCTTACATTCTAGGTTCTTCAAAGTAGCCACCTTTTGCTTTGATTACTGCTTTGCACACTCTTGGCATTCTCTTGATGATATTCAACAAATTGTGGGGTATTGGTTTGTCTTTTGGTCCAAAACACTTAAACTTGTGAGCCACTACACGGCTCCCCACATCTCACAAGTCCTATCCACTAAATTCTTATCTAAAGTGAGGAAAGGCACTCTTTTTGTTGCTGTGTGTGGCTGGGCCATATGGGTGCAGTTGTCCCAGCAGGTAGTAGTGTTGAATGCCATAACAGCCTGCCTTCTGAGATAGGGGTTAATGTAAGAGGCTGGGCATGCACTATGCAAATCTGTGTGGACAGTGCCCTATATGAGTCCCATTCTTTTTGCAGGACAACCAGTGGTCACTCCCTCTGTGAGAAAGGAGGTTGCTAGTGATTGGGGCTGGTGTCCTGCATTCATGATGCCTTCATTTATAACCTGGGCAAAGCTGCACACAGCACTGCGTGTAATGGTCTCCAGACCTGAATCTGCTGTGGTAAGAAAAGTCATTCTCTTGATGAGCTTCAAGAGGTAGTTACCAGAAATGGTTTTCACTTCACAGGTGTGCCCTGTCAGGTTTAATAAGTGGGATTTCTTGCCTTAGAAATGGGGTTGGGACCATCAGTTGTGTTGTGCAGAAGTCTGGTGAATATACAGCTGATAGTCCTACTGAGTAGACTGTTAGAATTTGTATTATGGTAAGAAAAAAGCAGCTAAGTAAAGAAAAACGAGCGGCCATCATTACTTTAAGAAATGAAGGTCAGTCAGTCCGAAAAATTGTGAAAACTTTGAAAGTGTCCCCAAGTGCAATTGCAAAAACCATTAAGTGCTACAAAGAAACTGGCTCACATGAGGAAAGGAAGACCAAGAGTCACCTCTGCTGTGGAGTATAAGTTCATCTGAGTCACCAGCCTCAGAAATCGCAGGTTAACAGCAGCTCAGATTTGAGACCAATTCAATGCCACACAGAGTTCCAGCAGCAGACACATCTCTACAACAACTTTGTGCAGCAGGCCTTCATGGTAAAATAGCTGCTAGGAAAACACTGCTAAGGACAGGCAACAAGCAAAAGAGACTTGTTTGGGTTAAAGAACACAAGGAATGGACCAGTGGAAATCTGTGCTTTGGTTTGATTAGTCCAAATTTGAGATCTTTGGTTCCAACCACCGTTTCTTTGTGGGACGCAGAAAAGTTGAACAGATGGACTCTACATGCCTGCTTCCCACCGTGAAGCATGGAGGAGGAGGTGTGATAGTGTGTGAGTGCTTTGCTGGTGACACTGTTGGGGATTTATTCAAAATTAAAGGCATACTGAACCAGCATGGCTACCACAGCATCTTGCAGCGGCATACTATTCCATTCGGTTTGCGTTAATTTGGACCATCATTTATTTTTCAACAGGAAAATGACCCCAAACACACCTCCAAGCTGTGTAAGGGCTATTTGACCAAGAGGGAGAGTGATGAGGTGCTACGATGGTTTGGGTGAACTGGACCGCAGAGTGAAGGCAAAAGGGTCACAAGTGCTAAGCATCTCTGGGAACTCCTTCAAGACTGTTGGAAGACAATTTTCAGTGAGTACCTCTTGAAGCTCGTCAAGAGAATGCCAAGAGTGTGCAAAGCAGTAATCAAAGCAAGAGGTGGCCACTTTGAAGAACCTAGAATATAAGACATATTGTCAGTTGTTTCACACTTTTTTAAGTATTTAATTCCACATGTGTTAATCATAGTTTTGGATGCTTTAGGTGTAAATCTACAATTTTCATACTCATGAAAATAAGGAAAACACTTTGAATCAGAAGGTGTGTCCAAACGTTTGGTCTGTACTGTACATGGATCAGTCGTCCTGGGCCCTTGGCAGAGAAACAGCCCCAAAGCATGATGTTGCCATCCCCATGCTTCACAATAGGTATGGTGTTCTTTGGATGCAAATCAGCATCCTTTCTCCTCCAAACACGACGAGTTGTGTTTCTATCAAAGAGTTCTACTTTGGTTTCATCTGAACATATGACATTCTCCCAATACCCTTGTGGATCATCCAAATGCTCTCTAGCAAATGTCAGTTAGGCCCAGACATGTAATGACTTAAGCAGGAGGCACTGCAGGATCTGAGTCCCTGGTGGCTTAGTGTGTTACTGATGATAGCCTGTGTAATGTTGGTCCCAGCTCTCTGCAAGACATTCACTAGGCCCCCCGTGTGGTTCTGGGATTTTTGCTCACCATTCTTGAGATCATTTTGAGCCCACGGGGTGAGATCTTGTATGGAGCCCCAGATAGAGGGAAATTATCAGTGGTCTTGTATGTCTAAGGGTGGCTTTACACGCTCAGATATCTGAAACGATATTATTTAAATGTCACGCTTTTGACATCGTTCAAACAATATCGTTTTTGCATCATTGCGTGTAAACGCAGGATATCTGAGGGAAAAATCGTTGGATCAGACATCTCAAAAGTGCGCTCAGGACCTCACTTTTATCGTTCGTCGTCCAATTAACGCTCCAGCAAAGTGCAGCATTGTTCAGTGTGACACCAAGATGAACAATATCGTTCTGAATTCTCCTATTCCTGTCCCTTTATTCAATCGTTCACAAATTTGTAATGAACGATGCTGGCGCGTTGCCAAATTACACATCATTAAAAGGAATCCTGTCACCTTCAAAACACCTCCTAAGCTAGCAAAATATGTCCCTGCACCATCCTATCACTAATCTCACACTTCTTTTATCTCTTAAAAGCATCCTGTGAAAGTGGAGAAAAACGATTTAATACTCACTCATTAGTGATTATAATTAACAGTGACTATATTCTTTAGTCACCAGGGTGGGCTGTTTTGCACCTCCAAGATCCACCCTGTCTCTGTGTGTTCTGCTGTGATGTGCAGGCATTGCCCTTCCCTCTCTCTATCACTCACAGAATGCAAATCATTAGTCCTGCCTTCAGTTTCAGTTTCACAGCAGCACAGACAGAGAGAGGGTGGATCATTCAGGCTGCAAAACAACACCCCCTGGTGACTAAAAAATATAGCCCCTGCTAATTATAATCACTAATGAGTGAGTATTAAAACGTTTTTCTCCACTTTCACAGGATGCTTTTAGGAGACGAAAGAAGTGTGAGATTAGTGATAGGATGGTGCAGGGACATGTTTTGATAGCTTAGGAGGCGTTTTGGAGGTGACAGGATCCCTTTAATGATATCCTTGCGTTTGACAACACACTATCGATGTCGAAACGATCGCAGTCACGTGACATTCCAAACGATATAATTTCAGACATCTGAGCGTGTAAACCCACCATTAGTCTTCCCAGCCTGGTGCAGGGCTACAATTTTGGTACTGGTGTCCTTTGACAGCTCTTTGGTCTTCACCATAGTGGAGTATGGAGTGTTAGCCGCGGTCCTGACCTATCAGCGGCGGCAGCTGCGTGTGGCAGCACACCGGACCGGAGGACAAATTAGCCCTCCGGTTCTATGTGCTGATCCAGTCCGGGGCTGTCAGGTTCATCCCTGACAGCCCCGGACCGGATCAGACCGCAGTGTGACACCGCCCTTACAGGTCTGTGAGAGACAGAAATCTTGCTTGTTTGTGGGTAACCAAATACTTGTTTTCCACCAAAATATGAAAATAATTTCTTCCCAAATCAGACAATGTGATTTTCAACATTTGTTTTCTCATTTTGTCTCATACAGTTGAGGTCTACATATGATGTCAATTACAGGCCTCTCTCATCTTTTTAAAGGTACCGTTACACACTTCAATGTTGTAATGATGTCATTAATGATCTCATGGGCACGCGGTCGTTAGGACATCGTTTGACATCGTTGGTGAGATGTCACACGTGTAGATATCGTGGACGACGCACCAACGATGTAGCGAGCAGCTATCGCTCGCACAACCCAGCGAACGATACTTGTTCACTGATGTGAACGGACGAAGTCGTGAACGACATCGTTATCGCAGTGTCACACATAACGATGCAGCAGGTTGGTTGATCAAGGATCGTTTTATTTGAGAACATGTTCTCAAATCTGCGATCAACGAGCCAACCATTTATCATAGTCGTATCTCAGTGTTACACGTAACGATGTCCTAACGATGTCATTTCAACGACTCCAAACATTTCAGCAATATCGTTCACAATATCGTACCGTGTAACGGGGCCTTAAGTGGGAGAACTTGCGCAATTGGTGGCTGACTAAATACTTTTTTTCCCCCACTGTATTTGGTATTCAGATTTAAATGAACTTTGAGGGGCAAATAAATTGGAAACTACCACATTTTAAAAACTTCACCCCTCAAATACTTAAAAACTGCTGTCAGGAAATGTTTTAAATATTGTTTTAAATATATCCTAGCTTGAAGCTGCACAGGATGGACATGGCAACTCTAGCCGTAGGGTTGTCCGGTTATAGGGAGAAACAGTTCACAGAGTCCCATGTCAGTGTAATCTGTCTGAACACTTCTGGATTCACTGACCAATCTCACAGTTGATAACCTGGTTACTGTTGAATTTGCCCACTGAAAAAAATATGAGCCACCTCTGAAATGAGAGGGGGTGATTTCATGTTTATATAATGAATATAGGGAATGTTATCAGAATGAACCTTCACTGTTTTACCTTTGACACTGTGAAGACTACAAGATTTAGATAGATAGCTCATAATCTCTTATATTGGAGGGTAGGAGAAACTCTGTACTGGACTAAGACCTTGCAATGGTGCTATTTTTTGCAGTGGGCTTCCCAACCTGTTTCTGAGTAAACTGCCATCAGTATTATTCAGCTGGTTTCTCAATCCCTGCTGTCCAGATCGTTTCCACCAAGAGAATGTTCGTCTTGTTACTGTGGACAATGGTAACCGAATGGTATCCAGGTTGGAAAAAACTTTCTGTGCCTGCGCTAAGATCCCAGGGACAACCACACTGTGGAGGTTAGTAACCCTAGAACTTGCGTGAGAGTTCTTCTTGGGATTCTACGATTTCACACAAGAAGCAAATCTTCTCCACATCTTCCTCTGGGGGGAGAGATGTATCATTTAATCTCAGGTTGTTGATGATACACCCTAGGAAGGATTTTGCGTTCCTGGAACCCATACTTATCAGCCATCTGAGGTCTGTAAGAGTAATCTGAAAGTGTTCTAAAAGGGGAGAGCAAGATGAGGATTAGGCGGCCGTCACACTCTACAATATCGTGAGCGATATTGTAAGCGATCACGTGCACGCGCGATCGCTAACAATATCGTTCACATCGCTGTTGAGATGTCACACAGACAGACTCACCAGCGATGTGGAGCAGCGAGATCGCTGGTAACTATGGTACACATTGGGTTACTAGGCGCCATGCGGCGCTTAGTAACCCGACGTTTACCATAGATACCATCTTCCAGCATAGGCTCTGCCGCTGGGAGATCGTTCATCGTGGTGTCACACACCACGATGGGGCAGATTGAACAAGCGTTTATCGCTTGATATGAGCTCCGGCTCTCATATCTGCGATGTCACAATCAAGCGATTTTACATTGTAAAATCGCTTGATCGCACGCAGCGATGCACAAACGATATCGCTTAAGCGATCAAAAAGCAGATCGCTTAAACAATATCGTTAGCAATATTGAACCGTGTGACGGCCGCCTAAGAGTAGCAAGTTGTCCAGATATGGAACAGCACATATTCCCTGAAGACGAATTCTGGACCCTATTGCCAATACCAGCTGACTACTGATCAATTAATTGCACTTGCTTGCTTGTTCAGACCCAGACACAGGATCCTAACTGAGATATAGGGACAGGTTCCAGATTGGACAAAAAATTAGCTTCTGTATCACCTCTTCTAGTATTTTCTGCCTGGAAGGAGAGAAAGTCCTTGACTCCTATGCCTTCCTTGGGGACAGGAGATGAAGGGCAATAATAAATCACTGATTGTACACTTTCATGCCCCAACCCTGCAGACAGCAAGGGATGATCCAAACAGCACAACACAACTGTATCAACCTTTTTCTGTTAGATGTTTTGAAGGCTGAGCACCAACAGAGGACTTCTCAGAGGCTGCAGGACAAGATCCAAATCTATGGGCCAGGCACAGATTGTCACCTGGGCACAGATTCCCATGTCTGCTGAGCCATGGTCCTTTTTGCCACATCTACATCAGGAGGTAATACCCAGTCCTAGACTGACTAGAACTAGACTGAGAACTTATTCAGGGGAGAGTACACTCATCACCAGGCCCGGAATGGCCATAGGGCATACCGGGAGTTTTCCCGGTGGGCTGAATGGGAATTGGGCCATTGCGGCCGCTCTTTACCTTTAAGAGGTCGCCTGCGGCCCCTTTCTGTCCTTCCGCGGCCGCCGGCCGGGCACAGCCAGGGAGCTGCACAGTAGCCGCAGCCGCGTTTCCGGTGGCGGGGAGCTTCCGGCTGTGTTCCTGCAGCTGCTTCTTGGAGGATACTCCTCCACTCCTCTGCGGCTCCAGCTGATGGACGCCTCCCTGAAGCTGCTGTAGACGCTGCTGACCAGGGGCCATGCACTACCTGCACTGTCTGCTGGAACCGGGCACGTCCTCCGGCTTCATCTCCTGCGTCTGCTGAGCTCCTTCATCCTGGGCGGTAAGAAGGAGTATTATGCCTCCGGCCTGGAGGTTTCTGCAGTGAGATGTCTGGGTGCTCTCTGGTGGCTGCCATCTGAGGCACAGGGGATTTATGGCAGTTGTTTGAACTTTCTCTGCCCTCCCTCCCCCCCCAGATCTGTGACCTGTCAGCAACTTCCAGCAATCCCACAGACAGAGCGACGGACCGGAGAGCAGATGGTAATTGTGACTGTAAGACCATGTATATCCCTCCATGTATCTGTGTGTGTGTGTGTGTACAGTACATGTGTCTGTGTGTGTGTGTGTGTACAGTACATGTGTCTGTCTGTGTGTGTGTGTACAGTACATGTGTCTGTCTGTGTGTGTGTGTACAGTACATGTGTCTGTGTGTGTGTGTGTGTACAGTACATGTGTCTGTCTGTGTGTGTGTGTACAGTACATGTGTCTGTCTGTGTGTGTGTGTACAGTACATGTGTCTGTGTGTGTGTGTGTGTACAGTACATGTGTCTGTCTGTGTGTGTGTGTACAGTACATGTGTCTGTGTGTGTGTACAGTACATGTGTCTGTCTGTGTGTGTGTGTACAGTACATGTGTCTGTGTGTGTGTACAGTACATGTGTCTGTGTGTGTGTGTACAGTACATGTGTCTGTTGTGTGTGTACAGTACATGTGTCTGTGTGTGTGTGTGTGTGTACAGTACATGTGTCTGTGTGTGTGTGTACAGTACATGTGTCTGTGTGTGTGTGTGTACAGTACATGTGTCTGTGTGTGTGTACAGTACATGTGTCTGTGTGTGTGTGTGTACAGTACATGTGTCTGTGTGTGTGTACAGTACATGTGTCTGTGTGTGTGTACAGTACATGTGTCTGTGTGTGTGTGTGTGTGTGTGTGTACAGTACATGTGTCTGTGTGTGTGTGTGTACAGTACATGTGTCTGTGTGTGTGTGTGTGTGTGTGTGTGTACAGTACATGTGTCTGTGTGTGTGTGTGTGTAGGGTACATGTGTCTGTGTGTGTGTGTGTGTACAGTACATGTGTCTGTGTGTGTGTGTGTGTACAGTACATGTGTCTGTGTGTGTGTGTGTGTGTGTACAGTACATGTGTCTGTGTGTGTGTGTGTGTACAGTACATGTGTCTGTGTGTGTGTGTACAGTACATGTGTCTGTGTGTGTGTACAATACATGTGTCTGTGTGTGTGTGTGTGTACAGTACATGTGTCTGTGTGTGTGTGTACAGTACATGTGTCTGTGTGTGTGTACAGTACATGTGTCTGTGTGTGTGTACAGTACATGTGTCTGTGTGTGTGTGTGTACAGTACATGTGTCTGTGTGTGTGTACAGTACATGTGTCTGTGTGTGTGTACAGTACATGTGTCTGTGTGTGTGTGTGTGTGTGTACAGTACATGTGTCTGTGTGTGTGTGTGTGTACAGTACTTGTGTCTGTGTGTGTGTACAGTACATGTGTCTGTGTGTGTGTATGTGGGGTGTACAGTACATGTGTCTGTGTGTGTGTGTGTGTACAGTACATGTGTCTGTGTGTGTGTGTGTGTGTGTGTACAGCATGTGTCTGTGTGTGTGCATATGGATGTGTGTGTATATGGATGTGTATATGTACGGTATATATATAAATATATATATATATAATGTATATGTATGTACAAATGGATGTGTCTGTATATACACACATACTCTGTGTGTACATACGGATGTGTGCGTATATATAATGTATGTGTGCACATATGGATGTGTATGTCATATGAATGTATGTGCATATATATATATATATATATATATATATATACACATACATACACACATATATATATATATATATATATATATATATATATATATATATATATAATGTGCCCAGTGCACATCTGCGTTTTGGCTGTGTTTGGCTTCATTTAATGCAAAACGCAGATATGAAAAGGCCCATACTGTATGTGTGTACATCTGGATGTGTGTGGTGAACACTGCACAGTACCACTTCTCCAGTTCTGTATACTGGGTGCAATCCTCAGTATCTGTATTATTCTGTATATATACATTGCACAGTACCACTTCTCCTGTCCTGTATACTGGGTGTAATCCTCAGTATCTGTATTATTCTGTATATATACACTGCACAGTGCCACTTCTCCTGTCCTGTATACTGGGTGTAATCCTCAGTATCTGTATTATTCTGTATATATACAGTGCACAGTACCACTTCTCCTGTCCTGTATACTGGGTGTAATCCTCAGTATCTGTATTATTCTGTTATATATATACTGCACAGTGCCACTTCTCCTGTCCTGTATACTGGGTGTAATCCTCAGTGTCTGTATTATTCTGTATATACACACTGCACTGTACCACTTCTCCTGTCCTGTATACTGGGTGTAATCCTCAGTATCTGTATTATTCTGTATATATATACTGCACAGTACCACTTCTCCTGTCCTGTATACTGGGTGTAATCCTCAGTATCTGTATTATTCTGTATATATACACTGCACAGTACCACTTCTCCTGTCCTGTATACTGGGTGTAATCCTCAGTATCTGTATATATACACACTGCACAGTACCACTTCTCCTGTCCTGTATACTGGGTGTAATCCTCAGTATCTGTATATATACACTGTACAGTACCACTTCTCCTGTCCTGTATACTGGGTGTAATCCTCAGTATCTATTATTCTGTATATATACACTGCACAGTACCACTTCTCCTGTCCTGTATACTGGGTGTAATCCTCAGTATCTGTATTATTCTGTATACATACACTGCACAGTACCACTTCTTCTGTCCTGTATACTGGGTGTAATCCTCAGTATCTGTAATATTCTGTATATATACACTGCACAGTACCACTTCTCCTGTCCTGTATACTGGGTGTAATCCTCAGTATCTGTATTTTCTGTATATATATATACACTGCACTGTACCACTTCTCCTGTCCTGTATACTGGGTGTAATCCTCAGTACCTGTATTATTCTGTATATATACTCTGCACAGTACCACTTCTCCTGTCCTGTATACTGGGTGTAATCCTCAGTATCTGTATTATTCTGTATATATACTCTGCACAGTACCACTTCTCCTGTCCTGTATACAGGGTGTAATCCTCAGTATCTGTATTATTCTGTAGATATACTCTGCACAGTACCACTTCTCCTGTCCTGTATACTGGGTGTAATCCTCAGTATCTGTATTATTCTGTATATATACTCTGCACAGTACCACTTCTCCTGTCCTGTTGTCAGAGAGGCAGTATTGGACTTTGTGATTTTCAGCATTTAAATGGTGTTTAAATTAAATATCCCCAATATGGAAGTCATCACTTCTCTTCTGTATAGGTGATGACTTTCCCTTCACTCTGGATTTGACCGCTGTGACCCCACAATCCCGAGAAATGTGGCTTTGTAGATCACCATGTGAATGGAGCTGCGGTTCATTTCCCTTTGCTGCACCATTCACATGTGGCTCTTCAGATAACTCCTTTAAGGGCCCTTTCACATCAGCGTTTTTTGAAATTTGCGGCAGATGCGGTGAAAAAAACGCATCTGCCGCAATTGCCGCATAACCGCTGCACTTGCGGCGCGGTTGCGGTAATCCCCATAGAAAGTATAGGGGGACTTGCGGCAGGTGCGGCAAGTGCGGTTTTGCACTTGCGGCAGGTGCGGCCGCGAAAAAAAACGCGGTCAGCCGCGGTTTTTTTCGCGGCCGCACCTGCCGCAAGTGCAAAGCCGCACCTGCCGCAAGTCCCCCTATACTTTCTATGGGGATTACCGCAACCGTGCCGCAAGTGCAGCGGTTATGCGGCAATTGCAGCAGATGCGTTTTTTTCACCGCATCTGCCGCAAATTTCAAAAAACGCTGATGTGAAAGGGCCCTAAGAAAGTGATGAGGCCACGACAACGTAAAAGCAAACTTCACTGATCGGGGCTGATGGGTGATATAGTATGTGGGCTGCTGGGGCTTGTTTTCCAGGGCTGCTTTTTGGTCCCAGTCCGGCCCTGCTCATCACCAGGGCCGGATTGGGACCAAAAAGCAGCCCTGGAAAACAAGCCCCACCAGCCCACACACTATATTAACAAACAGCTCCAATCCGTAAATTTTGCTTTTACGTTGTCGTGGCCCTCACCACATTCTTAAAGGAGTTATCTGAAGAGCCACATGTGAATGGTGCAGCAGAGGGAATAATCAACCACAAATCCATTTACATGGTGTTCTTCAAAGCTCCGTTTGTCAGGATTTTGGGGTCTCAGTGGTCAGCAACACAGACACACAGCCTCAGCCAGCCACACACAGCCTCAGCCAGCCACACACAGCCTCAGCCAGCCACACACAGACACACAGCCAGCCACACACAGACACACAGCCAGCCACACACAGACACACAGCCAGCTACCCACATATAGCCACACAGAGCTACAGCAACACACAGGTAGCCACATAGACAGCCACCAGCCACATATAGATGCAGACAGACACACACACACAGCCATAGCCAGCCACACAACCAGCCGACACAGCCAGCCACACACAGAGCTACAGCCAGCCACACAAACAGCCAGCCACACACACAGCCAGCCAAAGCCAGCAACACATACAGCTACAGCCACAGCCAGCAACACACACACACGCAGTCACCCACACACATACAGCCACAGCCAGCCACACACAGACCCACAGCTAGTCACACACAAACAGCCAGCCACATAGACAGCAACATAGACAACCATAGCCAGCCACACAGAGACCGCCACACACACCACACAGGCAAATAGTCAGCCACACACAGCCAGCCACACACACAGCCACAGCCAGCCACACACAGCCAAGCAGCCCCAGCCACACAGCCGCAGCCCCACACAGAGACAGAGCCGCAGCCCCACACAGAGACAGAGGCGCAGCCCCACACAGAGACAGAGCCGCAGCCACACAGCCGCAGCCCCACACAGCTGCAGCTCCACACCCAAAACCACACAGCCCCAGCCACACAGCCCCAGCCACACACAGAGACACAGCCCCAGCGACACACAAAGACACAGCCCCAGCGACACACAGAGACACAGCCCCAGCAACACACAGAGACACAGCCCCAGCAACACACAGAGACACAGCCCCAGCGACACACAGAGACACAGCCCCAGCGACACACAGAGACACAGCCACACAGCCCCAGCCATCCAAAACCATACAGCCAAAACCACACAGCCAAAACCACACACAGAGACACAGCCCAAGCCACACACAGAGACACAGCCAAAACCACTCAGCCCCACACAGCCGCAGCCCCACACAGAGACACAGCCCCAGCCAAAACCACACACAGAGACACAGCCCCAGCCACACACAGAGGCACAGCCCCAGCCACACACACAGAGGCACAGCCCCAACCAAACACACAGAAGCACAGCCCCAGCCACACACACAGAGGCACAGCCCCAGCCACACACACAGAGGCACAGCCCCAGCCACACACAGAGGCACAGCCCCAGCCACACACACAGAGGCCCAGCCCCAGCCACACACACAGAGGCACAGCCCCAGCAACACACACAGAGGCCCAGCCAGACACACAGAGGCACAGCCCCAGCCACACACACAGAGGCACAGCCCCAGCCACACACACAGAGGCACAGCCCCAGCCACACACACAGAGGCACAGCCCCAGCCACACACACAGAGGCACAGCCCCAGCCACACACAGAGAGGCACAGCCCCAGCCACACACACAGAGACAAGTGCCTCAGCTGATGGTGAAAGTACCTTGCCTTGCTTTCCTCAGCTTTTGCTTGCTGTCTCGCACTGCCCCAGGTCCGCAGCTGACAGGCCACACAGGGAGAGTGAGGAGACAACTGTAGGCTGTCTTCAGGCCAGATCCACTGGCTGCCTGCACAGGGACCACCGGTAATGGCTGGGGTTGGGGTGGCCGGTGCGGTTCCATTTCCTTGGCGGGAGAGCAGAATGTGTGCTCTATCCGCCCACAAAGAACGTGGTGCTGTCGTGATTTCGGCACAGCACAGCCCGCTCCAATAGCAGTATGAGCTGCTGTCTGGGCCGCCCGCTGATTGGTGTGCAGAGTCTGTGCGACCGCACCAACAAGTGAGTCTCTCTGACTCTCTCAGACTTATAATGCCGCCGCAACTTGGCGGCCGGCGCCGCTCCTCAGACCCCGCTTTGCAGGCGGGCGGTTGCGGCGGCGGTGACCGCAAAATCATTTAAAAGTAGCCAGGCCTGCGGCGGGAGGAACGGGCGGCCCCCACACCCCGCCAACGGCCGGCCCATCGGGAAAAGTCCCGCTCCTCCCGCCTGTCAGTCCGGGCCTGCTCATCACCTTTCCTAAGGTCAATGACTTTGTTCTCCAGTGTAAAGGCCTTGGGTGCTTTAGAAATGGAGGTAGCTAGCATTTGTTCACTTACAGATTCTTAATCTGTAATCTTTTCTTAAAGAAAAGGTAAACAGGTAACTGCTGGGAACCACTACAATGTTGCAAAGCAGCAGTGCTAACCACTTAGCCACCTAGGTGCTCATCATCGTATTTGATTTAATTTCAGCATTGTAATGCAGTAATAATAATAATAATAATAATTTTTATTTATATAGCGCCAACATATTCCGCAGCGCTTCACATTCACAATACAAAGCTCACATTTAAACAATCATGAGAAACAATTAGAAAATACAATACAATGCCAAAAACAATACAATACAAAGCATAACATAATACAATAATTGGAGCAAAAAATGGCAACCCTGCTCATAAGAGCTTACAATCTAACAATGAGGTGGGGGTGACAAGGTATAGGTGCTCATTTGCAATGAAAGTATAGTCAACTTGAGGAGATGGGGAACAGATTGGAACAGAATAAGTGGCCACAACCCGTTATATGTGATCCACTTGAGGCGGAGCGGATAGGCTATGTCTAGATGACTGACTAGGGATCACGATAGGCCGCCCTAAAGAGATGTGTTTTTAGGGATCGCCTAAAACTATTTAAGTTGTGGATACCTCTAATTTTTTTGGGTAGAGCGTTCCAAAGAATTGGTGCGGCTCGGGAGAAGTCTTGGAGCCGGGAGTGGGAGGTTCGGATTAATGCAGAAGTGAGTCTAAAGTCACTTCCAGAGTGAAGAGAACGGCTGGGGTGATAGACAGAGATGAGGGAGGAGATGTATGGGGGTGCTGCACTGTGAAGAGCTTTGTGGGTGAGAACAAGCAGTTTGAAATGGATCCTATAGTATATAGGCAGCCAGTGCAATGACTGGCATAGAGCAGAAGCGTCTGAGTAACGATTAGCTAGATAGGTAATCCTGGCTGCTGCATTAAGGATGGACTGGAGAGGGGACAGTCTAGTGCGGGGGAGGCCAACTAAGAGAGAGTTAGAATAGTCAAGGCGGGAGTGAATCAGGGCCACAGTGAGGGTTTTTGTAGTTTCCAAGGTGAGAAAGGGGTGAATTCTGGAGATGTTCTTCAGGTGTAAGGGGCAAGAGCGGGTGTATATATGGAGTGAAGGAAAGATCAGAGTCAAACATAACACCCAGACAGCGAGCCTGCTAACGCGGCACTATTGTGGTGCCGCACACTGAGAGAGAGATGTCATATTTAGGGAGGCTAGTGGAGGGTGGGACCAGGAGTAGTTCAGTTTTGGAAAGATTAAGTTTCAGGTAGAGAGCGGACATGACATTGGAAACTGCGGTTAGACAGTCATTGGTGTTCTTTATTAGAGCGGGAGTAAGGTCAGGGAAGAAGTGTATAGTTGTGTGTCATCAGCATAAAAATGGTACTGGAAACCAAATCTGCTGATGGTCTGTCCAATCGGGGCTGTGTAGAGAGAGAAGAGAAGAGGTCCAAGGACTGAACCCTGAGGGACTCCAATAGTGAGAGGAAGAGGGGAGGAAGTGGAGCCAGCAAATGATACATTGAAAGAGTGGTCAGAGAGATAGGAAGAGAACCAGGAGAGAGCCGTGTCCTTGATGCCGATGGAGTGCAGCATAGCGAGTAGGAGATGGTGGTCAACAGTGTCAAAGGCTGCAGAGAGATCAAGAAGGATAAGCAGAGAGTGGTGACCATTACGTTTTGCCATCAGAAGGTCATTGGTCACCTTGGTGAGAGCAGTTTCTGTAGAATGTAGGGGTGTTAAACCAGACTGTAATGGGTCTAGAAGAGAGTGAGTGGAGAGGTAATGAGTGAGGCGGGAGTAGACCAGGCACTCCAGGAGTTTAGAGATGAAGGGTAGATTGGAAACTGGTCTGTAGTTGTTTGTGCAGGAAGGGTCGAGAGAAGATTTCTTTAATAAAGGAGTGATGATGGAGTGTTTAAAGGAGGAGGGGAAGATGCCAGAAGAGAGGGAGAGATTGAAGATTTTGGTTAAGTGAGTGGTGACCACTGGAGAGAGAGACTAGAGTAGGTGTGAGGGGATGGGGTCAGCAGTGCATGTGGTGGGACGAGAGGAAGAGAGGAGCCTGGAGACTTCATCTTCTGTAACCGGGTCAAAAGTGGACAGTGAGCCGGAGGAAATGTGGGGAGAGGTAGGGGTAACAGCAATTTGAGGTTGGGAGTTGATTTCCTGTACTGCCTGATGCTGAACCAATGTGCAGCAGAGCCATAGTCTAGTACTCTCACTGTGCGGCTTCAAAAAAGCTTAAGGGTTCTACCGCCTGCACAGAACACTCCATGTCCCCAACTGCATGGGAGTGAAGACTCGCATCGGCTACCACACCATACACCACATAACCACCCAGTCACATGACCGGACACAGTGCTTAGAGATGCTGGAAGACGACAGCAGCCGCGCACCTCCCGGCTGCGCATGCATTCTCACAAAGCACAGACTATGCCTTAGCCTTGTCATAAGGGGAGGTATATGAAACCAAGGGGAATGAACTTAGGTACACCACTGTTCAAAAGTTTGAGGTCACCCAGATAATTTTGTGTTTTCCATGAAAACTCATACTTGTATTTATGAAATGAGTTGTAAAATGAATAGAAAATATAGTCCAGAGATTGACAAGGTTAGAAATAATGATTTTTATTTGAAATAATAAAAGTGTCCTTTAAACTTTGCTTACGTCAAAAAATGCTCCTTATGCAGCAACTACAGCATTGCAGACATTTGGCGGGTACTATTTAATGAAGCTACCAGTTGAGGAGTAGTGAGGCGTCATTTCTCAAACTAGAGACTCTAATATACTTGTTCTGTTGCTCAGTTGTGCAGCGGGGCCTTCTCTTTCTACTCTGGTTAGAGCCTGTTTGTGCTCTCCTCTGAAGGGAGTAGTACACACTGTCATAGGAAATCTTCAGTTTCTTGGCAAATTTCTTGCATGTAATAGCCTTCATTTCTAAGAACAAGAATAGACTGTTGAGTTTCACAAGAAAGTTCTTTTTTTCTGGCCACTTGAGTTTCATAGAACAAACACATGTAATGCTCCAGATTCTCAACTAGCTCAAAGGAAGGTCAATTGTATAGCTTCTCTAAACAGCCAAACCGGTTTCAGCTGTGCTAACATACTTGTACAAGGGTTTTCTAGGGTTTTCTAAACATCCATTAGCCTTCTTGCACAGTTAGCAAACACAATGTACCATTAAAACACTGGAGTGGTGGTTGTTGGAAATGGGCCTCTATACACCTATGTATTGTAGATACTGCATTGAAAACCAGACGTTTTCAGCTAGAATAGTCATTTACCACATTAACAATCTATAGAGTGTATTTCTGATTCATTTAATGTTAGCTTTATTGAAAAAAAATGTGCTTTTCTGTCAAAAATGAGGACATTTCTAAACGACACCAAACTTTTGAACAGTAGTGTATATATACCAGGATATGGCACTATAAAGCCCATATGGCAAAATGATGTACCATTATATCAGATGGGTACACCAATAATATAAATGTTGACATACCGTATATACTCGTGTATAAGCCGAGTTTTTCAGCACAAAAATTGTGCTGAAAAGTGCCCCCCTCGGCTTATACACGAGTCAGTGATGGCTCCCCCCCCTGTGGTGGTATACAGCAGCCCACCCCCCTGTGCTATATACAGGCTCCCCGTTGCTGCCACCGCACACCTGTAAAAGAAGAGCTTTCATACTTACCCTCCTGTGACCGCGCGCGCATCCCCCGCTCTCCTTCCTGCTTCTACCCGGCGTCCATCCACGTGACCGCGCGCCTGTAATGACGTCATTATTTGTGCGCGGTCATATGGATGGACGCCGGGTAGAAGCAGGAAGGAGAGCGGGGGATGCGCGCGCGGTCACAGGAGGGTAAGTATGAAAGCTCTTCTTTTACAGGTGTGCGGCGGCAGCAATGGAGGGCCTGTATATAGCACAGGGGGGCGGGCTGCTGTATACTACCACAGGGGGGCCTGTATATACTAGCTTTAAGCAAAAAATCACCGAATTAGTACTAAGAATTATATAGAAAAAAACTCACCGAAGTTTTGACACTTTTTCTACCCCCTGCATCTAGCAGATGGCTGAAGATTCCCCCAGGAGGTGACACATGCGTCCAGACATCGGTGCACAGCCCCCTGCAACCCATAACATGGGGGCGGTTTGTGGCAACCAGGCGACCAGCCATGTTAACAAGGAGGGGCTGGTGGTGAATGCAGACACATGGACTCCACTAGGCCTAGTGGAGTCCATGTGTCTGCATTCACCACCAGCCCCCTCCTTGTTAACATGGCTGGTCGCCTGGTTACCACAAACCGCCCCCATGTTATGGGTTGCAGGGGGCTGTGCACCGGTGTCTGGACGCATGTGTCACCTCCTGGGGGAATCTTCAGCCATCTGATAGATGCAGGGGGTAGAAAAAATGTCAAAACTTCGGTGAGTTTTTTTCTATATAATTCTTAGTACCAATTAGGTGATTTTTTGCTTAAAGCTAAATTATACATGTGGCTAGGAACTCGTGAGTGTAAGGGCCCTTGACGATGGGTCACAAGCTTACGATATTCTGGCGCCATAATACCAAACTGACACCTTACATCATTTATTATAGTGTCAACTTGCATCTTTTTATCCATTGCAGTTGAGGTTGTTTTCCTCTAGGGGGCGTCTGTCACAGTGATGCATGTCCTCAGTGCTGAGCGGCACGCCCGGTCTGAGGGCGTTACCAATAGGCTGCTCAAACACTATGTATCACCTGGATGTGAGTGGCAGAGGCCTAGTGGAGTCCATGTGTCTGCATTCACCACCAGCCCCCTCCTTGTTAACATGGCTGGTCGCTTGGTTGCCACAAACCGCCCCCATGTTATGGGTTGCAGGGGGCTGTGCATAGGTGTCTGGACGCATGTGTCCCCTCCTGGGGGAATCTTCAGCCATCTGCTAGATGCAGGGGGTAGAAAAAGTGTCAAAACTTCGGTGAGTTTTTTTCCTGTATATACTACCACAGGGGGGCCTGTATATACCACAGGGGGAGGGCTGCTGTATACTACCACAGGGGTGCCTGTATATACTACCACAGGGGGCCTGTATATACCACAGGGGGAGGGCTGCTGTATACTACCACAGGGGGGCCTGTATATACCACAGGGGGGAGGGCTGCTGTATACTACCACAGGGGGGCCTGTATATACCACAGGGGGAGGGCTGCTGTATACTACCACAGGGGTGCCTGTATATACTACCACAGGGGGGCCTGTATATACCACAGGGGGAGGGCTGCTGTATACTACCACAGGGGTGCCTGTATATACCACAGGGGGGAGGGCTGCTGTATACTACCACAGGGGGCCTGTATATACCACAGGGGGAGGGCTGCTGTATACTACTACAGGGGGGCGGGCTGCTGTATACTACCACAGGGGGGCCTGTATATACTACCACAGGGGGGCCTGTATATACCACAGGGGGAGGGCTGCTGTATACTACCACAGGGGTGCCTGTATATACTACCACAGGGGGGCCTGTATATACCACAGCTCTTCTTTTACAGGTGTGCAGCGGCAGAAACGGGGGGACTGTATATAGCACAGGGGGGCGGGCTGCTGTATACTACCACAGGGGGGCCTGTATATACTACCACGGGGGGGGACTGCTGTATACTACCACAGGGGGAGACTGCTGTATACTACCACAGGGGGGCCTGTATATACCACAGGGGGAGGGCTGCTGTATACTACCACAGGGGTGCCTGTATATACTACCACAGGGGGCCTGTATATACCACAGGGGGAGGGCTACTGTATACTACCACAGGGGTGCCTGTATATACCACAGGGGGGGAGGGCTGCTGTATACTACCACAGGGGGGCCTGTATATACCACAGGGGGAGGGCTGCTGTATACTACCACAGGGGGGCCTGTATATACCACAGGGGGGGGACTGCTGTATACTACCACAGGGGGAGACTGCTGTATACTACCACAGGGGGAGACTGCTGTATACTACCACAAGGGGAGACTGCTGTATACTACCACTGGGGAGACTCCTGTATACTACCACTGGGGAGACTTCTGTATACTACTAATGAGGAGACTGCTGTATACTACCACTGGGGAGACTGCTGTATACTCCCACTGCGGAGGCTGCAGTATACTACCAATGGGGAGGCCTGTATACCACTGGGGGAGCCTGTATACCTGTGCTGGGGTCCACCCTCGGCTTATACACAAGTCAATAGGTTTTCCCAGGTTTTGGGGGCAAAAGTAGGGGGGTCAGCTTATACACGGGTCGGCTTATACACGAGTATATACGGTAATTATTATAACGTATATTGTATAAAAACTGTTATTATTTGCTGCACACAAACAACAAGTATCATAAGACACTGTGTCTGCATGTTACATATCCATGATAATATAATAACAACAATTTTCAGATTAACCCTACTTCAAGGCAACAGCATCAATATTTGTTATCCCCTAAGACAATAATTAGACAACATATCCGTATACTAGTGCATCTCAACGAATTAGAATATCATCAAAAAGTTAATTTAAGTAATTGAAAACAAAAAGTAAAACGCATATATTATATGGAGTCATTACAAACAGAGTGAACTATTTCAAGTGTTTATATATGTTAATGTTGATGATTATGGCTTTCAGGGGCACAAAAGTAATTGGACAATTTATAAAATTGAAAATGAAATGTTTATTTCTAAAACTTGGTGATTTATGATTTTTTTTTTAGCAAAGTCGAATCTAGTCTTCTTATTCTTTTCGGCCTATGAGTGGCTTGCACTGTGCAGTGAACCCTTTGTATTTGCTTTCATGCAGTCTGTTTATGGTTGATTTGGATACTGATACGTCCATATCCTGGAGCGTGATGTTCACTTGGTTGACTGTTGTGAAGGGGTTTCTCTTCCCCATGGTAATTGTTCTGCAATCATCCACCCTTGAAACAACAACTAGAAAGCAAAAAAGTATGTGTGTATTGTCTCCACATACTTTGCAATACATAAAAGCTAGTGCTGTAAAAACAAAGGGTACTTGGTTCATACCTTTTTTGTAAAAAACATACTTAAGCCATCCCACCACAACCAGGTGACCCATTTCGGGATGGACCCTACACTAACCATAATATAACCTGCTACTGTGCCTACTGACCTCATAAGTAGCAGGGTGCTGTGTATGGACTGGGCCCCAAAATGAATCACAGATGGAATGCATTATATCAGTTTCTGCTCAGCAGGAGAAAGGTAGGGCTTTCCAACTTGTCTGGAGACAAGTGGTTAAATTTAATTGCAGACAAAAGCTGAGACAGAATAAACCAGTGTGAACAAGCCTGTATAGCAAGTTCACTATGAACTCCAAATTGTATGAAACAACTAGAAAAAAAATGTATGTGTGCATTGTCTCCAAATACCTTGCAATAAATAAATAAAAGCTAGTGATGTGAAAACACAGAGCACTTGGTACATACTTAAGACATCCCACAATGACAAGGTGACCCATTTCGGGACGACCCCTACACTAGCCATATTATAATCTGCTACTGTGCCTACTGACCTCATAAGTAGCAGGGTGCTGTGTATGAACTGGGCCCCAAAATGAATTACAGATGCATAGATTGCTATACAGGCTTGTTCACACTGATTTATTCTGTCTCATCTTTTGTCTACAATCACCCATCATTGCTGTCTTCTGTGGGCATCCAGGCCTTTTTGCATTGTTGAGGTCACTAGTGCCTTCTTTCTTTCTCAGGATATATCAAGCTGTAGATTTTGCCACTCCTAATCTTGTAGCAATTTCTGGGATGGATTTTTTCTGTTTTTGCATATGAAGCATGGCTTGCTCCACCTTCATGGAGATCTCCCTTGGCCACATGTTTATTTCTCTGCAAAACCTTCAAAATGCAAACACTACACCTCAAATCAACTCCAGGCTACTTATGAGCTTAATTGAGAATTAAATAACAAAGGCCCATGAAACGGCCTTTGAGTCAATTGTCCAATTACTTTTGATCCTTTTTAAAAACAGGGTAACACATGTAAAGATGCTGAAACTCCTAAACCTTTCATCCAATTTTAATGTACCGTATATACTCGTGTATAAGCCGACCCGTGTATAAGCCGACCCCCCTACTTTTGCCCCAAAAATCTGGAAAAACCTATTGACTCGTGTATAAGCCGAGGGTGGACCTCAGCACAAGTATACAGCCCCCAGCAGTGTGGTATACAGGCCCCCCCAGTGGTATACAGGCCTCCCCAGTGGTAGTATACAGCAGCCCCAGTGGTAGTATATAGCATCCCCAGCAGCCCCAGTGGTAGTATACAGCAGCCCCAGTGGTAGTATATAGGAGCCCCAGCAGCCCCAGTGGTAGTATACAGCAGCCCCAGTGGTAGTATATAGGAGCCCCAGCAGCCCCAGTGGTAGTATACAGGAGCCCCAGTAGTATACAGGCAGCCCCAGTAGTATATACAGCCCCAGTGGTAATATACAGGCAGCCCCAGTAGTATATACAGCCCCAGTGGTAGTATACAGGCAGCCCCAGTAGTATATACAGCCCCAGTGGTGTATACAGCCCCAGTGGTAGTATATTGCAGCCCCAGTGGTGTATACAGCCCCAGTGGTAGTATATTGCAGCCCCAGTGGTGTATACAGCCCCAGTGGTAGTATATTGCATCCTCAGTGGTGTATACAGCCCCAGTGGTAGTATATTGCAGCCCCAGTGGTGTATACAGCCCCAGTGGTAGTATATTGCAGCCCCAGTGGTGTATACAGCCCCAGTGGTAGTATATTGCAGCCCCAGCGGTAGTATACAGCAGCCCCCATAATCCAGGGCCCCCCCAGCCTGACTCCGGTCACCTGTAAAGGAAAATATACTTATCACTGTCCCGCTGCCGTTCGCGTCCGCGTCTGCCGACATCCGCGATCCTCCATCTTCATGCGTCTTCTTCCTGTTTCCTGTGTCGGGCGCCGGCAATGACGTCATAACAGTGATAAGTATATTTTCCTTTACAGGTGACCGGAGTCAGGCTGGGGGGGCCCTGGATTACGGGGGCTGCTGGGGCTGCTCGGGGCTGCCGGTCCTGCCGTATGACTCGCGTATAAGCCGAGGGGGGTACTTTTCAGCCCAATTTTTGGGCTGAAAAACTCGGCTTATACGCGAGTATATACGGTAGATACCTTCAAATGAAAATTAACAGTCTGGACCTTGTGTCCAATGTATAACTATAACTTTAATATGTTTCAGTAAACAGGTAAAAAAACTACATTTGGTTCAATGTGCAAATATATATGAACCTAACTGATTGTGAATATGTATTAATTAGTTATCATTGCACCTGGGCTCATTCTAGTGGTTGTCTTCAAGCATTTGTGACATCTCATGGGGCAGCTTTGCGGCTCAGCGGTTAGCAATGCAGCCCGGTGGTGCAGGAGGGAGCAAGGTAAAGCAAAGACAACCAATGCTCAGTCTGAGTGGAATACATTTCTTATATTGGTGCAAGGTAGCTCAAAGATGTGCAAAATTAATTGAAGAAAAGCTATCACTAGAAAATGACCTATTCTTTAAATCAGGATTTAAATGTGGGTTTTTGTACATATCACAATATATTAATTAAAGCTAAAATTCTTACAATTTTTAATAACGGCAACTGAGGGTTGTTTTTAAACTTTAACTTTCTGTTGTTTTAGGAAATCCATACATACATGTGTAATGTGGCATGGAGCGATAACCATGAGTGAGGTAGTCGTCTCATATGCCTTGGCACTTTACATTAAAGTGGTTGTTCTGGTTGGATGGAGCTCTGCTACTGGGACAGTACACCATTGCAGGCTGCATGATCCCGTTGACTTTGCCTGGTTATGACCAGATGGTAGAAAGTTTAATGAAGGAGAGCACCATTACAAATTAAATTTTTTAATTGATAACTTGCTAGGAAGTATATACAGTAGATAGCGAATGAATATCTTAAGGATGTGACGGGTGTGCGACAGAACAGGATGGGACACCAGGCCGATGACAATCCAAAGAGATTTATTTTAACAGGGAAAATGGAACAGCAAAAAAGAAGGTAATTCTGCAGAGTCCGTAATGAGTCTACAACAGCAGAAACAAGTCCGGGTGTGCCACCCAGTAATCCAATGCAATGGAAAATATAGAAATAGTCCTTGTATGATTTTATTCGATCCAGCAGACGAGGGACACAACACAATCCCGCTTGGCAGCTTTTAACATTACACATGGTCACCAGGATCTTGCCTCAGCCTAAGATCTCAGCCCTTCACACATCACTACCCAACTGAACTGATCAACCATAAGTGTATTCTCTAGTCTCTTTGGATGAGAAGGAAGAGTTCACACCCACTTTTGAACATATGGCTACAGTTAGAAGGTTCCAGAAACCCAGACTCTGTTCAGTCAACAGGTTTGTATATAGGAGTCACCCTAAACTGAGAACAAAGACAGAGTCCCCACTAGACGCAATACAAGAGATGTTGACTTAGGCCTGTTTACATTAGAATCCATGAATACAGTCCAGGGGAGGGACACACTGTTACACCATGATCACTGTCCGGGGTAGGGACACATTGTTACAAAGGAATGTTTCCTTAACAATACGGAGCATTGTCATTTGCAGTCTATTCTTCTCCACACACAATCTTTCTACTTCTTCAACACAATCTTGATTCTTTCAACAAAACCAAGCTCAGTGCTACAGTCCAATTAGTGAGAGTTCTATTTTCAATCCTAGGTTCCACATCATCTTCCTTTTAAGATTATTATTTTAAAAATATGTCTGGATTTAGCTTCTTTACATCTAGGACTGATGCATTGGGAACTCATGCCCAGGTCACTCCCTTTGACTCACTGCTCCTTGGCCCGTTATCTCTCTAATGATGAAAATGGGAATGGGAAGGGGAACAGATCACCGTCAGTAAGGATCTGCTTCCACTGGTACCAGGTCTGCAAGGACAACGCCCTGGTTGTGGGCTGGTGCAATTAGAGGAAGAAATTCCAGCAGGACGGTTCCAGTATTTTTCTTCTTTTATTAAATGATAAATAACATCCATATAATAGGCAGTACAAGTGTACAAACAGGTCAACGCGTTTTGACGCACTCAGGTCTTAATCATGGCTCAAGTTACAAACTTGAGAGCCATACTGCTACTAGGTATCCTGCCTATACACAAGGGCTGGCTGACACATTTCAGCCTGGTGGCAATTACAAGCAGTGGCCCTCGTGTGGCAGTAGTCGACCTTCAGCTTGTTTATCTCTGGCCACTGCATTAAAACAGCAGAGGTAACAGACTTTAAATATAGGTTGGCACATATAGTAGATATGGAAACAGAATAAGTTTATTATAGAAATAAGGGAGCAGAAAGTTACCAATGACTTACTGACCATGAAGAGCAAAGGACAGTACTTTGTCCTCCTCCTCCTTGACCTACCTTCCGCCTTCGACACTGTTGACCCTTCCCTCCTACTACAGATCCTGGAATCTCTTGGTATTACTGGCGTGACCCTCTCCTGGATCTCCTTATATCTATCTGACCGGACATTCAGCATCTCCCTCTCCCACACCACCTCTTCAACCTACCCCCTTTCCATCGTTGTCCCCAAGGCTCAGTTCTCAGATCCCTTCTCTTTTCCATCTACACCCTTTGTCTGGGACAACTAATCGAGTCCCTTGGTCTTCAGTATCACCTCTACGCTGATGACACTCAGATCTATCTCTCTGGATCACCTCCTTGCTATCCAAAATTCCCCAATGTCTGTCTACTATCTCATCTTTTCTGCTCTCTTTCTGAAATTGAACATGGACAAAACAGAATTCATAATTTTTCCCCCTACCTACTCTCCCCCCCTACCTGACTTTTCCATCACTGTCAATGGCTGATCACTTTCCCCAGTCCCCCATGCTGGGTGCCTCGGGGTAATCTTCGACTTCGTCCTTTCCTTCAAGCCACATATCCAAGCCCTTGCCACCACCTGCCGACTCCAACTCAAAAATATTTCCCAGATCACTGCAAAAACACTTGTCCATGCCTTCATCATCTCCCGCCTCGATTATTGTAACCTCCTGCTCACCAGCCTCCCCTCTAGCACTCTTGCACCTTTCCAATCTATCCTAAACTCTGCTGCCCAATTAATCCACCTGTCTCCCCTCTATTCCCAAACTCTCCTCTCTGCCAAACCCTTCACTGGCTCCCCATTTCTCAGAGTCTAAAACACTAACTATGACCTACAAAGCCATTCATAATATGTCTCCTCTGTACATCTGTGACATGGCCTCCCAATACCTACCCTCACGCAACCACTCATGTGCTCCACTTATTATCTCCTCCTCTGCTCCCCCTTTATCTCTTCTTCCCACAACCGCATACAAGACTTCTCTCGTGCATCCGCTTTACTCTGGAACTCTCTGCCCCAACATATCAGACTCTCTGGAAACCTTTAAAAGAAACCCGAGACTCACCTCTTCCGGTAAGCCTACAACCTGTTGTGAGTCTTGGTCCACCAAACCACCGCATGACCAATTTTAACTTCTCCTAATATATCATCACCCAGCCCCTTGTAGACTGGGAACCCTCGCTGACAACGTCCTCTCTCCTTCTGTACCTGTATGCCATATGTTGTCCATGTACCTTGTACTTGTCTTTGTATAGCCTTACATATGTAAAGTGCAATGGAATTAATGGGCAATAATAATAATAAATAAAATAAGGGAACAGAACCGAGCTTACTATAGAGATATGAGAACAGAACCGAGCTTACTACAGAGATAAGGGAACAGAACTGAGCTTACTACAGAGATAAGAGAACAGAACCGAGCTTACTACAGAGATAAGAGAGCAGAACCGAGCTTATCACAGAGATAAGGGAACAGAACTGAGCTTACTACAGAGATAAGAGAACAGACCGAGCTTACTACAGAGATAAGGGAGCAGAACCAAACTTTCTACAGAGATATGGGAACAGAACTGAGCTTACAAATGTTCTAGACACCTCTTTAAAGTTGTCACCTTGAGAAACGGTATTTTGTGCAGATGTGGGGTCAATCAGCAGGTAAATAGCATTTGAAGCCTCGTCAGTCGGCTTACTGGAAAAGTGTTGGCTACAGAGAAAAACAAATCAGTTTTATTCTTCCTGCCGCGACTCACTTGTTATAGTGGCAGTTTAGAAGCTGTTCCAGTTGATGCTCACTATGTCTTCTTGGGAGTTCCAGCCTTCTGCTGGACTTCATAGGATGACAAACATGTCAACAAAAGATGGCAACCCATCAGCAACCCGAAACTGCACCACAGGGTGCTGACGGGAGTTGGTGAGTGCATGCACCGAACACCACACTAATTGTCATTGTCAGTGACTGACAGGGAATTTTCAAAATTTAAATCTGATATTAGGGACTTGAATTAAAATAAAGAAAAAGTAAATGTGCCTAAGCAATAGCAAGCAGGTGTTTGCTAGTTAGCTGCCTATTGTGCCCTGCGCCGTTCTTCCCTAGCACAGAGTGGTCACAGACAGCTCTCGCCTGTGATTCAGCTGCTTCTGCTGACATCATGTCAACAGAGCAGTGGCTTCTTTTCCTTTCTGCATTGTAGTCAGTGAGGGCCTGACAATGTCATGCTGATTGACAACCAGCTCCCCCTGTTAGGCAGTGGAGAGGCGGCTGTCTATCTGCTTGGCATTAATACAGCAGAGAGGAAAATAAGACGCCGCTCTGTTGACATGACGTCAGCGGAAGCTGCTGATTCGTAGGCAAAAGCAGTCTGTGACCACTCTGTGACAGCGAAGAATGGCACTGGGCACAATAAATAACCAGTCTGTTAGTGGTTAAGCACAATTTTTTTCTTATTTTAACAAAGTCCCAGATTACCACATTAAAACAGCTGCAAATAAGGTGTGGTAGAATCACTGCTGTTACATTTAAATGTCGGCTATGTATAACAGCGAACATTTGCTCGTTACAAAGCATGCTCAGCTCCTGAACCTGCTACACATCAGTGCACACTGTGGCCCCATTCACATAGCCATATAAAACACATACGTGCGGCAAAGTCCATTTAAACCTTCCGTTTTTATTTTCTATCACCCTTCTGTGTGTATGTTTCGAAAAAATTGTGTCATTGATGCCACTGATGCCCATGGATCTGTGTTTTCCACAGCTCCGTCATCAGTTAGCATAGATAGGGCTGTACCTTGCTTCTGGGCATGCGCTGTACAGCAAACCGCATCCGATTTTTTGTCGGATCCGTTTTGATCTGTCACCATAGAGCTCCATGTTATTTGAAACAGACAACAACGAATCCGTTTCTGTCCAATTTTTTTCAAGCCAGGCTAAAATCGGAGCAGGTTCCGATTTTGGGAACAGGAAAAAAGCTGACACACACAGATGCATTACAAAACTGATACAGTCATATGCCAATGAGGACCAATCCATGCACATCTGTGCCCATAGGGAGGCCAAATTGGATCCATGGCTATCAGTTTTACAACGGATTAACAAGGATCCACAGAAAACATGATGCCTTACATTGAAAGCTATGGTATCTCCAGTTTTAGATCACCAAAATATAGTGGACAGTGAAAGTGGCGTCTTCATAATCTAGTATCCTCAGTGTTTGATCATAATGACAGGAAAACAGCAGTGTGATCACCTTTTGCTTACCAAAGTGATCTCCAGTATTAGGTCAGAAAGACAGGTTGGACAACAATGTGAGCAGTATTTTATCTAAGGCTGCTTTCACATTGCGTTTTTGGCCCATCCGCGGCTGTCCATTGTACAACGGACAGCCACGGATGCAATGTGGCCCCCATGAATGCCTATGGGCATTGGATCACATCAGATTTGCCCTTAATGGCATCCGATTTGTGTCGGATCTGATTTTGTCCGATTTTTCGCTGTACCCAAAATCGGAGACTGCTTTTAGGCACAGCGGTCCAAATCAGACAGAATCGGATAAAACATGATTCGAGGCCATTCACATGGGGGCCTATGGAACACGGGTACGAGAAAACATCGGGTCGTTTCTCGGACCCGATGTCACTGTACTGAGCATGCTCAGTACACTAAAACTGCTCTGTTCCCATGTAAATTCATTTCCGCAATGTACCGTATATACTCGTGTATAAGCCGACCCGTGTATAAGCCGACCCCCCTACTTTTGCCCCCAAAACCTGGGAAAACCTATTGACTCGTGTATAAGCCGAGGGTGGACTCCAGCACAGGTATACAGCCCCCAGCAGTGTGGTATACAGGCCCCCCAATGGTAGTATACAGCAGCCCCAGAGGTATATACAGCCCCAGTGGTAGTATACAGCAGCCCCACAGGTATATACAGCCCCAGTGGTAGCATCCAGCAGCCCCAGAGGTATATACAGCCCCAGTGGTAGTATACAGCAGCCCCACAGGTATATACAGCCCCAGTGGTAGTATACAGCATCCCCAGAGGTATATACAGCCCCAGTGGTAGTATCCAGCAGCCCCAGAGGTATATACAGCCCCAGTGGTAGTATACAGCAGCCCCAGAAGTATATACAGCCCCAGTGGTAGTATACAGCAGCCCCAGAGGTATATACAGCCCCAGTGGTAGTATACAGCAGCCCCACAGGTATATACAGCCCCAGTGGTAGCATCCAGCAGCCCCAGAGGTATATACAGCCCCAGTGGTAGTATACAGCAGCCCCACAGGTATATACAGCCCCAGTGGTAGCATCCAGCAGCCCCAGAGGTATATACAGCCCCAGTGGTAGTATACAGCAGCCCCACAGGTATATACAGCCCCAGTGGTAGTATACAGCAGCCCCAGAGGTATATACAGCCCCAGTGTAGTATACAGTAGCCCCACAGGTATATACAGCCCCAGTGGTAGTATACAGCAGCCCCACAGGTATATACAGCCCCAGTGGTAGTATACAGCAGCCCCACAGGTATATACAGCCCCAGTGTAGTATACAGCAGCCCCACAGGTATATTCAGCCCCAGTGGTAGTATATACAGCCCCAGTGGTAGTATATACAGCCCCAGTGGTAGTAGATTGCAGCCCCAGCGGTAGTATACAGGGCCCCAGCAGTATATACAGCCCCAGTGGTATATACAGCCCCAGTGGTAGTATATACAGCCCCAGTGGTAGTATATACAGCCCCAGTGGTAGTAGATTGCAGCCCCAGCGGTAGTATACAGGGCCCCAGTAATCCAGGGCCCCCCCAGCGTCTCTCCGGTCACCTGAAAAGCAAACTATACTTATCAGTGTCCGCTGTCCGCCGCCCGCTCGCCTCTGCCGTGACAGTGCCGTCTGCGATCCTCCTTCTTCATGCGGCGTCTTCCGGTTTCCTGTGCTCGTCGCAGGGAATGACGTCATTCCCTGCGACGAGCACAGGAAACCGGAAGACGCCGCATGAAGAAGGAGGATCGCAGACGGCACTGTCACGGCAGAGGCGAGCGGGCGCGGACAGCGGACACTGATAAGTATAGTTTGCTTTTCAGGTGACCGGAGAGACGCTGGGGGGGCCCTGGATTACTGGGGATGCGGGGGCTGCTGTATACCGATGTATACATCGGTATGTACCGATGTATACATCGGTATACAGCACTGACTCGCGTATAAGCCGAGGGGGGTACTTTTCAGCCCAATTTTTGGGCTGAAAAACTCGGCTTATACGCGAGTATATACGGTATATATATATACTAACCCAGCAAGATAGACAAAAAGCCAGTGGCACTCACCATAAGTGATCTTCAAGTTTTTAATTCCACATATACATGTACGGAATCCAGATGATGGGGGAGGGAGGTGCGGGAACGAGGACGACGGCAACCGTTTCGCGGCTCACTTGCCGCTTCTACGGGTCCTGACATGGCGTCTGACGACATATCCGATGCTAAATAGCCGGCCAGCTTCATCGTCAGAGCCTTCACATAGAGAAAGTGAATACATACATATGTACAGAGTAATGTAACAAGGACTATGTATTATAGCCCCAATAACACCAACAAATTTGTCAAAACATGAGAACAACTAATATTTCATCCATTAAAAAGTCAGACAATATCAAAAAGTGCAAGCAGAAAGAAAGAATGACTCATTATGCTGCAAACCGTAAAGCCTCTAAAAGAAGAGAACATAGGTAAAGAAGCGGTCACATGTACCTTAAAACCTGGGCAGCAAGGTTCCTAAAACCATGAGGAAACCCGCTGCACAGATAAAGGCAGCTATTCTTGATTAACATTCATTAAATTCAACAATAGATTAGTCTAAACGACCAAGAGCAACACTGCTCATTTGTTCAATAAAAAGCTATATTATTGCAGCTATATACAAGACAGCATCCACTAGAGATTAGTTAAATGATTAATTCATTATTCATGACCACAATCATGGTCTAGAAATATCGAGGCACAGGGGTCTGTGTCGAGATCGCTATTCATGACCATAATTATGGTCTAGAAGTATCGAGGCACAGGAATCTGTGTCTAAATCAAATCAATGAGAAGAACGATAGGCAAGGAGAATATAACATTTAAAGGTAAATTGGTCATAAATTTATAGAAAAGCTGCTAAATCGTTCTTCTCATTCATTCCCAGCAGACCGCATGCTTTAGACCTAATTATCCATTTACATTCTTTTTGTAGGAGGATTTTGTGTATATCTCCTCCTCTCCCTGTAGGAAATACTCTTTCTAGTCCTGCAAAGGTCAGGACTTCGGCCTTTCCTTCATGACACTCTCTAACGTGTTTTATGAGCCTCGGGCTGCCAGTACCTGTGGTGACAGATTTAACGTGCTCTTTGAACCGTGTGCACATCTCTCTTATAGTTTTGCCGATATAGAATCTTCTACACGGACAGAAAACTATATAAACGAGCCATTTAGTTTTACAACTAATGTAGGTGGAAATTCTATGATTAATTCCTCCAAACAATACAGGGTTATCTGTTTCATGGTGGTTACACCATTTACAGTTCCTGCACTTGTAATTACCAATGGGGCGTTTCTTATCTAGCCAATTCGGTTCTTTTGGAATAACCATCCTATCATTTATCAGTATATCTTTCAGATTTTGGCATCTTTTGTACATTATTAGTGAGGGTCCTATTTCTAGTGCACCTAATTCTCTGTCTTTAAGTAGTACATGCCAATGTTTGAAGATAACACTTTTAATTTTATCGAACATGGGGCCAAAGGTGAAAGAAAAAACAAACCGTTTCTCATCAGCTTTTGGTCCCTGTTTCTTAGTTTTTGGTGGATTACTCAAGACCCGTTCTTTGGCATTATCCAAAACCTTTCTTGGATATACCCTCTGGGAAAATTGTCTTTCCAACTCATTACATTGTAAGTTGAAGCTGTCGGCATCGTTATTCATTCTTTTCACCCGTAGCATTTGACTATAGGGTAAGGCGTGTTTAGTATGAGTGGGGTGCGCACTGTCAAAGTGTAAGAGGGTATTACACGCGGTGGGTTTTTTATACAGGGATCTAATTAGATTATTATCCTTTATTTTAATCATAATGTCTAAAAAAGCAAGTTCCTGATCCCCAAAGACGGCAGTGAAATACATGTTATATTTATTTGTTGTATTAAGGTAAGAAACAAAAAGTTGGAATTCTTCCTCTGTTCCATCCCATGTTATAAAGACATCGTCTACATAACGTAGATATGTCTTGATGTTTTTAAGGAAGGGATTGTCATGAGAGTATACCAGCTTATCTTCCAAATGTGCCAGAAACAAATTAGCAAGGGTACACGATACAGGTGCCCCCATTGCCGTCCCCACCATCTGTCTGTACCACACGTCTCCAAAAGTGAAGGCATTGTGGGACAGGACAAACATCAATGCCTCGCATATGAACTCTGTTAATCTAGGATTTTGATTATTTGTTGTTAAAATATCTTTATTAATTTCGATAGCCAGATCTTGAGGAATTCGCGTATATAGACTTTCGACATCAATGGAAACAAGTCTATATCCATGTTGCCAGTTAACCTGGTCCAGATGTTTTTGGTGAAATCATTAGAATCTTTTACAAAGGACGGGATGATGTTCAAAACTGGTCTCAATAACCAGTCTACAAATTTAGACAACGGCTCGGTTAGTGAACCCTCCCCAGACACAATAGGACGTCCGGGGGGGTTCACTAGGGACTTGTGTACCTTAGGTAATTGATACCAATAATATTTACGGGGGGAGCATACGAAAAGTTTTTCAGCCTGCTTATTATCTAGAACATTAAGCAACACATATTTTCTCAATAATTGCCTTAATTCTTCATTGAATTTGTGAGTAGGATCGGTTTGTAAGATTTTATATGTATCGGGGGAATTTAGTTGGCATTTAGCTTCTTTTACGTAATCCTCTTCTTTCAATAAAACTATTCCCCCACCCTTGTCTGCTTTTTTAATTAGTATTTTGTCCCACTTTTTTATATAATCTATAGCTGACAGTTCATCAGCTGATAGATTAGACCTAGGGGATGGATAGACCAAAGCTTCAATATCCTTGCTGACAAGTTCCTCAAACAAATCAATACTATTGCCAGGGGAGGTAGGGGGATAAAAATCCGACCTAACCCCCCCGGAAAATAGTTCATGTTTTTCTGTTTCATTCAGAATGGTATCTAATTGTCCTGGCTGAAGGCTCAAAAGAATTTCTGTATCACTCTTTACATCATTCAGAGAGGATTCTCTAGCGAAAAAACCCAGAGAACCTATTTTAATTGGTGTTGCCATAGGTGTACCATCACCATTATTTTTATTTCTATCTTTGTGATGCAAAAAATGTTTAAAAATATGGACCTTCCTGATTCCCTTATAAAGATCAACTTTAAAGTCAGTAAATTTAAACCTGTCTTCAATACAGAAATTCAGTCCTTTCTTTAATAGCCGTTCCACATTTTCTGGTATGAATTGTCCCGTCAAGTTGAAAATTTGTATCGCATTTTCGTCTGATTTTAGTCTCTCCATGACACTGCCTTCCTTTTCCCGTAGGTGGTTAAGCTTTCCTTGCCCTCTGCCTCTTCTGATCCGCTTCCTAAAGGGTTGCTGTTCAGATGTTTCTTCTTTAATGCGGCTTTTTTAGGGGGAGGTCGTTCATCCTCTGATTCATTCGTTTTTTCATTGTCACTATTACTGGAAGACTCATTGGGCTTTTTGTTCTTATATTTCTTTTTCTTATTACCGTTTTTGGAAAAATCAGGGTAGCCCGCTGGATTGCTGGGTGTTCTAGGGGTGCCTTGAGGGCCTGGTCTATTCTGTCGTGGTTTTTTATTTTTATTATTTTTATATGGGGTAAGATTGTTATTCCATGAAAAGACGTTGCCGGAGTCGTAATTTTGTTTATCACGCAATAATTTATCCTTCTTTTTTATTTTAATTTCGGCTTGCAGAGGAATGAGTTTTTTGTCCAATTTTAATAAAAAACTGGCCCAATCTTGTTTCTTTATGAATCTGGTTTCCAGCTCTCTTTTTTGAGGATTGTAACAAGGCGGAACTGACTACCCTTATTAACACTAAGACTTTGGAACAACAAATTCAGACGCTAGCAGAAAGAGAGATAAAGTGCTTTTGGACTATACAATCACTAAAAAGCTATGTGACAGCGCAACGAGTTCCTAGAGGCTTAAGGTTATTCAAAGCCATGACTTTTGGTAAAGACGACCCGGGTTTCGTTAAGGAATGGGAAGGGATCTTGGCACTCAGCTCTGAAAACCTTCTAAAAGCAGTCTTAAAAAAGAATGAAAAAGATCATGAACTGATTAACGAAAAATTAAAAGGTCTGAGAAGAGAGCTGGAAACCAGATTCATAAAGAAACAAGATTGGGCCAGTTTTTTATTAAAATTGGACAAAAAACTCATTCCTCTGCAAGCCGAAATTAAAATAAAAAAGAAGGATAAATTCTTGCGTGATAAACAAGATTACGACTCCGGCAACGTCTTTTCATGGAATAACAATCTTACCCCATATAAAAATAATAAAAATTAAAAACCACGACAGAATAGACCAGGCCCTCAAGGCACCCCTAGAACACCCAGCAATCCAGCGGGCTACCCTGATTTTTCCAAAAACGGTAATAAGAAAAAGAAATATAAGAACAAAAAGCCCAATGAGTCTTCCAGTAATAGTGACAATGAAAAAACGAATGAATCAGAGGATGAACGACCTCCCCCTAAAAAAGCCGCATTAAAGAAGAAACATCTGAACAGCAACCCTTTAGGAAGCGGATCAGAAGAGGCAGAGGGCAAGGAAAGCTTAACCACCTACGGGAAAAGGAAGGCAGTGTCATGGAGAGACTAAAATCAGACGAAAATGCGATACAAATTTTCAACTTGACGGGACAATCCATACCAGAAAATGTGGAACGGCTATTAAAGAAAGGACTGAATTTCTGTATTGAAGACAGGTTTAAATTTACTGACTTTAAAGTTGATCTTTATAAGGGAATCAGGAAGGTCCATCTTTTTAAACATTTTTTGCATCACAAAGATAGAAATAAAAACAATGGTGATGGTACACCTATAGCAACATCAATTAAAATAGGTTCTCTGGGTTTTTTCCGCTAGAGAATCCTCTCTGAATGATGTAATGAGTGATACAGAAATTCTTTTGAGCCTTCAGCCAGGACAATTAGATACCATTCTGAATGAAACAGAAAAACCTGAACTATTTTCCGGGGGGGTTAGGTCGGATTTTTATCCCCCTACCTCCCCTGGCAATAGTATTGATTTGTTTGAGGAACTTGTCAGCAAGGATATTGAAGCTTTGGCCTATCCATCCCCTAGGTCTAATCTATCAGCTGATGAACTGTCAGCTATAGATTATATAAAAAAGTGGGACAAAATACTAATTAAAAAAGCAGACAAGGGTGGGGGAATAGTTTTATTGAAAGAAGAGGATTACGTAAAAGAAGCTAAACGCCAACTAAATTCCCCCGATACATATAAAATCTTACAAACAGATCCTACTCACAAATTCAATGAAGAATTAAGGCAATTATTGAGAAAATATGTGTTGCTTAATGTTCTAGATAATAAGCAGGCTGAAAAACTTTTCGTATGCTCCCCCCATAAATCCTATTGGTATCAATTACCTAAGGTACACAAGTCCCTAGTGAACCCCCCCGGACGTCCTATTGTGTCCGGGGAGGGTTCACTAACCGAGCCGTTGTCTAAATTTGTAGACTGGTTATTGAGACCAGTTTTGAACATCATCCTGTTCTTTGTAAAAGATTCTAATGATTTCACCAAAAACATCTGGACCAGGTTAACTGGCAACATGGATATAGACTTGTTTCCATTGATGTCGAAAGTCTATATACGCAAATTCCTCAAGATCTGGCTATCGAAATTATTAAAGATATTTTAACAACAAATAATCAAAATCCTAGATTAACAGAGTTCATATGCGAGGCATTGATGTTTGTCCTGTCCCACAATGCCTTCACTTTTGGAGACGTGTGGTACAGACAGATGGTGGGGACGGCAATGGGGACACCTGTATCGTGTACCCTTGCTAATTTGTTTCTGGCACATTTGGAAGATAAGCTGGTATACTCTCATGACAATCCCTTCCTTAAAAACATCAAGACATATCTACGTTATGTAGACGATGTCTTTATAACATGGGATGGAACAGAGGAAGAATTCCAACTTTTTGTTTCTTACCTTAATACAACAAATAAATATAACATGTATTTCACTGCCGTCTTTGGGGATCAGGAACTTACTTTTTTAGACATTATGATTAAAATAAAGGATAATAATCTAATTAGATCCCTGTATAGAAAACCCACTGCGTGTAATACCCTCTTACACTTTGACAGTGCGCACCCCACTCATACTAAACACGCCTTACCCTATAGCCAAATGCTACGGGTGAAAAGAATGAATAACGATGCCGACAGCTTCAACTTACAATGTAATGAGTTGGAAAGACAATTTTCCCAGAGGGGATATCCAAGAAAGGTTTTGGATAAGGCCAAAGAACGGGTCTTGAGTAATCCACCAAAAACTAAGAAACAGGGACCAAAAGCTGATGAGAAACGGTTTGTTTTTTCTTTCACCTTTGGCCCCATGTTCGATAAAATTAAAAGTGTTATCTTCAAACATTGGCATGTACTACTTAAAGACAGAGAATTAGGTGCACTAGAAATAGGACCCCCACTAATAACGTACAAAAGATGCCAAAATCTGAAAGATATACTGATAAATAATAGGATGGTTATTCCAAAAGAACCGAATTGGCTAGATAAGAAACGCCCCATTGGTAATTACAAGTGCAGGAACTGTAAATGGTGTAACCACCATGAAACAGATAACCCTGTATTGTTTGGAGGAATTAATCATAGAATTTCCACCTACATTAGTTGTAAAACTAAATGGCTCGTTTATATAGTTTTCTGTCCGTGTAGAAGATTCTATATCGGCAAAACTATAAGAGAGATGTGCACACGGTTCAAAGAGCACGTTAAATCTGTCACCACAGGTACTGGCAGCCCGAGGCTCATAAAACACGTTAGAGAGTGTCATGAAGGAAAGGCCGAAGTCCTGACCTTTGCAGGACTAGAAAGAGTATTTCCTACAGGGAGAGGAGGAGATATACACAAAATCCTCCTACAAAAAGAATGTAAATGGATAATTAGGTCTAAAGCATGCGGTCTGCTGGGAATGAATGAGAAGAACGATTTAGCAGCTTTTCTATAAATTTATGACCAATTTACCTTTAAATGTTATATTCTCCTTGCCTATCGTTCTTCTCATTGATTTGATTTAGACACAGATTCCTGTGCCTCGATACTTCTAGACCATAATTTTGGTCATGAATAGCGATCTCGACACAGACCCCTGTGCCTCGATATTTCTAGACCATGATTGTGGTCATGAATAATGAATTAATCATTTAACTAATCTCTAGTGGATGCTGTCTTGTATATAGCTGCAATAATATAGCTTTTTATTGAACAAATGAGCAGTGTTGCTCTTGGTCGTTTAGACTAATCTATTGTTGAATTTAATGAATGTTAATCAAGAATAGCTGCCTTTATCTGTGCAGCGGGTTTCCTCATGGTTTTAGGAACCTTGCTGCCCAGGTTTTAAGGTATATGTGACCGCTTCTTTACCTATGTTCTCTTCTTTTAGAGGCTTTACGGTTTGCGGCATAATGAGTCATTCTTTCTTTCTGCTTGCACTTTTTGATATTGTCTGACTTTTTAATGGATGAAATATTAGTTGTTCTCATGTTTTGACAAATTTATTGGTGTTATTGGGGCTATAATACATAGTCCTTGTTACATTACTCTGTACATATGTATGTATTCACTTTCTCTATGTGAAGGCTCTGACGATGAAGCTGGCCGGCTATTTAGCATCGGATATGTCGTCAAACGCCATGTCAGGACCCGTAGAAGCGGCAAGTGAGCCGCGAAACGGTTGCCGTCGTCCTCGTTCCCGCACCTCCCTCCCCCATCATCTGGATTCCGTACATGTATATGTGGAATTAAAAACTTGAAGATCACTTATGGTGAGTGCCACTGGCTTTTTGTCTATCTTGCTGGATTAATATATACTGACGTGTAGTGAGCACCTCCTTGATGCTGGATTACTTCAGTCAGGAATAATGAATGGACTTACACTAATCGTAACACACGGATAGTGCCCAGTTTTCTCCCCTGCACAAAATTCGTATATATATATACATTGCGGAAGTGAAATTAACTATACAAGGGGTTAAAAATAAAAAAAAACATCCCCACCTCTCCGGTGGTGTACCGCGCCATCTTGCTCCTGGCGCACAAGGACTTGGCGTTGCCTGGCAACCCGATCAGCTGATGTGGTCATGTGACCGATCAGCTGATCGGGTTGCCAGGCAGCGCCAGGTCCTTAAGCCCCAGGAGCGAGACGGCGCTGGACACCGCCAGAGAAGTGAGGATGCTTTTTTTATTTTTAACCCTTTGTTCACTCCCGCAATGTATATATATATATATATATATATATATATATATATACACTGTGTGCAGAATTATTAGGCAAATGAGTATTTTGATCACATGATACTTTTTGTACATGTTGTCCTACTCCAAGCTGTATAAGCTTGAGAGCCAACTACCAATTAAGTAAATCAGATGATGTGCATTTCTGCAATGAGGAGGGGTGTGCTGTAATCACATCAACACCCTACATAAGGTGTGCTTATTTATTAGGCAAATGCCTTTCCTTAGGCAAAATGGGTCAGAAGAGAGATTTGACGGGCTCTGAAAAGTCCAAAATTGTGATGTCTTGCAGAGGGATGCAGCAGTCTTGAAATTGCCAGATTTTTGAAGCGTGATCACCGAACAATCAAGCGTTTCATGGCAAATAGCCAACAGGGTTGCAAGAAGCGTGTTGGGCAAAAAAGGCGCAAAATAACTGCCCATGAATTGAGGAAAATCAAGCGTGAAGCTGCCAAGATGCCATTTGACACCAGTTTTGTCATATTTCAGAGCTGCAACGTTACTGGAGTTTGAAAGCACAAGGTGTGGTATACTCAGAGACATGGCCAAGGTAAGGAAGGCTGAAAAACGACCACCTCTGAACAAGAAACATAAAATAAAACGTCAAGATTGGGCCAAGAAATATCTTCAGACTGATTTTTCAAAGGTTTTATGGACTGATGAAATGAGAGTGACTCTTGATGGGCCAGAGGTTGGATCAGTAAAGGGCAGAGAGCTCCACTCCGACTCAGACGCCAGCAAGGTGGAAGTGGGGTACTGGTATGGGCTGGTTTATCAAAGATAAACTTGTGGGACCTTTTCAGGTTGAGGATGGAGCGAAGCTCAACTCCCGGACCGACTGCCAGTTTCTGGAAGACAACTTCTTCAAGCAGTGGTACAGGACAAAGTCGGTATCGTTCAAGAAAAACAAGATTTTCATGCAGGACAATGCTCCATCACATGCATCCAACTACTCCACAGTGTGGCTGGCCAGTAAAGGTCTAAAAGAAGAAAAAATAATGACATGGCCCCCATGTTCACCTGATCTGAACTCCATAGAGAACCTGTGGTCCCTCCTAAAATGTGAGATCTACAGGGAGGGAAAACAGTACAACTCTCGTAACAGTGTCTGGGAGGCTGCGGTGGCTGCTGCACGCAATATTGTTCGTAAACAGATCAAGCAACTGACAGAATCTATGGATGGAAGGCTGTTGAGTGTCATCATAAAGAAAGGTGGCTATATTGGTCACTCATTTTTTTATGTTTTGTTTTTGCATGTCTGAAACGTTTTTTCTACATTTTGTGGTGTTATATTAGTTTACCTGGTGAAAATAAACAAGTGAGATGGGAATATATTTGGTTTTTGTTAAGTTGCCTAATAATTCTGGACAATAATAGTTACCTGCACAAACAGATATCCTCCTAAGATAGCCAAATCTTAAAAAACCACCCCAACTTCCAAAAATATTAAGCTTTGATATTTATGAGTCTTATGGGTTGATTGAGAACATAGTTGTTGATCAATAATAAAAATAATCATCTAAAATACATCTGCCTAATAATTCTGCACACAGTGTACATTGCGGGAGTGAAAGTGCCCGGCTTGCCTGCACTTTGCAGGCTCAGGCTTTCTGTGTCCGGACTTGTGGAAATCACGGACCCGGACACAGAAATAGCATCTGGAGGTCACCTGCAAAAAGTAGGATCCCACGGACAGGAAAAAAACCGCGATGTGAAACCAGCCTCAGCAAACTTTGTATCTCTAGTTTTACAGCAGAATATTCACTATGAACATATCTTCCTACATATGGAGGGAGGGGGATGAGCTTCCTACTGCACATGTTCATGGTCATCTGACCTAATGACATTCTAGATTTTGATGTACCGTAGTAAATAATTTCCTAGATCAAGCAAAATAATTGTCACTAATTCACTAGTCACTCTATATCAGCTCTTGCTAGTTTGTAAGCACTTTAATGCAGAATTGTTTAGAGATGTTGTTGTGGACTGAAGACACGCATGAACTGATAGTGGGTCATCCAAATGGCATACTGTCAGCTGTTTTTTTTTTTTTATAAATGTGAGAGAAGAATGATGTAGTGGCAAAGAACTGATTCCAGTGGTGTATCATTTACTTTACTGGATGCTGCAGTTTTAGAAACTTAGTGGAACTTAGTTATTACTGTTCAAAGATCTATTGATTAACTTTGTTTGTGTGAAACACCCTTTAAATATTAGGTTGGTTTGGCCCCTGTAGAGAAAACAATATGTATTTGCAGGGGAATGTATGACCACAGCAGTAAATTAACATTTGTTTACAGGCTGCATCCCTACACAAAATGTCATGACTTGTATTCATCCTGTACACAGGAACTGAAACCCCAAGGGGGTCTCCTGAGAACAAAAAGAGGTTGCAATTAATCACACCTCTTGTGGCTTCAAACAAATCAACAAATGGTCATTGATGGCAGGGTTTTATATTCCATATTTCCTGTTGATAGGAAAGTGCTGTAAGATAAAGAGCATTTGAAATGTAATGTATTCATTGCAAAAATTAGTCATGGTCCAGTCACAGAACTGGGATAAGAATGTTAAAATTAAAGTCTGTCCTTGAAATTCAACCTCAAGGTTAAGCCTATAAAAGGCTTGCAGATAGTGATGGGCGAAGCCTAAATTACTCGGAATCGCTTGATTCTAGCGAGTCCGAGCCCGGGACTCGCTACTCGTTGCGAGTCTAGCGAGTCCAATGTTAATGAATGGGGAAGCGAGTAATAGCGAGTAGTGTGCGATTTACAAATCACAGATGTGTCTCGGAAGCTTCAGCCTGAAGCAATCCTAGTTTTGCCATTGATTTGCATTGGACTCGTTTACTGTGTAAGTAATCGCTGGGAAACTCGCACAGATAAGAGTCCTGTCTGCTCTGTGTGCTGGCTGCCGCAGCTCCAGGGTCCTAGAGCCCGCCTGCTGCCTGATGTAGCAGAGCTGAGATTGTTCTCAGTCTGCTCATTCCCTGTGCATAGACATCTATATCTATGCACAGGGGATGTAGCAGAGAGGACATCGCGTTTTGGACTGCGTCGGACGGAAGAGGATTTTTTTAATTAAAGATGGAGTCCCTAATGGCTTTTTTTTTTTATTTCTAATAAATTTAATAGAAATTCATGGCGGTCATGTCTAATATTGGCGTGACCGCCATAAATTTCAGGCTTGGGGCCAGCTGATAATACAAAGCTGGCCCTAACCTCTTTATTACCCAGCGTGCCACCGCCACCAGGGCCGCTGGAAGAGCGGGGTTCAGCGCCAGAGGATGGCACTTCAATGACCGCGCCATCTTCTGGGGCGGCTGCGGGCTGCAATTTGCAGCGGGCGGTGCCCAGAAAGCTTGGGCATCCCTGCGCTGCGGATTCCAGCCCCCAGCTGCTTAGCTGTACTTGGCTAGACATAGAAATTGCGCGGAGCCCCACCCTTTTTTTTTTATTAATTTCATGAAATTCATGAAATAATAAAAAAAAAGGGCTCCCCTATATTCTTGTGTCCAGCCAGGTCCAAATAGGCACCTGGGGGTTGGGGGCAGCCCGTCGCTGCCTGCTGGATCCGGCTGGTTTCAGAAATACGGCGAAGCCCATGTAATTTTTTTTCTGAGAAATCAATAAAACAATCCTAAAAAAGGGACTGCATCTTTATTAACCCCTCGCCCATGGTCCAGGGGTAAACAAAGATGCAGTCCCTTTTATTTACATTGTTTTATGGATTTGTCAGAAAAAAATTTCACGTGGGCTTTGCCGTATTTCTGGAACCAGCCGGATCCAGCAGGCAGCGACGGGCTGCCCCCAACCCCCAGGTGCCTATTTGTACCTGGCCGGACACAAGAATATAGGGGAGCCCTTTTTTTTAATTATTTCATGAATTTCATGAAATAATAAAAAAAAAAATGCGTGGGGCTCCGCGCAATTTCTATGTCTAGCCAGGTACAGCTAAGCAGCTGGGGGCTGGAATCCGCAGTGCAGGGAGGCTCAAGCTTTCTGAGCACCCCCCGCTGCAAATTGCAGCCCGCAGCCGCCCCAGAAGATGGCGCGTTCATTGAAGCGCCATCCTCTGGCGCTGAACCCCGCTCTTCCAGCGGCCCTGGTGGCGGTGGCACGCTGGGTAATAAAGGGGTTAATAACAGCTTTGTTATACAAGCTGGTATTAAGCCCGAGATTCTTAATGTCAGGCCACGTTTGACCCAGCCACTAAGAATCACCAATAAAGGGTTAAAAAAACACAACACAGAGAAAATTTTTTATTTGAAATTAAAAAAAAGCCATTAGGGACTCCATCTTTAATTTAAAAAATCCTCTTCTGTCCGACGCAGTCCAAAACGCGATGTCCTCTCTGCTACATCCCCTGTGCATAGATATAGATGTCTATGCACAGGGAATAAGCAGACTGAGAACAATCTCAGCACTGCTACATCATCTCTGTGAGCAGGCGGGCTCTAGGACCCTGGAGCTGCGGCAGCCTGCACAGAGAAGACAGCTGGACTCGGCTCGCAAAGTAACAGCAGTTACTTTGCGAGTTTCCCTGCTATCACTGGCACAGTAGCCGAGTCTAATGCAAGACAATGGCAATCCTAGTTTTGTCAGCGTTTGCCATTGATTTGCATTGGACTCGTGCGAGTAAACGCTGGGAAACTCGCAGAGTACCGAGTCCTGCGAGTCCCTTACTACTCGCCGAGTAACGAGTCCTAGCGAGTAGATTCGCCCATCCCTACTTGCAGACAAAAAGGTCTTGGTTCACAGATTGGGGTCGGCTGATGCTGATGTGATCTCCCCGAGGAAGCAAAAGACTTTAGACTGGAAATTTTAGGTATTTCTGTAATTTTCTCCCTTTTATTTTATAACTGTTTTGCATATCTGTATGTCCTTTTTATTTTTACCTTTTATATCTTTTTTTTGGATGCACTAATTTTTTTAATTAAAGCTTCAAACTTTAATAAGTTTGAACCTTGTTTTTTCTAAAAGAATCCATAACCTTAGAGTGTGTGATCTTATTGGCAGACTGTAGTGTATTTCACGTAGAAACAGAAAGAACAGCGCCTCTCAAGCCGATATATTTTCCATTGCTTCTAAGTTTTATTCCGTCCATCCCCAAATACGTTTCGGTACGCAGACCTTTATCAAGTGCATACTCCCCCTATTACCACAGTGTTTTTTTATACTATATAACTCCTCCCCCAATTACAATACACCAATCGTGCGCCAGTATTTAGTGAATAAAGATAAAAATCCCCCATATAAACTATACATAGACCAGCTACCTATATTCCCCAAATGCACATCACAAATCCAGACCTATAGTTTCAGGAGCTTGCTCATCGCCGTTACTCCCGACCAGAAAACAAGTAGAAACAGTCTCTATACAGGCAGCGATAGTTAGCCAATCAGGGGCTGCATCCACAGTCGTCATGGATACTCCCTGCCCCTTCATACGTACACCAATAAGCGCTCCTTCCTCCCCCCGGGTATCCGGTGCTCAATGCGCATGCACCGGTGTCTTCCGTTCGTAGGCTTAGGTGCTTGTCAATCAAGTGGATAAGATGACGTACTTCCTGTTTGAAGCGTCCCCGGCGATAGCAGCATATAATAGTACATAACTGCAGCATCTGACAAACTTATAATATTCAATTGAAAAGAACTTATAGTTTTTATTCTGGAGGAGAGACAAAATTGGAGAATAGACACAAGGAACATATTTTAAAAGTACAGTTGACATACAACTATGAACCTTACGGATAATGTATATCTTTCAGTATGATTAATTAGCACATATATATATATATATACAAGGGAAGTATACATAATCAACAGGTATAAGATGATCATAACATATCAAATACATTATATAACCCAAGTCGCAGTACACTCCCACTTAAGTATAGTGGCTATAGACTCGTAGTATGGTGGATGTGCCACAAACCTATAATCTATAGATCATATTGTTAATATGTTTTTATATTTATATACGTTTATATGCTGCGATCGCCGGGGACGCTCCAAACAGGAACTACATCATCTTATCCACTGGGTTTCACTGTGTTTGAGTGCTTTAACTGGTGCCCGCAGTGTTATCCTCCACTGGTCTCCACAAGGTCAGTGGGTGCTTTGTGATGTCTGTCTATCAAGCATTGCTCCCACCCAGCCAGAATCCTGCGCCACACTGATGAGGGGCAACAACCCCGAAACAGCTGTCTGTGGTTGGATACCTAGTCCATGGTAAACCCCTGGCCATATCTTCAAGCTCGCAAGGGCTGGATAGTGACTTAAGGGCTACTAATACCCTGGGCTAGGTCCTTCCCTGGTGGGATAACTGCCTGGTGTCCATGTTGTAGACTCTTAACCGAGGCTCCATGGACTTCATCTGCATATTCAAATTCTAGGGAGCAATGCACCTTGGGTTTCACTGTGTTTGAGTACTTTAACTGCTGCCCTCAGTGTTATCCTCCACTGGTCTCCACAAGGTCAGTGGGTGCTTTGTGATGTCTGTCTATCAAGCATTGCTCCCACCCAGCCAGAATCCTGCGCCACACTGATGAGGGGCAACAACCCCGAAACAGCTGTCTGTGGTTGGATACCTAGTCCATGGTAAACCCCTGGCCATATCTTCAAGCTCGCAAGGGCTGGATAGTGACTTAAGGGCTACTAATACCCTGGGCTAGGTCCTTCCCTGGTGGGATAACTGGCTGGTGTCCATGGACTTCATCTGCGTATTCAAATTCTAGGGAGCAATGCACCTTGGGTTTCACTGTGTTTGAGTGCTTTAACTGGTGCCCGCAGTGTTATCCTCCACTGGTCTCCACAAGGTCAGTGGGTGCTTTGTGATGTCTGTCTATCAAGCATTGCTCCCACCCAGCCAGAATCCTGCGCCACACTGATGAGGAGCAACAACCCCGAAACAGCTGTCTGTGGTTGGATACCTAGTCCATGGTAAACCCCTGGCCATATCTTCAAGCTCGCAAGGGCTGGATAGTGACTTAAGGGCTACTAATACCCTGGGCTAGGTCCTTCCATGGTGGGATAACTGGCTGGTGTCCATGTTGTAGACTCTTAACCGAGGCTCCATGGACTTCATCTGCATATTCAAATTCTAGGGAGCAATGCACCTTGGGTTTCAGTGTTTGAGTGCTTTAACTGGTGCCCGCAGTGTTATCCTCCACTGGTCTCCACAAGGTCAGTGGGTGCTTTGTGATGCTATGGTATGAGTAAGGACTTAATAGCCCAAAATGTGTAAGTACAGAGGGGAAAGTCCGGCTGCTCTGTTCCAAAATTGGTGCCTGAGAAAAAAGCAATGTCTAATAACAAAGAACCTCGGCACTCAGAAGACTTATATAAGAAAAAAGGGGTCACAAGTCCAAAGTATTTCAGTTGAAGTTCTGTATTTAATTCTTTTATTGTTCAGCAGTATCAGGTTTGAATAAACTAGAAAAATTTGACGTTTCGGCAAAGAATTGCCTTCTTCAAAAACTGTTTTATCTACATAAAAAAAGAGATATACAAAGATATTGACAAAAGTATTTGACAAATAAACATATACACTGCATAAATCAATAAGGAACCAATATAAGATCATCCATTGCAAACGTGAAAATATAAACAGAAAAGAATGAGTATTAGCCAACATCTATGGCATACATTGTGAACCTCTTTAGGAAAATTATCAAAGGGACCGAACCTAGAGGGAGTGCCTCAATCCATATACATAATCGCCAGTTTTGCACTTCCGGCCACTGTGATGCTATCACGAACGATGGCGCGCCCGCGCCATCGCGAGCTGCCGACACTGGCCGGAAGCGCAAACATCCTGGCGCCACACACCCGCCACTGACCCGCTGACCCGCCACATCCTCCCGCTCCCCGCCGCTCACCGGCTCCCCCGCCACATCCTCCGGCTCCCCCGCAATTCCCGGCCAGCGTCCACCGCCGCCTCGCGCACACGCGGCGCCCCCCGCAATTACCGCCCAGCTCCCACTACACAGCACACAGTGCGACCCCAGCCCGCCCACAGCCACGCACTCCATTGATGACGTCACCACCCTCCCGCCCGCACCAATGTATGTATACTCTGTCTGTCTAATGTCTCTGGATACTCTGTCTGTCTAATGTCTCTGGATACTCTGTCTAATGTCTCTGGACACTCTGTCTAATGTCTCTGGATACTCTGTCTGTCTAATGTCTCTGGATACTCTGTCTAATGTCTCTGGATACTCTGTCTAATGTCTCTGGATACTCTGTCTAATGTCTCTGGATACTCTGTCTGTCTAATGTCTCTGCATACTCTGTCTGTCTAATGTCTCTGGATACTCTGTCTGCCTAATGGCTCTGTATACTCTCTCTGCCTAATGGCTCTGTATACTCTCTCTGCCTAATGGCTCTGTATACTCTGTCTGCCTAATGGCTCTGTATACTCTGTCTGCCTAATGGCTCTGTATACTCTGTCTGCCTAATGGCTCTGTATACTCTGTCTGCCTAATGGCTCTGTATACTCTGTGTGCCTAATGTCTCTGTATACTCTGTGTGCCTGATGTCTCTGTATACTCTGTGTGCCTGATGTCTCTGTATACTCTGTGTGCCTGATGTCTCTGTATACTCTGTGTCTGATGTCTCTGTATACTCTGTGTGTCTAATGTCTCTGTATACTCTGTGTGTCTAATGTCTCTGTATACTCTGTGTGTCTAATGTCTCTGTATACTCTGTCTGTCTAATGTCTCTGTATACTCTGTGAGGCATACTCTGTGTAATGTCTCTATACTGTGTCTAATGTGTCTATACTGTGTGTCATCTCTGTATACTGTGTGTAATTTCTCTATACTGTCTGTAATGTCTCTATACTCTGTCTAATGTCTCTATACTGTGTGTAATCTCTGTATACTGTCTGTAATGTGTCTATACTGTGTCTAATGTGTGTATACTCTCTGTAATGTACCTATACTGTGTTTAATGTGTCTATACTGTGTGTAATGTCTGCATACTGTCTGTAATGTGTGTATACTGTGTCTATACTGTGTGTATAATGTGTGTAATCTCTGCATACTGTCTGTCTATACAATGTCTCATGTATGTATATACTGTGTGCTTCTCTCCTCACCCCTCCACCACAGAGCCGCATCTCTCCTCACCCCTACCACCACAGAGCCGCATCTTCCTCCACCACACCCACCGTCCTCCTCACCCCTCCACCACAGAGTCGCATCTCTCCTCACCCCTCCACCACAGAGCTGCATCTCTCCTCACCCCTCCACCACAGCCACATCTCTCCTCACCCCTCCACCACAGCCGATTCTCTCCTCACCCCTCCACCACAGAGCCGCATCTGTCCTCACCCCTCCACCACAGAGCCGCATCTCTCCTCACCCCTCCACCACAGAGCCGCCTCTATACTCTACTACCCACAGAGCCGCCTCTATACTCTGCTACCCACAAAGCCGTCTCGATACACTGCTACCCACAAAGCCGTCTCGATACTCTGCTAGCCACAGAGCCGCCTCGATACTCTGCTACCCACAAAGCCGCCTCGATACTCTGCTAGCCACAGAGCCGCCTCGATACTCTGCTAGCCACAGAGCCGCCTCGATACTCTGCTAGCCACAGAGCCGCCTCGATGCTCTGCTACCCACTGACCCGCCTCTATACTCTGATACAGACTGACCCGCCTGTATACACACAATTCATTTCACCGCGCTCCCGATGCAATTGCATCGGGCCTTTTTACTAGTATGTACATAAGAATGTCCGAAACGTGCAACCTAAGGTAAAATAAAGATTTAGTATACAACGTAATTACAGTATGACGGTGTACCAATAAGGTAATAATTGTATAGAGGAAAATTGAGAGAAGAATTCAAAGACTTTAGAAGGAACCTAAAGAAAAAAATGAAATGATAAAAGAATCATGAATATCTTATCAATTACCCCTTGGTAAGTTCAAGTTACATAGGAATAAACATGTCATCTGGGACCCAGCCAATATTAGTCCGGTGAATGCGTTTTCCTCGTGGGATATAGAACAAAATAGTTACTATAAACAATAATGAAAATAATCAAAGCTATAATATACATTGAATAAGGACTCTGGTCCTAAACCTTATAGGTGAAAATACTATGTGTAATATAATTACCTTCATAATTATGGCCAAGGAAATAATGTAGGTCCACAACAGATAAGGGAATGCTAAAACATATATGTAGGTATAATGATAACATAAAATTACATCATGCCATTATATAATGAGTGAAAACTATCACGTATATAGGATTACCTATTAGATACTGTAAAGGGTAATTGCCCCGCAGTCAAAGTTTTCTTATCAAGGAGGAACCTATTAAATGTATAACATAAGGAATCCATGAATCCATAAAGGGTAATAAGATAGAACAAAGAGTGTCTCAAAAGAAATGTGTCACTGCACCTTTAATTAAAGACAGAAAATGGTCTGTGGTTTAAGGCACATGTCAGCCCTCAAATCCTGCTGCTGCTGTGTACAAGGGAATCTATAAGGAACAACAGAGTATGGTAAAGCCAAGGGAGTCCAGGGATTTACCTTGTGTAGTGGCATGCATCCGGGTGCGGGGACCACCATGAATGTGTCATGGTATTAAATAGTGCAGGGGGTGTGTGGTTAGTTAGCCAGGCCGCTTTCTGCTTCCTGTCTTTGGAACTACTGTAGTGGAGGAGACTGTTTCTGTCTGTTAGTTTCCTATAAAAATCAGTGGACAGTCACTGTTGTGTCCCCTTCTGATGGCTGTAAATCTAAGTGCTCTAATTACCAGTCCCTCAAATAATTGTATGCTCAGTACTTACCCCATCAGGGGCAACAGACAGTTTTCAACTCGATCGCCACTGCAGCTGTAGTAAGACAGGAGAACGCTGTAGTTTTCTTCCAAATCTTGTATTAGTCACGATAGGTAAAAAGGATTCATCTGTACAGGGGTATACACATGTGTCTTGAGCAGTGGCTTCTGCAGACTAACTGGGGAAGAAGGGGGGATGTTGTGTACAGACACAACTAAGGCAGCAACTTAGGGTCAAACTTAGTAGACAGTCTAATCTACCTGGTAACAACAAAGAATTACTGATTGGAGGAAATCTATACAATACAGAGAATAGGTATTAATGGTTGTTCCCATTCGTGGGACACAACAGTCACCCCTATGGATCCAACAGGACCAGCGTATCAAGATAATTGATCCTGGAGAGGTCACTATGGACCGTCAAAGACAGACCTGGAGCTGCTGAATTTAAATCACCAAAAAAGGTTGTTAAAGTTTCATGATTACTATTCCAAATCTGGAAGATATCAATGTAGCGCCACCATGTCACAACATGTGCCCTGAATAAAGCATGTGAGTAAACATACTCATCTTCGAATAATGGCATGTAAATATTTGCATATGGCGGTGCTACATTACTTCCTATGGCGGTCCCTTTAGTTTGCAGAAAAAACTGATCCTGAAATAGAAAGAAATTTTTAGTGAGAACTATCTCTAGAATATCAGTACAGAATGTTTTCATGGATATTGACAAATTAGTGAACTTGGTTAAAAACCAATCGACAGCCCTCTGTCGTGCTCAATACTGGTATGTAGACTTGTGACATCTAATGTCACTAAGAGACAACCAATCGGTATTGGATGAATCTGTTGAAGGATATCAAGGAAGTGGTTAGTGTCCTTAATATAGGACTGAATGGAGGAAACGTAGGACGACAGGACTCTCTCTAGAGTCCTGGCCAAAGGCGAAAAAACAGAACCGGTGGGGGCCACTATGGGTCTCCCCGGTGGTTGTCTCAGATTTTTATGCACCTTTGGTAACGTGTAAAACACCAGGGTGATAGGGTGGTGATTAATGAGAAACTCTGCGAGTTTAGTGTCAATGACATTATGCTGTAATTAAAAGTTGACCTTACTGGAAATAAGATTTTTAACACTGGTCGTCGGATCATGGTCGATCGGTTGGTAAGTAGACCTGTCGGCAAGTTGCGATAAGATTTCAGAAGTGTAGTATGTCTTGTCCATAAAGACAAGTGCCCCGCATTTATCGGCCGACTTACTCACAATGTCCTTATAGGCATGGAGGTTCTTAAGGGCCTGTTGTTCAACGGATGAAAGGTTACAGATTTTGAGAGATTCATCATCAAGGCTGTAAACTCATGAAAGTGTATTTGTCAGTTGATCCTCAATTCTGATGATTTTGGTTGACAACTCCTCCAGTTCGTTCTGTAAATGCTCGATCGCGAGTACAATGAGGTCCATAGAGCACTTATTCAAAATACTTTCAAACCTTTCGCAATAGTCAGGTTCGTCAAAAAAGAGGGTAGGTCTTAATGGAACTCGCAATCCACGAGGGATATGTTTCACCCTGTGATATTGGATTAGTGTGTGGAGGTGTAAGTCCAAGGCAACTTTTCTATGAAGTTCCCTCTCGTAATCTTTGTTGCGGACTTCCTCTGCTGTGTCGGTGAGAAATGACTCCATGGAAACGGTCCTTGAAATGATGGCGGTAGTTTCTCCATCAGAATAGGCAAAAGTGCTGGACACCATGACAGGGGCTCAGGCAAACTGAAGTTAATACAGAGTGGAAAGCCCGGCTGCTCTGTTCCAAAATTGGTGCCCAAGGAAAAAACAGTGTCTAATAATAAAGAACCTCGCCACTCAGAAGACTTTTCAAAACGTGTAAGTGTCCTACTACCTTTGGGATATTTCTCATAATTTTAATTAAAAATAAACGTTTTGTAAGCAATTTTAATCATGATGGAATGAAGAATTGATTTTAAATTTGCCCCTAGACATGGTGCTGGATTTCCCTTCAGAGTTTCTGTGCCTCTGGATTCCCTGGCATCTAGTCTCCTTGCACCGCCCAGATTTAATTGGATTGTACTTTTTCTTCATGAAACAGTTAAAAGTTTTCGGTTAGAGCTATCCAAATTCAAATATCTGGCATATCACTAATTTCTGTATTATGGAACTGAAATATGGAAATAAGAAGGCAGGTATAATTAGATCTGTACACTCTTGTTATGACCATTTTAAAGGGAAATATGACAACTAAAAAAGTAAATTGTCTGAATTTGATTATTTATTTATGTAGAAACTATTTAGGCTAAAATCCTAATTGCTTAGAATATTACTTTTTTGAGTTAAGAAATTAATCCCTAATAGCATTATCAATTACCATTTTATAACTTCTCTTTTACTCCTTTCTGCACATTAAATGGTCTTCATTAATTCTGCTGTCAAATTGTGTATAATGTGGACTGGCAGATCAGAATGAGTCATATCCTGGATTAGTCATGGAGCACCCCTCCTATGCACATACCTACACCCACAGATAACAAAATGAATACACTGAAGGCAAGGTAAATGATATACCTGGATTTGTTAAACCAAGCAGCAATACTGCTCAATAAGCCAACATGCTCCATTCAAAGCATCTTAAAAGTGCAATGTCATAAAATGCTTATTCGCAATGATAGCAAATCTATGGTTTAATACTAAGGACATGTTAAGAATATTCTCAAACAGAAACTTGTGCATGCAGGACCAGGAAGAAGTACAGACATAGTAGTAGATGGTTGGCTAATGCTGGCCATACACTTAGCTAGCAGTGGGCCAATTGACCATTTCACTATCTGTTGTCTCTCCTGATTACTCATGAACACTCTTGTGTTCTCTATAGGAAAGCCAACATCAAACACATTTTGATGCCAAATAAAACAATCTATAAATATGACCAGAACCTTCTCTCTCCTGACATAATATTTCAGAAGAGAGTTGGTAAAGCACTAGGCCCAGTGTTCGGGATTACAATTTGACACTTGCTTAGGGCTTCAGTCTTAAAAAGGACCACCAGCAATAGATCACAGCCCACATATATGGAGAGGCCCACCTGAAGTGGCTGTCACTTATAAGTGCATCGACATGTGCATCCCTGCATCACCATTCACTGCTCTGTAAGCCACAGTTTGCTATATGCCTGCGGTCTATGTCAGGCGCTTACATAAAATGTCAATATCCTGGTGCATGGGGCATGATGACTGCACGCACTCGGACACTGACAGTGCTGGCAGACTAAAGGCTGCTTCACACGCAAGGATATCCTGAAGATATCCTTCAAACATCACAAATTTGTGATCGTTCAAAAGATATCGTTCAGGCGTCGTTGCGTGTAAACGAACGATATAGGAAGAAATAATCCTTGGATCGTTCATCAAAGATTTAAGATCCTGACCTCAAATCTATCGTTCGTCGTCCAATTAACGCTGCTTGAAGAAGCTACATTGTTCAGTATGACACCTTTTTGAACGATCTCGTTTAAAAATCTCTTATTTCTGCCGCTTTAAAACATCGTTCAGTTCTTGCGCTCCTATTTAACTTGTGTGTTGCCGAATGGGATATCGTTAATAATATCCTTGTGTGTGACAACGCACTAATAATGTTGGAATGATCACTGTCACGTGATCGTTCTAAGGATATCGTTAACGATATCCTAGCGTGTGAAGTGGCGTTAAGGGATAAGTGATTATATAAGGCTTATTTTTTTCTTGTATATGTCAGAACTTGTAAAGTAATCTGAGGACACTCTACTGTATATAGGAGCTATGAGGCCCAATACTGAATCTAGTGGGGTGCGAAGGCCCCTTAGTGTATATAGAGAGCTGTGTGGACCATTATACTATGAATAGGTGGCAGTTGGAGCATCACACTGTGTTCTGTAAATCATGTCTTAACAATAGTCAACTTTCTGTTCAGACATTCTCATCAAGCTGAAAAGCATCTTGATAGCCTATAAAAACGTGCCTAAGGGTATGTTCACACAATCATTTTTTGCAGCAAAACCTGGTCTGTTGGCACTAAAAAAGCTTTTTGAAAAACATTTTACTGTGCATTTGCTTCTCTATTTCTGCATTTTTAGTGTGTCATTTGTCTACAGTTCACGTTTAAATAAAGTTTGTTTCATTCATCACAAAAGCAGCAAAGACAGTTTTCATAAATCCCATGCACTATGCTGCAACTGTAAGATGCTGCCTTATTTTTGCAGTGAAAACACCTAAAGTATCAAAAATGCAACCAAAAAACATAATAAGAACTTAAAGGGGTTGTCCACTTTTACAACAACTTCTTCTAAATGAAGCCCGGCAGTGATTGGCAGAGGCTTGCATGACGTAATAACTTCATGTGAGCGATCCTCGACATCACTGGAGTGTTGCCAGCACAAGTACAGAGTCTAAACTTTATTATTTAAAAAATGGCAAACATGGGGAATAAGAAGGGGATGTCCTAGTAGTGGACAACTGGACAACAACTTTACTCTAAAATAGCAGACAAATTAAATTATTGTAACCTACCCTTGTGTCTCAATAGAAACAATACATGTTACTACAACCCCTGGCAAAACATTTTGGAATCACCGTGCTCGGAGGATGTCCATTCAGTTTAATTTTTTGGAAAAAAAGCAGATCACAGGCATGGCACAAAACTAAAGTAATTTCAAATGGCAACTCTCTGCCTTGAAGAACCAGTAAAAGAAATCTTGAAAAAAAAAATGTGCTAGCCAGTAATGGTTACTTTTGTAGACCAAGCAGGGGGAAAAATTATAGAATCACTCAATTCTGAGAAAATTATGGACACACTGTGTAAATTTTCATTCCCAAAACTAACACCTGCATCAAATTAGATCTGCTCGTTAGTCTGCATCTAAAAAGGAGTGACCACACCTTGGAGAGCTGTTGCACCAAGTGGACTGACATGAATCATGGCTCCAACACGAGAGATGTCAATTGAAAAAAAGGAGAGGATTATCAAACTCTTAAAAGAGGATAAATCATCATGCAATGTTGCAAAAGATGTTGGTTGTTCACAGTCAGCTGTGTCTAAAATCTGGTCCAAATACAAACAACATAGGAAGGTTGTTAAAGGGAAACATACTGGTAGACCAAGGAAGACATCAAAGCGCTAAGACCGGAAACTTAAAGCAATATGTCTCCAAAACAGGAAATGCACAACAAAACAAATGAGGGATGAATGGGAGGACACTGGAGCCAATGTCTGTGACCGAACTGTAAGAAACCTCATGAATGAAATGGGATTTACATACAAAAAAGCTAAACAAAAACCATCATTAACACCTAAACAGAAAAACAACAGGTTTATAATGGGCTAAGAAAAAGCAATCGTGGACTGTGGATGACTGGATGAAAGTCATATTCAGTGATGAATCGCAAATCTGCATTGGGCAAGGTGATGATGCTGGAACTTTTGTTTGGTGTCGCTCCAATAAGATTTATAAAGGTAACTGCCTGAAGAGAACATGCAAATTTCCACAGTCATTGATGATATGGGGCTGCATGTCAGGTAAAGGCACTGGGGAGATGGCTGTCATTACATCTTCAATAAATACCTGTAACTGCCCCGCGGTCCAGCGCCTCCGCCCCGCACCCGGTTCGTCCCTCTTCCCGTGCAGTTACCCTTCCTTCCCGGTTCCGGGGTCGGGGTTCCAGGTTACAGGCCGTCCGCAGGCGATCCCGGGGTTCCGGGGTGCTCCATCGCACACCTGCTGCTCAGACTGTCGCTCCCTGACTACTGCCCCGCTCTGCTTCCCCTTGGTGTGTTCACTAGGGGGCGGGGCCGCTCTCTCTGTTACCTTTATAGGGCCAGCTGGCCAATTAGGCTGCCCCGCCTCCCGGCCAGTCGCTGTAGGGCAGCAGGTATATAAGGTGTGCACTTGCTTCTGGACCTTGCCGGGGCAACTTCATTCATCCCGAAGTTGCCGGTCCTGGTCCTATTGTATGCTGTGATTCTGCAGTATTTAACATTTCATCTGTTTGTTCTTGTTGCAGGTGTGCATTTACTCTTAGACCTTGCCGGTTCTCTTCATTCATCCCGAAGTTGCCGGTCCTGGTCCTATTGTATGCTGTGATTCTGCAGTATTTAACATTTCATCTGTTTGTTCTTGTTGCAGTGTCGCTGTTCTGCCTCCGTGTTGCTCCGTGCTACGTCACTATCTTTCCTCCGGACCGTCCTTGTGTGGTTTCCCTGGACTTCCCCCGGACCGGACTCCGTGGTGGTCGCGATTCTCCGTGCTGTTTCCGTGCAGCTCCTCTGCCACTTATCCGGACCGTCCTGGTGTTGGTTCTCTAGCCTTCCTCCAGGCCTGCCCCCGTAGTGTTCTTCATTTTTACTACTTTTGTTGTTCTTTGGGTTTCGTGCATTATTGTGTTATTCCTCTGTTTTTCTTTTACCGCCTGGGGTCGGTTGAACACGGGTACTCCCGCTCACAGACCTTCCGGAGCTCCGTGCTGGGAGCAAATCCCTGTATAGGGGTCAAGGCCTTCCCGGGCGTCTCCGGAGGACGGAACTGTGAGGGGGCCCTGTGGCCTTCCCTAGGGGTAGACTCCGTGTTTCAATAAAACCCTTTATGCAATATAGATTCTAGTCCGGCTCTCTCTCCCTAACCTGGTATCAGCATCCGCTCCGGCCGCGGTCCAGCGGGTCCACGTCTCGTTCGCCCCTTGGGCGTGACAATACCCAAGTTTACATTGATATTTAGGACACTTTTCTTATCCCATCAATTGAAAGGATGTTTGGGGATGATGAAATCATTTATCAAGATGAAAATGCATCCTGCCATAGAGCAAAAACTGTGAAAACATTCCTTGAAAGAAGACACATAAGGTCAATGTCATGGCCTGCAAATAGTCTAGATCTCAATCCAATTGAAAATCTTTGGTGGAAGTTGAAGAAAATGGTCCATGACAAGGCTTCAACCTGCAAAGCTGATCTGGCAACAGCAATCAGAGAAAGTTGGAGCCAGATTGATGATGAGTACTATATGTCACTCATTAAGTTCATGCCTCAGAGACTGCAAGCTGTTATAAAAGCCAGAGGTGGTGCAACAAAATACTAGTAATGTATTTGTTGTTTTGTTTGTTTGTTTGTCATGATTCCATAATTTTTACCTCAGAATTGAGTGATTCCATAATTTTTCCCCCTGCTTGGTCTACAAAAGTAACCGTTACTGGCTAGCAGATTTTTTTTCAAGAATACTTTTAGTGTTTCTTCAAGGCAGAGTGTTGCCATTTGAAATTACTTTAGTTTTGTGCCATGTCTGTGATCTGCTTTTTTTCTACAAAATTAAACAACTGAATGAACATCCTCTGAGCCAGGTGATTCCATCATTTTTGCCAGAGGTTGTGTGTTCAAACGGCGTTTTCTTTGTTTTGTTTTTTTTAAAGATAGCCAAAAATTATGTGTTCTCCCTGAGAAACCTGCTTCCTATATGTTGTTGTTATTATTATTATTATTATTATTATTTATTTATATATGTGGTATTTTCTACAAATATATTTTTGTTCTGAAATATTTATAATTCCTTTTTTTTTGCAGAAGTGATAGGAAGTGTCTTTCAAGCATTTTTCAAATTTTTAGGTGCTTTGCAGCCCAGACTCGGTCTAATGACTGCAACTAATAAATAAGAAGCAGCATGCACTTTTTTGCCTGCGCTAACTCACCTTGCCGTGCTTCCTTGGTGACCACTGGTGACCTCTCCTCGTCTTGGAGGCTGCAGGGAGCATGACATCGAGGACCCCATAGTACTATGTGACTGGGTGATGTCACATGATGCTGCCCAAGGTTCTTCACAGGTCCTACGGTGTCAGGATGAGGAGAGATATTTGGGGGAGTGCGGCGAGGTGAGTAAAAGAGCAGCGAAATAATGCTAAAAGAATTGACATGTCAATTCTTTTTATGGACCCGCTTTTGAACCCAAAAGCGGGTCCGTAAAAAGCGCAGCATGTGAATGCAAAATAGTGAAATGCATTTACTTGGCTGGTACAGCTAACATCAATGCGTTTCACTGCATTTCACTGCAATAGCGGATCCGTACAAAGCGTATTAATAGCGCAGCATGTGAACGCAGCCTTATTCTGACATTTGTTGTGCATAAACATTGCAAGTTGACCAGGAGAGTTGGATGAGTGACATAAATTTTTTGGTCCGTTTTGCATCCAACTACTATGCGAGTGTCAGACATTTCTCTCAGATCACATTCGATTGGTGTCCGTGTGCAATCTGTTTTTTTTCTCAGCAGCTATCTATTATATAATCGCGAATCGCAAATCCGCCCCTCTCTGCGCTACTTCCGGCGTGGTCATGTGGATACGCGCAAAGCATTGGCCGTGCAGCGCCCATTGCGAGCCGTTGTAACTTGACTCGCAATGGCCGCGCCGCGGCCATTGCGAGTCTCAGCCACAGGGCGAAGCATTGCCCGCTAAGCATTGCCCGCGAAGCGGCCATTGCGAGCCCAATGCCCGCTTTGCGGGCATTGAGCACTCACACCCCGCCGATGCCGCACGCCGCCGGAAATTGCTACACAGACCAGCACCGCTCCCCTACACCCAGACACAGCCCCGCATCACTACGCAGCACCGCTCCCCAGCCCCGCACTGCCCACACAACCGCTGCCCACCCACACTATACAGACAAGCATCGCTCCACACCACCGCCCCTACACAGCCCTGCCTGGCTCTTCACCCCACTACCACTGCCCACCCCGCACCGCCCACTGCACCGCTCGCCAACCCCGCTACACAGCCCCGCACCGCCCACAGCACCGCTCCCCAGCCACTCCCAACACCGCTCCCCAACCCCGCTACACAGCCCCTACCCGCCCACTGCACCGCTCCCCAACCTCGCTACACACACCCGCACCGCACACAGCACCCCTCCCCAACCCCGCTACACACACCCGCACCGCCCACAGCACCGCTCCCCAGCCAGTATACACAGCACTGCACCGCTCCCCAACACCGTTCCCCAACTCCGCTACACACACCCGCACCGCACACAGCACCGCTCCCCAACCCCACTACACAGCCCTGCACCGCCCACAGCACCGCTCCCCAGCCACTATACACAGCCCTGCACCGCTCCCCAACAGCGCTCCCCAAAGCCCGCTACACAGCCCCGCACTGCCCACTGCACCGCTCCCCAACCCCGCTACACAGCCCCGCACCGCTCCCCACTACCGTCCGCTGCCACGCTACACACCCCAGCACCGCTCCCCAGCCCCGCACCGCCCACAACCCCGCTACACAGCCCAGCACCCTTCCCCATACAAGTAACTTACAAAATTACATGCATTTATTACTAATTACACTATAAACAAGTAGAAATACATATATACACCATTAATTAAAACTGACCCTCGACCCACACCCTCCACGCCATGAACCACACCCTCCACGCCATTCTTCCCCCACCCCCACCCCATGCACACACCTTCGCCGGCCCTCTCCGCAAACCCCAATCCCCTGTCCGCACTACCCCCCACTGTTCGTACAACTTCCCGCTACTTACATGCCCGATGATGCTGGACGCTGATTGGTCGCTTCTTCCCATAGAGAAACATGCCCATGTTTCTCTATGGCAATAAGCGACCAATCAGCGTCCAGCATCATCCGCCATGTATCTCTATCACCCCTTTGAGCGGACCAGAATGAAAACTGTCTCTTTAGAAATGACACAGTTTCCATTCAGGTCCACTCCCATAGAGAAACATGGCCATGTTTCTCTATGGCAATAAGACACCAATCAGCGTCTACCATCATCCGCCATGTAACTCTATGAGCCCTTTTAGCGGACCTGAAGGACAACTGAGTCTTTCCTTCAAAGGCCAATCATCACTTGCCTTACGCCCCCCCGCCATTTTTGGGTTTCAAATTTCACAGGCGCCTTTAAAAAGCGCGAAATTTGAAATCACTCTTGATTCCTGCTACATGCTACCTGCAACACGGAGTTCCGGATTCTTTCATGCTGCAAGAAGACTCGCTGCAGGATTTAGAGACGCAAGCTTCAAGACTACCTCAACTTCCCTGCAGATAAGATATCCTTTTGGAGCTTACAACCTTTATTTAAATTCTTCTTCTTAAAGGGAACCAACCACCTCAGATGACGTGTATAAGCTGTTAATACATGTCCCTGGACCCTATGTACACCATTGCAGCTATGTTTTTGCTAAGAATATTGATAACAGCAAACCGAAATAAACAGTTTATAAACTTACATGATTTAGTACTTGAGGGCGTCTCCCTCGGGCTTTAGTACGAGAGGGCTGTGTGTTATGCAGCCTGAGTGGCTTTCCTCCCCCTCCCTCTCTGTTTGCAGGACGTCACATTAGGGCGTGATATTATCTTGGTGTGGGCGGGCACCCAAGGCAGCTCCCGTCCGTGCACGTCTTCTCAGTGACGTCCTGCAAACAGAGAGGGAGGGGGAGGAAAGCCACTCAGGCTGCTGGAGACACAGCCCTCTCGTACTAAAGCCCGAGGGAGATGCCCTCAAGTACTAAATCATGTAAGTTTATAAACTGTTTATTTCGGTTTGCTGTTATCAATATTCTTAGCAAAAACATAGCTGCAATGGTGTACATAGGGTCCAGGGACATGTATTAACAGCTTATACACGTCATCTGAGGTGGTTGGTTCCCTCTTTTACGCTTTCTATACTCGCTTTTTTTTCATACTTCTACTTTCTACACTACATATCTACCTTTTTTTCTTCTTTGCCCTATAATGCCTCCTATACTCCTATTGCCTATCTCGCCCACCCCGCCACACTACCCCTGCCATTACCCCGACTCCCGGCTGTGCTCACCAAAAACCCTTCCCCGCCGATGCCGCCCGCCGCCGGACATTGCTACATACCCCAGCACCGCCCCCAGCCCCGTCACGCTCCACAGTCCCGCACCGCACCCCACCGCTCCCCAGCACTGCCCCCTGCCACGCTCTCCAGCCCTGTACCGCTCCCCAGCCCCGTACCGCTCCCCAGCCCTGTACCGCTCTCCAGCCCTGTACCGCTCCCCAGCCCCGTACCGCCCCCATCCACGCACCGCTCTCCAGCCCCGCACCGCTCCCCAGCACCGCCACCCGGCCACGGTCCCCAGCCCCGTACCGCTCTCCAGCCCCGTACCGCTCTCCAGCCCCGTACCGCCCCCAGCCCCGGAACGCCCCCAGCCCCGCACCGCTCTCCAGCCCCGCACCGCTCCCCAGCTCCGTACCACTCCCCAGCCCCGTACCGCCCTCAGCCACGCACCGCTCTCCAGCCCCATACCGCCCCCAGCCACGCAACGCTCCCAGCTGCCTCCGCTCCAGCCCCCCAGGGATCATGGAGCGGAGCCCGCGAAGTCACCTCCGCTCCACGCTGGCCACAGCCCGCCTGCCCTACCCTGTCCGCCCCGCCACCCCACCGCACAGCGGAGGCGCCCAGCCACCTCCGCTCCCCACATCCGCCTCTTTTCCCATGTGCGCCCCCTCTATGGAGCGGAGGCTGCAGACCCCCCAGGGACCATGGCCCTGCAGCCTCCGCTCCAGCCCGCGGGGGATCAGGGACCGGAGGCGGAGAAGCCACCTCCGATCCCCGCATGTCCGCACATCACGCCCATATGTCCGCACACCACGCCCATATGTCAGCACACCCCCCCATAGGTCGGCACACCCCGCCCATATGTCAGCACCCCTCCCTCATATTTCCGCACAGCCCCCCCCACAATGTCCGCACAGCCCCCCCCACAATGTCCGCACAGCCCCCCCCACAATGTCCACACAGCCCCCCCCACAATGTCCAAACAGCCCCCGCCCACAATGTCCGCACAGCCCCCCCCCACAATGTCCGCACAGCCCCCCCTACAATGTACAAACAGCCCCCCCCTACAATGTCCAAACAGCCCCCCCCACAATGTCCACACAGCCCCCCCCACAATGTCCACACAGCCCCCCCCCAAAATGTCCACACAGCCCCCCCCACAATGTCCACACAGCCCCCCCCTACAATGTCCAAACAGCCCCCCCCACAATGTCCAAACAGCCCCCCCCCCACAATGTCCACACTGCCACCTCCCCCCCACAATGTCAACACAGCCCCCCCCTACAATGTCCAAACAGCCCCCCCTCCACAATGTCCACACAGCCCCCCCCACAATGTCCAAACAGCCCCCCCCACAATGTCCGCACAACCCACCCTACAATGTCTGCACATACTAATGCTATTAATGCTATTCATAATGCTATTACTCCTATTAATACTGCTCTTAATGCTATTAATACTGCTATTAATGCTATTAATACTGTTATCAATGCTCATAATACTGCTAATAATGCTATTAATACTGCTATTACTGTTAATAATAATGCTATTGCTAATATTATTGCTATTGATGATGCTATTGATGATGGTATGGATGATGGTATGGATGATGGTATTGATGATGGTATTGGTATTCATGCTATTGGTATTATGTATGCACATTCGATGTCCTTAACTATTCAGTGACCTGATACTATTATTCATATCAATGAGAAACATGTCTATATCTTTGTAATATGTCCTAGGGTACATTATAAGGACATACAAAACATGATATTTAAATATGTACATTGTCTATCTGGAACTTATTATTTTCCTTAATAATTATTCTATACTTTTCAAGAATTCTTTTCTCACAAAAAGCTTTTGTAAAAGCTCTTACGTACCTATACCTCTCCAAGCATAGTATTACCTTTGTATGTCCTAACATGACTTCAAAGGATACTAGCAAGGATGTTGGCGGGTACAAAGCCGCATGGATGCGTAAGACACGTGCTAAGGAAACTCAAGAACAGCGACAATGTCGTTTGGATAAGTCTAAAGCTGAGTATAAGCAACGCATTGCAACGGAGTCGCTGGAACAAAAACAACTGCTCTTGGCCAAAAAAGCTGAGAAGGAACGTCAACGCCGTCAAAAACAAAAAGTAACACCACCAGTACATCACTCTGCTGACCAGACAGTAACCTCATCAGTACAACAGTCTGCTGATCAAACTGTAAGCTCACCAGTACAACACTCTACTGATCTAACTCAGTGTGCTGATCAGACAGTAACCTCATCAGTACTACAGTCTGCTGATCCAACTGTAAGCTCACCAGTACTACAGTCTACTCTAGCTCTTTCTATCAGTTCACCGGATGAAAGTAACACAATTCCTCAAGTTTCATCACCGCGCAAAGCAACAGCAAAGCGTAAACATTGTGCTCAGGAGACGCCACGCACCAATCGTTTTCGGGTTGAACAACAACAAACTACTTTGGAGGCACAAATTGCTCAGGAGTCTTCACAATCCAAACAGAGCCGCTTACGCAAAAGTGCTGGCTCACATCGTCCACACCGCAAAAAGACGTCTCCTACTCTTACACAAGTGGATCCTGCCTCTTTTTCTGTTTTATTAGTTCAACGTCTGATCTATGTCGGTTTGCAGAAACAACATCGTATTTACCTACCTACACCTCCCTCTTCATATCCACGCGGATTTACAGATAGTGATTTTTGCATTGTGGAACATAGCTGTGGCTCAATGATATTCATATGTAACCATTGTGAAGCTCGACATTTCATGGATGAGATGCCATCGGATAAACAGTATACTCTCTGTTGTCACAAGGGGAAGGTCAAGGTTCCGTTACCTCAGTACCCAGAGATGTTGGAATGTATTCTTAAAGGTCAGAGTCCATACAGTCGGAATATGATGGATAACATCAGAAGTATCAATAGTTCCTTTGCTTTTGCTTCTATGGGTGCAAGTGTTGCTCCCCCACCTGGACATGGCCCTTATTGCTTCCGGATTCATGGCCAAATTTATCACCGTACTGGAACACTACATCCTGCTCCAGATCAAGCTCCTTCTTATGCCCAACTCTACATTTTAGATACTGCCACTGCTAATGACCAACGTTTACAGTGTGACGAAAATAAAAAATGTCATCCTAAATTGATGCGGCTCATTGCTAACTTATTAGATCGCATCAATCCTTTTGTTTCCGCATACAAAATGTTACGTTTTGTCGAACAAGAGGAACAGGAGAAGGCAATTGAAAATGGTACTGTCATGCCTAATATCACCATGGCTCTTAAACAGGATCGAGAACAAGACCCAAGACGTTATAATAATCCAATTGTTAATGAAGTTGCAGTGGTCTTTGAAAATGCTGATGGAGAGCCACCCTTCAATAGAGACATTTTAATTCATCTGAAACCTGACCCAAACAATCCTTTAGCCCCAAAAACACAGCAAGTCAGTATTCTCCACAGTAATTTAGATGCTTTACTGTATCCATTATTTTTTCCGCATGGAGAACAAGGCTGGCATGAGGGACTGAAGCATCAAGGTCAAAATCCACGGAGAGTTACACAATTGCAGTATTACTGTTATTTGCTATCTGTACGTCCTGGGTTCAATCCTATTCTAAATGGTGGAAAACTAACGCAACAGTATTTAGTGGATGCGTATGTAAAAATTGAGGCTAATCGCTTAAATTTTATACGTCAACATCAAAAAGATTTAAAAGTGGAGGACTACTGCGTACTACAGGAACATCTGCAAAGAAAATCTATCGAAAAAGGAATTCCTATTGGCAAGACGGTCATTTTAACCATCGTCGTTTGAAGGCAGTCCAAGAAATATGCAGCAACGCTATCAAGATGCCATGGCTATTGTTACAAAATTTGGACGGCCAGATCTTTTTATAACCATGACCTGTAATCCTAAATGGAGGGAGATTACAAACAATTTAGAGCCATGGCAGCGTGTGGAACATAGACCTGATTTAGTCGCCCGTGTCTTCAAAATAAAATTAGAAGCCCTATTAAAAGATATAAACAGTGGATTATTTGGCAAGATTTGTGCAATGGTTCATGTAATAGAATTTCAAAAGCGGGGACTACCACATGCTCACATTTTGATCATTCTGGATAGCAATTCTAAATTATGCACTGAGGTTGATGTCGATCGTACTGTTTGGCAGAAATTCCTGATCCATCCGAGTATCCTGTGCTCCATCAAATTGTGATGCAACATATGATTCATGGACCCTGTGGACAATTGAACCCCAATTCTCCATGTATGGATATTGGAAAGTGTAAAAAGAGAATTTTGTTTACGTACCGTAAATTCTTTTTTCTTTAGTCATCAATGGGAGACCCAGACAATGGGGTTTAGGGCTCTGCCCTCCGGAGGTCACACTAGGTACTACAAGTTTGTAGACACCGCCTCCTCCGCTTATAAACCCCCACCGTAGGAGACATCCTCAGTTTAGTCCATAAGCTGCGAGGAGAAATTAAACCACACCCGAAACATCGGGAAGAATGCCGTGCACAGACGGTTCAACAACCCGGTAAACACTGTCTCAACAGAGAACAGAACAAGTGCAAAATATGCAACGGAACAACTGGGTGGGTGCTGGGTCTCCCATTGATGACTAAAGAAAAAAGAATTTACGGTACGTAAACAAAATTCTCTTTTTTCTGGTCGTCATAATGGGAGACCCAGACAATGGGGATGTCCTAAAGCAATACCCCAGGGCGGGAAGAGTTCCTCAACAAGACGGATAACACATGGTTCCCTCTAAAGGTGGGCAACCGCCGCCTGGAGAACCCGCCTGCCCAAACTCGCATCCGCAGAGGCATGGGCATGCACCATATAGGGCTTAGAGAAAGTGTGCAGGCTGGACCAAGTGGCCGCCTGACACACCTGTAGAGCCGAAGCTCGATGTCGCAAGGCCCAGGAGGCACCTACAGCTCTCGTAGAGTGTGCCTTCAAACCCACCGGGAGAGGCAAACCAGAAGACCGGTACGCCTCCTGAATGGGAGCCTTGATCCATCTGGCCAAGGTCGACTTCGAAGCCGCGGCCCCCTTACAGCGACCCATCGTGAGGACAAATAAGGAATCCGAACTCCTAAAGGAGGCGGTCCTGGACACATAAATGCGTACAGCTCTCACGAGATCCAGAGTATGGAGGTCGCGCTCAACCTGATGAACGGGAGCGGGGCAAAATGATGGGAGAACAATCTCCTGGTTTAGGTGAAACGTTGAAACCACCTTCGGCAGAAATTCAGGCCGTGGGCGCAACACCACCTTGTCTTGGTGAACCACCAGAAAGGGAGACTTACACGAAAGTGCAGCCAATTCTGAGACCCGTCTCAGAGACGTAATCGCCACCAGAAAGACCACCTTCTGGGACAGACGAGAGAGAGAGACGTCTCTCAGTGGCTCAAACGGCGGTTTCTGCAGTGTCGCCAGGACCATGTTTAGGTCCCAAGGGTCCAGAGGTCGTCTATAGGGCGGGACCACCCGAGACACCCCCTGCAGAAATTGACGTACCTTCGGGAGGAGCGCCAAGCGCCTGTCAAACAACACTGAAAGTGCTGATACTTGACCTTTCAGAGAGCCAAGGGATAATCCCAACTCCAACCCCGACTGTAGGAAAGCCAACAATGTCGGGATGGACAATGGCCACGGTGAGCGGCCACCAGAGGCACACCAGGTAAAAAAGATTTTCCACGTTCTGTGGTATATCTTCCTGGAAACAGGTTTCCTTGCCCGATTCATAGTGGCAACCACTGTAGGAGAGAAACCTCTGGATGTCAGCAGCCAGGCCTCAAGAGCCATGCAGTCAATCTGAGGGCCCTGGAATTGAGGTGGAAGAATGGGCCTTGCGCGAGTAGATCTGCGCGTTCTGGAAGAGCCCACCTGTGTCCGCCTGACAGTTGCCACAGGTCCGGGTACCAAGACCTCCTGGGCCAATCTGGAGCCACTAGAATGGCCACTCAGCATTCTGTCCTGATCTTCCACAGGACCCTGGGAATCAGAGCCAGAGGCGGAAACACATATGGCAGCTGAAAGCTGGACCAGCTCAGGATCAGGGCGTCCGCCCCCAGAGACTGGGGATCCCAAGATCTCGCCATGTATTGGGGCACCTGATGATTCAGCCGTGAGGCCATCAGATCCACGTCCGGAGTGCCCCACCTGCCGCAGATGTCCCGGAAGACGTCTGGATGTATGGACCACTCTCCGGCGTCCATCCCCTGTCGGCTCAGATAGTCGGCCTCCCAGTTCTCGACCCCTGGGATGTGAACTGCGGAGATCAGGCAGCCGTTTTCCTCCACCCAGAGTAGAATGCGGTGGACTTCGGCGAGGGCCTGAGCACTTCTGGTCCCTCCCTGATGATTTATGTAGGCGACGGCCGTCGCATTGTCGGACTGTACCCGAATGGGCTGTCCTGACAGAAATTTCTGAAACGCCAGTAGCGCCAGAAAGACCGCCTTGATCTCCAGCACATTGATCTGCAACGCCGACTCCGACTGAGTCCAGAGGCCTTGAGCCCTGTGGTGCAAGAACACCGCCCCCCAGCCCTTCAGACTGGCGTCGGTGGTCACCACTAACCATGACGGTTTTAGGAAGGACCGGCCCCGTGACAGGTGATGTGGCTGGAGCCACCACTGTAGAGAGTCCCTGGTTGGTTGTGACAGTGTCACCAGCCGATTCAGAGAGATCGTCCTCTTGTCCCATCTGCAAAGAATCTCCAGCTGGAGAGGACGGAGGCGAAACTGTGCGAACGGCACCGCCTCTATCGCCGCTACCATGCGACCCACCAGTCTCATCAATACCCGTAGGGATGACTGTGGAGACAGGAGGACATTCTGCACTCCTGATTGGATCGCAAGCTGCTTGGCTTGAGGTAGGGACACCAGGGCCGAGTCCGTGTGGAAGTCCATGCCCAGATATGTCAATGACTGGGTCGGAACCAGGGTCGACTTTTGAATGTTGATAAGCCACCCGAACCGTTCCAGGGACTTCATGGTCACCTCCAGGCTCACCCGACAAAGGTCTTCCGATGGCGCCCTGACCAATAGGTCGTCCAAATAGGGTATGACGGCGTGTCCCTGCGCATGCAGGAGAGCCATCATGGAGGCCATCACCTTTGTGAACACCCGTGGTGCTGAGGCTAGCCCGAAAGGCAGTGCCACAAATTGGAAGTGCTCTTCCCCCACTGCGAATCTCAACCAGCGCTGATGAGCTGGTGCAATGGGGACGTGAAGGTAAGCGTCCCTGATATCGATGGACGCTAGGAAGTCTCCCTGTGACACAGCCGCGATCACTGAGCGCAGGGATTCCATGCGGAACTTCCGAACCAACACGTGACGGTTGAACAACTTGAGGTCCAAAACCGGGCGAGAAGAGCCGTCCTTCTTTGGGACAATAAAGAGGTTGGAGTAAAAAACCCCTGAACCTCTCTTCCGTGGGCACAGGGACCACCACTCTGTCTCTGCGGAGTCCCTCCAACACCAGGTGAAAAGCCTGAGCCTTTTCTGGAGATGGAACCGACCGATGGAATCGGGGTATTGGTTGTGACGTCAGCTCTATCCTGTAACCTCTTGAGACTACGTCTCGAACCCACTGATCTTGAATGTGAAGAAGCCACTTGTCCTGAAAGCGAGACAGGAGGCCCCCCACCTGTAGGGAGGCAGGATGAGAGAGCGAGTCATGTCGAGGCGGGCTTGGGGGTGGCAGCCGCTGCCCCCGCCGGCTTCTTCTGACGACTCTTGGAACGCCACTGAGTAGCAGGCTTGCCCCCTCGGTCTGAGCGAGTGGACGCCGTTGATGACTGTGAACCGGAGCGAAAGGACCACTGCTTAGGGTTCCTTTTCACGGTGTACCGTGGCTTAGGCTTATTCTGCGGGATCTTAGACTCAGCAGAATCCTTTATCAATTTGTCCAGTTCGGTGCCAAAAAGCCTGTCACCAGCGAACGGAAGATTTTGTAAAATCTTCTTAGATGTGGCATCTGAGTCCCAAAGACGCAGCCACAACAGCCTGCGGATCGCAATTGCATTGGCCGAGGCCACAGCAGAGCGAGTGGCAGTTTCCAAAGATGCCGTCCTGGCATAGTCCGCATAGGCCCTTGCTCTCTCAGTGAGAGCCAGGACCTCTGGACTGGACCTAGCTAGATCAGTGATACCATCCAAACAGATAGTAATCGCTTGTAGGGTCCAGACCGCGGCAAAATTAGGGGCAAACGAAGACCCCACAGCCTCATAGGAAGACTTGGCGAGTTGCTCGACCTGTCTATCAGTAGCATCCTTCAATGAGGAGCTATCAGAGGCAGAAAACAAGGAGCGCGCAGCAATCCTAGTCATGGAAGCATCCACCTTGGGAGACTGCGACCATTCCTGGAGCGCCTCCTGGGGAAAGGGAAAGCGATTGTCCTTAGTTTTACGGACATAACGCCGCCCAGGATGCAACCTGGGAGCTTTAATCACCCTTCCAAAATTAGTGTGGTCCATGAAGGAGCCACTTGGTCTAGCCTCTGGCCGCAGCCATTGATAGATCTCCTTGGGGTGTACAGTCACCTCCTCAGGAGGAGTGACAAGACGCAATGTCTCATTGATGGAGGACACCAGATCCTCCACCCCATCTGGAGGTTCAGACATAGACCCAAGAGTAGAACCCCCATCATCTTCCTCACCATCAGAGGAACGCTCCTCCTCAGAGAGAGTCTGGAGCTCAGGAGAAGCCTCACGGGCTCGCTTAGGGGGTCTTACAGCAGAAGTAAGAGACACCCGGGGGTAACTAGGAGGAGTAGCTGGGTTTTCCAGTCTCCTATGCAGTGCCTCCAGGGTTTGCGACATGGAGGACATCTGGGACAGCAGAGATTCATTGATCTTATTCTGCGTTTCCCATGGCCCTGGGATCACCTGAACCTCAGGGTATAATCCCGGATTTGCAGACTCAGTAGTAGCAGACCGGGCCTCTGGGCGTCCGCAGTTATTGCAGGACCCCTCCACCAGTGTCCCGTTGCATGTAACACAGGCAATGGAGACCACCGCCGCCTTAGCAGCATGCTTCCCAACTGAGGACATCTCCACAGTGAGGGGAATATAAGCCAAAGTTCACAAACAAACCGGGAATCCCGGTGGCTTACCGACCGCAATAAAGCGGTAGGAGGAAGCGGTGAGTGTGTGTGACCTCCGCGAGTTCCGGTCTCCCTTGTAAGTGCAGACACGCGCTGCAGCCAGATCCCAGCCGGGAAGTGAGGGAGAAGATGGCCGCCGACAGTGAAGATGTGGGCGGAGCCAGGAACACGCGGGAAGAACACACAACACGCCCAGCGGTGATGTCACCATAAGGGCTGCCTCCTCCTCCTCCAGACTGCCTCAGCAATGGAGGTGCCGGAGCCCGCAGCGCGGAAAAGAATGTGAATATCACCACACACACTCTCAGACTGCATGTACACATAAAACACCCGCAGTCTACAGCCTCAGCCCCTGTGATACACAGGGCGGTCAGCCAGGGTGACCCCAGCACAGGGTCACCGCCAGAACCGCGGACCCGAGGGTAACCGCGCGGTCTGAGTGTCATGACACAAAATGCCAGACACTACCCCCAGGCACAGCAGGAGACACACCAGGTGCCTCAGTGCCGGTCCGGTCTGTAAGCACCTTTAGGGAGGCCTCGGACGGGGGTACAGCACCAGTCCGGAGTGTAAGCACCATTTAGGGAGGCCTCGGACTGGGCTGGCTCCGTCCGGTCTGTAAGCACCATTTAGGGAGGCCTCGGACGGAGCGGAGCTGTGCAAGGCTCCAGGCTCCCCCTTACCAGAGCCTCCATGGAGGGATGGAAAGGAAAGGAGCGCGACAGCGTACCGGGAGAACACTGAAGTGTCCAGGCTAAAAGCCCTCCGGTACCTCCACCAGCGTGTTCCGCAGAGGGTGAGCGGGGAGGCTGTCGGGGGTCCCGAGCGGGACCATTTTACCTTGTCTTCATACGCCATCACGTAAGCTGTGAGAATGCAGTGAAGTGCAAGCAAAGCGTGATCCTCCGAGCACACTAAGTTTAAAACTGAGGATGTCTCCTACGGTGGGGGTTTATAAGCGGAGGAGGCGGTGTCTACAAACTTGTAGTACCTAGTGTGACCTCCGGAGGGCAGAGCCCTAAACCCCATTGTCTGGGTCTCCCATTATGACGACCAGAAAAAAAGGATTCCCAAAAGATTTCCAACCAAAAACAATAATAGCACAGGATGCCTACCCAACTTATCAACGCAATGCAGGACCTTCATTTACACACCGTTCTCACATGGTTGATAATTCTTGGGTTGTTCCCTATAACCCTTTCCTACTATTAAAGTATAAGTGTCATATAAATGTGGAAATCTGTGCGTCCATTCAAAGTGTCAAGTATCTATTCAAATATGTTTACAAAGGACATGATAAAGCCAATCTGGAAATTTGTCAAACAAACATACAACATGATGAACCTCACCAATTTATGGATTCCAGATACGTCAGTGCACCGGAGGCAGCTTGGAGAATTTTTGCCTACCCAATGCATAGACAATCACACAGCATTGTTCGCCTTGCCGTACATCTGCCACAGTCACAACCACTTTATTTTCATGAAGATGCTTCTGTTGAGAACATTGCTGCCATGACGCATAGAAAATCAACTCTTATGGCCTACTTTGAGCTGAATGAGAATGACCCACATGCTCATGAATACTTCTACCGCCAAATTCCTGAGCACTATGTCTGGAAAGATGGTGCATGGGAAATTAGGCATAAACGTGGAGCAACAGTCATTGGAAGAATGTATACGGTCAGTATGAAAGATGAAGAACGCTACTATTTAAGGTTGTTGTTACTACATGTCAAAGGAGCAACATGTTTTGAGCACATTAAGACCGTTAATGAAGTCGAGTACCCAACTTTTAAACAGGCAGCAATAGCCCTTGGATTACTTTTGGATGACAGTGTTTGGTGAAATACCTTACTGGACGCCTGTGTTCAAAACATGCCTGCACAGCTTCGGGATATGTTTGCTTACATATGTATCTTTGGTCCTCCTGCTCATCCATTGGAGTTGTGGCAAGAATTTAAAAAAGATTTTATAGAAGACTACTGCCGTGCATATCACCCTAACAATGAGGACTGTGAGCATTGTGAAGGTTATGCAATGACAGATGTTCAAAATGTGTTAAAATTTCATGGCAAAAGCTTTACGGATTTTAATCTACCACGCCCCAAAAGAAAACAACAACTACAACCACAATACGACAAAGACGAGGAGTTAAGAAGAGCCCAAGAAATGAAAGAAACTTTAAATCAACAACAACTTTTGGCCTATAATGCCATAAATGAAGCATTACAGGATAAAAGTCAGCAAGCTAAGTGCTTTTTCATTGATGGCCCAGGTGGCAGTGGGAAAACATACCTGTATGATTTATTAATTCGTCAAATAAGGGGAGAAGGAGAAACTGTGTCACCTGCTGCCAGTACTGGGATTGCAGCCAACTTACTGGAAGGAGGAAGAACCATCCATTCACTTTACGGGATACCAATTCCAATCAATGAAACATCCGTTTCCAGAATCAAAAATGATACTGATGCTGCACACCATTTGAAGAATACTAAACTTTTCATTATTGATGAGTCCACTATGCTATCTAAATACGCACTGCATGTCATTGACCAACTATTAAAGGATGTTATGACCAAAGATATCTCGAAAAAAAATAAAACACCCTTTGGAGGGAAAGTCATTGTTCTGGGAGGAGACTTTCGTCAGTGTCTTCCTATTATTCCTCATGGAACACGAACTGATATCGTAGAGAGCTGCATTAAATATTCCCGACAATGGCAGCTTTTCATTCAATTGCCACTACTTGACAACATGCGCTCTATTGATCCAGGATACAGCAGTTGGTTACTTCAACTGGGAAATGGACAATTGACCAATTATTATAACCTTGGAGATGATGTTATTGAAATCCCTCAAGATATGATTTGCAAAGGCTCACTAATATTTGACATTTTTGGTGAAAACATTGTAATTGATGTCAATGACAATGAAAGCATTAATACTGCAGCATCACATGCCATTCTTTGCCCCAAAAATGACGATGTGGATCAGGTCAACTCTAAGGTCATGGATTGCATTGCTGGAGAGTACACAGAATACATTAGTGATGATTCCATTGATCCGGACGAGACAGAGGACCCAGAGCAATACCCTGTTGAGTTTTTAAATTCACTTACACCCATGGGAATGCCATCTCATCGTCTGAAATTAAAAATCGGCACCATTGTCATGCTTTTGAGGAACTTCAACAGCAGAAAAGGTCTTTGCAATGGGACTCGCTTAATTGTCACCGGTTTGTTTGACAACATGATTCGAGCAAAAGTCATTACTGGGTCTGCTGGAGGAAATGTGGTTTTCATTCCCAGGATTGATTTGTGCCCATCAGAAACTGGCTTGCCTTTTAAGTTAAGACGTCGGCAATTTCCTCTGAAGCCAGCTTTTGCCATGACAATCAACAAATCCCAAGGACAAACACTTGAGAAAGTAGGGATTTTTTTGCCAGAACCTGTTTTTGGACATGGACAATTGTATGTGGCTTTTTCAAGAGTGAAAAGACGATCCAATGTAAAAGTGAAAGTGCTGGACACTCCAATCCAAGGCAAATTGCTGCCTAACAGTGACAAAGTATTTACCAAAAATATTGTCTACAAGAATATTTTGCACTGAACTTTTCCCTATGAGTATTCTTTTGTTTATTTGTCTTTTGAAAAAAAAAAAAAAAAAAAATTTTAGTCTTTCAAATTTTATTATTTTATATACAGATTTCTACCATATTTTTGTGAACACACATTTAAGATAATATGAGAGATGTGTATCATCCACATTTCTACACTGGGTGATAGAAACCACTATTTAAAGCTCCAGCACTATACGTGCTGAGAGATGTCATTCTCATTCTTTACAGGGAGAGGTTTTTGTGAACAGCTAAGAGACGGGTGGGATGGCTGTTCACACACATCTCATTAGCAAGGTGTGTTACACATGTTTAGATAGATACGGCCAAAAATAAATTATTCATTAGATTCTACCATGCCATTTTTCTTAGATTTTTTTCACATTATTGAGGAATATACTAAATGATAATAATTGATCATGAAGGACTCACCGACAACATAATTTTCATGACTGCATGTATGCAATTTGTACTTCACTTGCGGTTTGTGCAGACAACATAGTTGCGGCAGTGTCATCCACATCAACTACAGTCACCTGTGCTTACTTAGTGGATGCATGTTATGCACCTGCCAAAGCCACGTTCACTTCATTTACCACAGGTTAACTACAAGTTTTTTAGTTATTGCATGGACATTGCTGCAAGTTTGTAGTTGGTAACTCCTTCTGTATCAATTTATAAAATTTATTTATTTACAACATAATCCTCAAAAAATCTAAGAAAAATCCAGCCATAAAACATATATAAATAATATCAATTCGGATTTAGTTAGAGTAGGGACTCATCAGGCGTAAGGGCATCTTGACGCGATTGGTGGGCTGACACAAACTGTCTGATACACACATTACTACTATTAATTCATCAATTCTTACGATTGACGCATTAAGAAGTATTGCTACTTTGTGTTCTAAGACCCTTACAACATAATAGTTCAATTTTCCTTAAATGATATCAACAATACAAATATATGTAGTTGGTGTAAAGATGTCATTGGAAAAATTGGATTATTATTTAAAAATCTTTAAAAAAACAATAAACATATTCTAGACACCCGATGCATTTGCATCAGGCTAACAGCTATTACTACTATAATCAAATTAATGCACGTTCTAGAATCCCGATGCATTTGCATCGGGCTCACAGCTAGTTTACTTTATAATCATTTACAGGACCATTTTACAGTATTCACAGCAGCAGTATGATAATGTATCAGTGAAAAAAAACGGATGCCTCTCGGATGGTCCGTGTGCAGTCTGTGTGCAGTCCGTGATTTTGTCAGACCCATAGATTTGCACTGGCGAGTCTCGCGCATTAGTCGCATACTGTCGCAGCATATTGCGACTTTTTTCTCATCCAGAATCCGGCTGCCTACTGTAGATAAACGTGGACGCTTGCTGAGCTTTTTGCAGTGCAGATGGTTATCAAGGGTCTGCGTTCAGGAGGGGATCGTGACCCCCAGACTGCTACAGGCACCGGGATTACAGTGCAATACTATAGTTCTGAACAGAGGCATCATTGGGACATGGGTGTCTCAGATACCAGTGATGTTCACCCCTTGCTATCTTCAATATGCCGCAATCAATAGCAACATATAGAAGTTTGTGAGAAGTAGGCTGGTTTCAAATTTGCGTATGTAAACGTGGCGTACCAAATGCAGCCAAACGCATGCGCACTGCGTTCCTATGTGTAACATGGGAACGCATGGTACCTGCATTTGGCTGCGTTCGGTTGCGGTTGCGTTCGGATGCGCATAATTTGTGCACCCTCTGAACGCAACCTGTTGCATTTTTTGTGCGGTCGTGGGCGCTTGTTTAATCAGCAAGCGCACAATCAATGCATGGAGGTCAAAGGATCCGCAGTGTCCTCCACATGACAGCGCAGGAGAACGCTGAGGTTCACATTGAAATCTCTACTGGTGGCTGCCGCTGAGGAGGATCTCCGCCGATGATCTCCGGCTCCCGACCACTGCTGCGACCGCTGATTGGCTGGCCGGGCACCATACTGATGTGAAGGTATGCGGATATTCTCCACTGCGTTCACATCAGTATAGCAGCGTTTGCACTGGGTTTGCGTTTTCATGCCCTCTGTATGCAGACACAATGCATGCGCACTGCGTTCCTATGTTTAACATGGGAACACATGGTACCTGCATTTGGCTGCGTTAGGTTGCAGTTGCATTCGTATGTGCATAATTTGTGCGCCTTCCGAACTCAACCTGTTGCATTTTTTGTGCAGCCGCGTGCGCTTGTTTTATCAGCAAGTGCACAAACAATGCATGGAAGTCAATGGATCCGCAGTGTCATCCGCATGACAGCACAGGAGAATGCTGAGGCTCATATTGAAATCTCTCCTGGTGGCCGCCGCTGATCAGCGGCAGCCACCGGGAGATCAGCTGGAGCCACCACTAATCTCCCGGCGGTGTCAGCGTGGGAGATTTGAAGAAACAACTGATCTGACAGCTGCTTAAATCTCCCGCGCCGACACCGAATAGGTGAAGTCGGTGCGGGAGATTTAAACAGCTGTCAGATCAGCTGTTTCTTCAAATCACCCATGCCGACACCGTTGGGAGATCAGAGGCGACCGGGAGGAGGAAATCTCCGCCCCTCATCTTCGCCTCCCAGCCACCGCGGAGACCGCTGATTGGTTGGCCGGGCACCATACTGATGTGAAGGTATGCAGAGATTCTCCACTGCGTTCACATCAGTATGGCAGCGTTTGCACTGCGTTTGCGTCTGCATGCCCTCTGCATCAGGGGCTGGCTGTGAGCCCTGGGCTCCGACGCCATGTAACATAGTAACATAGTAACATAGTTTTTAAGGTTGAAGGAAGACTTTAAGTTCATCTAGTTCAACCCATAGCCTAACATGTTGATCCAGAGGAAGGCAAAAAAAAACCATGTAGCAACACCAAGCTCCACATTGGGGGAAAAAATTCCTTCCTGACTCCAGATACGGCAATCAGACTAGTTCCCTGGATCAACGCCCTATCAAAGAATCTAGTATGTATAACTGGTAATATTATAGTTTTCAAGAAAGGCATCCAGGCCCTTCTTAAATGTTAGTAGTGACTCACTCATTACAACATCATGTGGCAGAGAGTTCCATAGTCTCACTGCTCTTACAGTAAAGAATCCGCGTCTGTGATTATGATTAAACCTTCTTTCCTCCAGACGTAGAGGGTGCCCCCTTGTCCCAGTCTCAGGCCTAAGAGTAAAGAGATCATTAGAAAGGTCTCTGTACTGTCCCCTCATATATTTATACATTATTATCACCCCTAAGCCTTCGTTTTTCCAAGCTAAATAACCCCAAGTTTAATAACCTGTCTTGGTATTGCAGACCCCTTAGACCTCTAATGACTTTTGTCGCTCTTCTCTGGACCCGCTCTAGTTCAGCTATGTCTTTTTTATACACCGGAGACCAGAATTGTACACAGTATTCTAAGTGTGGTCGCACTAGTGACTTGTATAGAGGTAAAATTATGTTCTCCTCATGAGCATCTATGCCTCTTTTAATGCATCCCATAATTTTATTTGCCTTTGCAGCAGCTGCCTGACACTGGCCACTAAATGTGAGCTTGTCATCTACCCATACACCCAGGTCTTTTTCAGTGACAGTTTTGCCCAGTGTTTTACAATTAAGCACATAATTATACCTTTTGTTTCCTCTGCTAAAGTGCATGACTTTACATTTATCCCCATTAAAGTGCATTTGCCATTTAGCAGCCCAAGCTTCTAGTTTACATAAATCCTCCTGTAATATAAAATTGTCCTCCTCTGCATTGATTACCCTGCAGAGTTTAGTGTCATCTGCAAATATTGAGATTCTATTCTGTATGCCCCCTACAAGGTCATTAATAAATATATTAAATAGAAGCGGGCCCAACACTGACCCCTGTGGTACTCCACTGTTAACTGTGACCCATTCTGAGTGTGTTCCATTAATAACCACCCTTTGTTTCCTATCACTAAGCCAGTTCTTAACCCACTTACACATATTTTCCCCTATCCCCATTGCCCTCATTTTATGTATCAACCTTTGTGTGGCACCGTATCAAAAGCTTTTGAAAAGTCCATATACACCACATCCACTGCATTTCCTTGGTCCAGTCCAGAACTTACTTCTTCATAGAAACTTATTAGATTAGTTTGACAGGAACGGTCCCTCGTAAAACCATGTTGATAATGGGTCATGAGGTTATTTTTCTTCAGATACTCCAGTATAGCATCTCTTAGAAAACCCTCTAGGATTTTACCCACAGTAGAGGTTAAGCTTACTGGCCTATAATTTCCAAGTTCAATTTTTGTCCCCTTTTTGAATATTGGCACCACATTTGCTATATGCCAGTCCTGTGGTACAGACCCTGTTGTTATGGTATCTTTAAATATTACAAATAATGGTCTATCTATGACAGTACTTAATTCCTGCAGCACTCTGGGGTGTATCCCATCCGGGCCCGGGGATTTGTCAATTTTAATGATTTTTAGACGATGCCGTACTTCCTCTTGGGTTAAGCAGGTGACATTTAATTGAGAATTTTTGTTATCACTGATCATATTGTCTGTCATGGGATTTTCTTGTGTAAATACTGTTGAAAAAAAGTCATTTAGCATATTGGCTTTTTCCTCATCCTCATCCACCATATCACCCAGACTATTTTTAAAGGGGCCAACACCATCATTTTTTAGTTTCTTACTATTTATGTAGTTAAAAAATATTTTGGGGTTCTTTTTATTTTCTCTGGCAATGAGTCTCTCTGTCTCAATCTTTGCTGCCTTGATTTGTTTTTTGCAAATGTTATTTAATTTTCTGTATTTATTTAATGCCTCATCACTACCTACTTGCTTTAATTCCCTAAATGCTTTCTTTTTGTCACATATTGCACCTCTTACCGCTTTATTTAGCCATAGTGGTTTCCTCCTATTTCTAGCATGCTTATTCCCATAGGGTATATATTGTGCACAGGTCCTATTCAGGATGCTAATAAACATCTCCCATTTGTGTTGTGTACTTTTATGTCTCAGGACATCGTCCCAGTTTATTGCACTAAGATCATCTCTCAACCGTTGAAAATTTGCCTTCCTGAAGTTTAGTGTCCTTGTAGCCCCTCTACTACACGTCTTAGTAAAGAATACTTGAAAGCTTATTAAGTTATGATCACTATTACCCAAGTGACATCCAACCCATATATTTGATATGCGGTCCGGCCTGTTGGTTAATATTAGGTGCAGCAGTGCCCCCCTTCTTGTTGGGTCCTGAACCAGTTGTGAAAGGTAATTGTCTCTCATAGTTTTCAAAAACTTATTACCTTTGCTGGAACTGCAGGTTTCTGATCCCCAATGTATTTCAGGGTAGTTGAAGTCCCCCACAATAATGACTTCTCCCTGAGTCGCTGCTTCATCTATTTGCTTTATGAGGATATTCTCCTCCACTTCCATTATTGTTGGGGACTTATAACAAACCCCTATCAGTAATTTATTATTTTTCCCCCTCCCCTTATCTCCACCCACAGGGACTCTACATTTCCATTAGATTCACCTATATTATCACGCAGGATGGGTTTTAAGGATGATTTTAAGTATAAACATACACCTCCTCCTCGCCTATTTGTACGGTCATTTCTGAACAGACAATAGCCCTGTAAATTAACAGCCCAGTCATGGCTCTCGTCCAGCCAAGTCTCCGAAATCCCCACCATGTCATAATTATTTTCCAACAAAATCAATTCTAATTCCTCCATTTTGTTGGTGAGGCTTCTGGCATTAGTGTACATGCACTTTATGCATCTCTCTTTACCTCTATTCCTTCCTACTATATTGACTGTTCTAACCCCACCCCCCATGCCACCCCCAATTTTATTACTTGTGCCCAGGTTACTATTTACACTATCTTCCCCTCCTATACAATGAATACCCTCCCCCCCAATCCCTAGTTTAAACACTCCTCCAACGTTCTAGCCATTTTCTGCCCCATCACAGCTGCACCCTTCCCATTGAGGTGCAGCCCGTCCCTAGCATAGAACCTGTAGCCAACAGAGAAGTCGGCCCAGTTCTCCAGGAACCCAAACCCCTCCTTCCTACACCAATTCCTGAGCCACTTATTTATCTCCCTAACTCCCTTTGCCTCTCTGGTGTGGCACGTGGTACAGGCAGTATTTCAGAGAATACTACCTTGGAGGTCCTTGCCTTAAGCTTGCAGCCTCATTCCCTGAAATCATCTTTAAGGACCTTCCACCTACCTCTAACTTTGTCATTTGTGCCAATGTGCACCATGACCGCTGGGTCCTCACCAGCCCCTCCCAGTAATCTGTCAACCTGGTCAGCGGTGTGCCGGACTCGAGCGCCAGTTAAGCAGCACACTGTTCGACGATCCCTGTCTTTGTGACAGATTGCCCTATCTATTCCCCTAATAATTAAGTCCCCCACTACCAGCACCTGTCTGGCCTGCCCTTCTCTCCTGTTTTCCCCCTTACTGGAGCAGACACTCCTCTGGCTTTCAGAGGTCATGCCCTGCTGCAGCAGTGCTATCCCTGAACTCACACCCCCCTCATCTGCCAACACAGCAAATTTATTGGGGTGTGCCAGATCAGGGCTAGCCTCCCTGGCACTTTTCCCTCTACCCCGCCTTCTAACTGTCACCCAGCTGGCTACCTCACGGTCCTGCAGCTCCATACTACCATCCTCCCCCACATCTATCCCATTGAGCAGCTGTTCAGTGAGCAGCAGACTCCTTTCCATATTGTCTATGGATCTCAGCGTTGTCAGTTGTTCATTTAGATACAGTATCTGGGCTTCCTAATGCACAACGTACTCACATCTCACACAGCAGTATGCACCCCCGACCGGCTGGTCAAGGAATGCATACATGTGGCAAGATGTACACTGGATGGCATTGCCAATCATGGAGCTAATTTCCTAATGGGGATTGCACCAGACAGAAATGATAAGTAAAAAGAAATGCAAAGTATTAATAAAATACAACCAGCAATTCAGTAAGTCCTCCCTTCCAAACTCCCTTAATCCAAAGTCACTGAATCACAAGTCACACACTTACTTCTGTCCGCACTTGCGCTCTGTCACACTCAGCTCGTTTCACACTCGCTAGAAAATCAGATTTAAATCTTTTTTTTTTTTTTCTTTGATCTGATTCCCAAAGGACTCTGGATTACAAATCCACTTCTGCATACCTATAATACTCAGTATGCACGAAACCTTTGCCACAGGACCTCTGAGAGACTAAGGAACCACCTTTTGCATGTCTACTACAACATCAAAAGTAACATCCAGGGGAATTGGAAACACAGAGGAACACACTTATAGAAGCCATGGAACATAATCTACAACAATATTACCATAAATTACAAACTCGTCTGATTCAGAACAAGGAAAAGAAATTACAAAGACTGCGCATCAATTCAGGACTCAATACAAACAAAACAAAGACAAATCCTGACAACTTGGACAACTACTCCTGTCAAAAAGCATCTAATTGTGTCATCAATCTTTCGGATTACAAACCCAACAAGTTGGAACTTGCTGTGCTTTCTAGGGGACTCTCGTTTTGTCCTACTAAAGCTCTGGGTAAAATTGAACTGTGCAGCGACATGGAGGATTACTTCAGGAGATTACGCCTAAGGGAATATTTAAGCGATATAGAGGATTCCGAACCCAACTGGGCCGAAGGAACAAGAATCCTGACAACCAAGAAGAAAGGGTCACACTTTACACCTGATCTTAAGCGTAACTCCCATTTGAACAAATATATAGACACTTTCAGACATTTGGTAAAATCCACTATTTTAGATACACACCATCCAATATCAATGCCCAGGAGAGAAGGGCCATACGGTCCTTGAAAACCAACAAAGAAATCATCATTAAACCTGCAGACAAGAGTGGTGCAATAGTCATGATGAACAAATCTGACTACCTGAAGGAAGCAAACAGACAACTTACGGACACACGTTACTACAAGTAATTGCAGTCTGACCCCACACAGGACTATCACAAGGAATTAAAAAGGCTGGTTTCTTGTCTTCCTGACATATCCGTAAGAGCTGATGACCTAATGCCAGTAAGTCCAAGAACAGGCACATTCTACATGCTTCCCAAAATTCACAAATCAGGAAATCCAGGGAGACCAATCATTTCATGCGTGGGCACCCTTACAGAACAAATTTCTGGGTGGTGTGGTGATGTGGCCCCTGGCCGGGTGCATCACATGGGTTATCAATGCAGGTCTCTGTTCACATTGGCCGGTTTTCCTGATTGTGTGTGCTGTGTGAAACCTGTCCGATGTACAGGGGGTTAACAGCTGAAGGGTTTTCATGCTCTGAGTGAACAGCTGAGTGTGGGTGCTGAAGATCTGCGAGATTGATGAGCCTAATGAGCGGCAGTGTCTGAACCTGTGTATGCGTGCTTTGCTGGGCTAAACCTGAATGGTGCACAGGGGGTTAATCACATCTCAGGTTTGTGTGTGAGTGAAGATGTGCTGATTGACTCACTGTGTTGCAGCTGTGAGTGAGCAGCCTGGATAAGAACCTGCCAGGTGTCTGAGTGAGGAGAGGACGATGGGAGTCAGAAGTCCAGACCACTGCCATGTGAGGAGGTGCTGGAAGTGATCCGTCCCCGGTGGGGAAAGTGATGGGAGCCTGCCAGCTCCATACCGGTGGCACAAAGATGCGTGCATGCCAGCAAGTGTCCAGGACCGAGGACGGCTCAAGGGCCAGGCGCTCATATGTGTGATGAGGACCGAGGATGGCTCAAGGGCTAGGCGGTCACAGCCGACTTTGGGACTGACTGAGTGAGTCATGATATGGTCCCGTTGATCCAGATGTAGTGTCCTAGATCCCGGTGGATCCGTGGAGGTCTTGTGTGTACTGAGTGACAGGGTTCCTCGTACTATTGTGAGCCCTGAGTAGGTAGCATATTGGTTTATGTAAAAATGCCATGAATGCTGTGTCATGCGTGAGTCATAATGGTTCATGAAAAAGTGCCATGTGTGATGACTCGTGTGCAATAGGATGGGGAATGATCCCTGTCAGGGTGATAGACGGTGATAGCCGTCTTTAGAACCAGACTGAGGTCTGCAAGGGTCGGTGGGTGACGCCTTGAAGTTCTGGGGAAAACGTATGTGAATGTCCTGTAATGTAATGTCATATGGGAATGTCATATAATGCAATGTAAGGATATGCATATTATATGTGAAAATGGAAATACAGTGTTAAGGTTTATGTGTTGAAAGCGGTTTATGACAGAAATTAATAAATCCGCTGGTTATGTTACGTTGAAATGTAGTCGCTGCTGTCATTTTCCCCGTGCCAAGCGGGTTCCCCTGGGGCGCTACCTCACAGTGGGTAGAGGGTGTTCTCAAACCCCTGGTAAAAGAGACACCCAGCTACATTCAAGACAAAACTGACTGATTGAATAAACTGTCAGCAATAGGTCCTCTGCCAGAAGGAACCATCCTCGCTACAATGGATGTGGAACCTTGTACAGCAATATCCCACACCAGGATGGATTAAATGCCTGTAATACCTTCCTGGAAAACACAGGGATTGAGGCTGACTCTGTGGTAGAAGTCACAAAATTCATCCTCACGCACAACTACTTTACATTTGATGACAACGTATATTTACAGGAGACTGGCACAGCAATGGGAAGCAAAATGGGATCACAATATGCAAACTTGTCATGGCCAAGCTTTAAGGTGACTTTTTATCCTCTTTACCTATCAGGCCTCTGGCCTACTACCGTTATATTGATGACATTTTGATCATCTGGACGGAGTCAGAGCAACAGCTGAAGACGTTCCATGACCATTTTAATCAATTTCACCACACCATTAACTTAACACTCAACTATTCCTGCACTGAAATCAGCTTTCTGGACACCATCATTAAGCTACAGAACAATGAAATAGAGACATCCTTGGCTACCATCCAAGAACAATTGAGAACCAGATTACAAAAGCCACCAGAATATCAAGGAATCATCTCCTATGTTACAAAACTAGAGAAGAAAACAACAGAGTGCCTCTCGTAGTCACCTACAATCCAAATCTGGAGGTGCTCAGAGGAGCTGCACGGAAACTGCAACCACTCCTACAAAAAGATGCCCGACAAAAATTAATATTTCCGGATCCCCCACTCTTGTGTTTTAGACAACCTTCGAATCTAAAAAACATCATTGTCAGAAGCGACCTATCCTCTCCTGGTTGCAGGGAAAGGTTCCTGTTGCTGCTGAACAGGTGCAAAACGTGTCCATCTATAATGACAACGGACAAGATAAGGATTCCTGAGACAGATCAGGACTACAAGATCCCAGGTAACTTCAGCTGCACCACAAGCAATGTGGTGTATTTAATTATATGTACCAAATGCCCAACAGGCAGCATGTACATAGGTGAGACCGGATTAAAATTCAGAACAAGAATGAATTGTCATCGGCACTCAATAAAAGAAAAACATATGGATCTACCTGTAGCGAACCATTTTTGCAGCTCTGACCACAACACTGAATCTGATATGAGGAAGCTCATTTTAAAAAGTAACTTCAAATCTCAGAGAGAGAGAAAAATTTGTCAATACAAATTGATAACAACCATCAACACACTCAAAACCGGATTAAATATTTCACATGGATTTATGGGATTTTATGTAGAATGAACGGACATTTGGGGATAGCAGATTCATGCATTTTTATATAAAATGAAAGTGCATTTGGAGACATCTTGCAACACACTGAAATTATGGGACTATGAACTCTTGACACTTCTGTGAACTGTCTCACTTAGAATAGAACTCTGCTCCCCACAAATTAACTAAGTATTTTCAGGTCTCCATTAGTGATGAGCGAGTATGCTCTGCGCTGCTCGGTACTCGCACGAGTATCACTGTACTCGGGCTACTCGGCGAGCACCTAGTAATCTCGCGATACCCGTGCTGTGCTCGTGGTCCTCATCCCTGCATGTTGGCGCTCTTTTGAGAGCCAGCCCACATGCAGGGATTGGCTGGCAGACCACTGCAATGCCACAGCCCTGTTAGTTGTGGCATTGCAGTGATTGGCCGGCCTGCACAGCGTGACCGAGCCTTTATAAGACCCGGCCGCGCTGTGCTCTGCACACAGGCATCCAGACAGTGAGTGTAGGGAGAGTGTCTGCTGCTGCTTAGGGACAGTTTTGCGGCCCTCATAGGTAGATCCGGAGCAGGGCTGCAAACTGCTGCTGACCACAACAGTCCTTGTCAGGACTAATCTAGGAGGATATAGGCAGGGTGATACAGATCGGAATCCAAGCTTTTCTGTGACCATAACAGTCACTAGACTGTTGTACTTACTACCTTAATACAGGTTAGGGACTAAAATCCTACTCTCCTGTGACCATTACAGTCACCAGACTGGTGTACTTACTACCTTAATACAGGTTAGGGACTAAAATCCTACTCTCCTGTGACCATTACAGTCACCAGACTGGTGTACTTACTACCTTAATACAGGTTAGGGACTAAAATCCTACTCTCCTGTGACCATTACAGTCATCAGACTGGTGTACTTACTACCTTAATACAGGTAAGGGACTAAAATCCTAATCTCCTGTGACCATTACAGTCACCAGACTGTTGTATTTACTACCTTGATACAGGTTAGGGACTATCTGCTGACAGGGCCTGCTGTGACGTCACAGTCACATGATCGGCGGTCATGTGACGTCCTGTCTGCAGATAGCTGCGACGCCGGGAGGACACTGGGACCCTGCGGGACCCTGCCGACCTCCCTGAAGATAATTTATTCACTGCTCTGCCGGCGCACCCGCCGGCAGAGCAGTGAATGGGCTGTCACAGTAGGGTTCACCTGAGGTGAACCCTGACTGTGAAAGTCATTTTGCAGTCTGCTCTCCCTCTGCATAGACGTGAGGCAGGGTCCCGCAGGGTCCCAATGTCCTCCCGGCGTCGCAGCTATCTGCTGACAGGACGTCACATGACCGCCGATCATGTGACTGTGACGTCACAGCAGGCCCTGTCAGCAGATAGCTGCGACACCAGGAGTCCCGGTGTCACACATCCACGCACGCACACATCCACTCACGCTCACATGCACGCATGCTCACATCCACGCACGCACACATTCACGCACACTCATATCCACGCACGCTCACATCCACGCAAGCACACATCCACGCACACTCACACCCATCCATCCATCCATACATACACACATACACACACACACACATACACACATACATACATACATACACACATACATACATACACACACACATACATACATACACACACACACACACACATACATACACACACACATACATACATACACACACATAAATACATACACACACATACATACATATGCACACACATACACACACATACACATACACATACATACACATATACACACATACATACATACACACATACATACATACATACATACACACACGTACATAAATACATACACACACATACATGCATACACACCCATCCATTCATGCACTCCTCCGGAGTGCAGGGGTTAAAAATATCAAAGCAGGTCATCCTCACCTATCCTCTGTTCTACAGGACCTGGCATGATGTCATAATCACATGACAGCCATTAACCAGTAACCGGCAGTGTAATTACTGCCGGTAACTAGGTAACCAGCTGTGATGTGAATATGACATCATGCCAGGTCCTGGCAGCACATCGCAGGAGACGCTGCAGAGACCAGACACCCACCGGGAGCGTACGGGACGTGCAGGAGCGAGGACAGGTGAGAAGAATGGAGGAGGAGGAGGAGAGGGGGAGCAGAGTAGAAACACAGGGGAGCACATAGGAGGACGGGGGAGCAGAGGGGAACACTGCGAGGGGCATACTGTGAGGGGGGGGGGAGCAAAACTGTGAGGGGGGGGCTGTATACCTACGATGGAGCCTGTATATATGCTGGAGGAGCCTGTATTACGGGATATGCACTGCATCCCCCCCGCTGATGGACGGGAGGATGCAGTGCATATCATGAATAGCAAATGAGCGGCACCACGTGACCGGCCACTCTAATTTCAGCCTCCCCAGCCACCTCCAGCCCTCGATATCGGCCGCCACCTGCCAGTTGCCAGTAGTTTGGCAGCTTTTGGAGGCCTTTGAGAGTGTTTTCTATGTGTTTCTTGTAGCCTGCCATTGATTTCAATAGGGTTCGAGTTGTTCGTCGAACATTCGACGAACAAATCACTAATTCGACGAATCAAATCGAATTAGAACACTAGGGGGGTGGCTCATCTCTACTTACTACCTTGATACAGGTTAGGGACTAAAATCCTACTCTCCTGTGACCATTACAGTCACCAGACTGGTGTACTTACTACCTTAATACAGGTTAGGGACTAAAATCCTAATCTGTGACCATTACAGTCACCAGACTGTTGTACTTACTACCTTAATACAGGTTAGGGACTAAAATCCTAATCTCCTGTGACCATTACAGTCACCAGACTGTTGTACTTACTACCTTGATACAGGTTAGGGACTAAAATCATTCTCTCCTGTGACCATTACAGTCACCAGACTGTTCTACTTACTACCTTGATACAGGTTAGGGACTAAAATCCTTCTCTCCTGTGACCATTACAGTCACCAGACTGTTGTACTTACTACCTTAATACAGGTTAGGGACTAAAATCCTAATCTCCTGTGACCATTACAGTCACCAGACTGTTGTACTTACTACCTTGATACAGGTTAGGGACTAAAATCCTAATCTCCTGTGATCTGAACAGTCACTAGACTGTTGTACTTACTACCTTGATACAGGTTAGGGACTAAAACCCTAATCTCCTGTGATCTGAACAGTCACCAGACTGTTGTACTTACTACCTTGATACAGGTTAGGGACTAAAACCCTAATCTCCTGTGATCTGAACAGTCACCAGACTGTTGTCACTGTATACAGGCAAAATGCGTAAGGGCGTTGGCAAGGAACAAGGAAGTGGACGTGATGGTGGTGCAGGCAGAGGCCGAGGTCGTGTGCAAGCATTAATTTCGCAACAACAAAGTGGCACATCTACTCGCTCGCACGTCCTGTCCCAAATTCTTGGGGCCTGCAGCAGTACACCGCTCTTGAACCAAGACCAGTGTCAACAGGTTGTTACTTGGATAGCGGATAATGCTTCAAGTCAGATGGGCACCTCCACAAACACCCTGTCTTCCACACGGTCAAGTGTCAGTAGCCGTGATACTGCACCGCACATTTCCCAACCTGATCCTCCTTCCTACCACCAGGCCGAGTACACGTCCATGGACATTACTGATCCCACACTAGGACACTCGGAAGAGCTGTTCACGTATTCATTCGCAGAATCTGGCCTCTCGCCAGCTCCTGTTGAAGTGGGTGATGAGGAGATGGTATGTACAGATGCCCAAATATTTGAGCAGCCACTTTCTCACGAACGGAACGTTGGCAACGTGTCTCAACAAGGGGTGGATGATGATGAGACACAATTGCCAGAAAGTCAGGAGGAGGATCAGGGTGCGGACGAGGAAGACGACGTGGTGGATGATCCAGTAGCTGACCCAACATGGCAGGAGGATATGCAGAGCACAGGGGGAGGGAGGCGTAGCATCCCAACAGGCAGTACGAAGCAGGGTCGTGTCCGCAGGCAGAAGGCAGGCAACCGTTCCCCGGAACAACAACACGACTCAAGGTGCCTGTGCAAATGTTAGGTCTTCCCGAGTCTGGGAGTTTTTTAAGTTGGCTCCAGATGACTTTAAAAAGGCCATTTTCAACACCTGCCATGCCAGTATCAGCAGGGGTACGAAAACTAGCAGCCTGACCACCACCAGCATGATCAGGCACATGTCAGCCAAGCACCCGACTTTGTGGGAAGTACAACAGAGTCGAGGAGCGGTGCTTGCTGATGTCACTGCTACGTCTTCGCGTGTTGTGCGTGCGAGCCAATCCCCTGTGCATGCTAGCCGCGAACAAGCCTCCGGCCCTGCACCTGAAGTTGCCCACGCACAAATAACACCACCATCAAGCACGTCCTTGTCCCAGCGCAGCGTTCAATTATCCATTCAGCAAACATTTGAACGCAGGGGCAAATACGCTGCCAACGCCCCACATGCCACAGTCCTGAATTCTCACATTTCGCGACTCATAGCGCTAGAAATGTTGCCTTTCCGGCTGGTGGAGACGGAAGCATTCCGCGACCTGATGGCGGCTGCTGTCCCACGTTACTCGGTCCCCAGCCGCCACTATTTCTCCAGATGTGCCGTCCCCGCATTGCATAACCACGTGTCCAACAGCATCACACGTGCCCTGAACAACGCTGTTTCAGCCAAAGTCCACCTAACCACAGACACGTGGACAAGTGCTTGTGGGCAAGGCCGCTACATCTCCTTGACGGCACACTGGGTTAATATTGTGGAGGCTGGGACCCAGTCTGAGCGAGGGACGGAACACATCCTTCCCACACCAATGATAGCAGGCCCTACCTCTGTCAGGGTTTCACCGACACTCTACAGCTCCGGAATGTCATGCTCCTCATCCTCCTCCTCCTGTGCATCCTCATCCACTGTACCCTCCACACCAGTCCCTAGCTGGAAGGACTGCAGCACTGCCTCTGCGAAGCGGCAACAGGCTGTGCTGAAGCTAGTCTGCATAGGTGACAAACCCCACAATGCAGAAGAGGTGTGGACAGCTCTGAAACAGTAGGCAGATCACTGGCTCACACCTCTGAACCTAAAGCCAGGAAAGGTTGTGTGTGACAATGGCCGGAACCTGGTGGCAGCTTTGAGGCGAGGCCAGCTGGCGCATGTTCCATGCGTGGCCCATGTGCTCAACCTGGTGGTTCAGAGGTTTCTAAAGTCATACCCAGAGCTGTCTGAACAGCTGGTAAAAGTTCGCCGTCTGTCTGCACATTTTCGCAAGTCACCTGCTGCTTCAGCCGGCCTTGCCGGCTTTCAGCGCCGTTTGCGTCTTCCGGCCCACAGACTGGTGTGTGATGTCCCCACGCGTTGGAATTCAACTCTGCACATGTTGGTCAGGATATGTGAGCAGAAGAGGGCAGTTGTGGACTACCTGCATCACCTAAGCCGTCGGGAAATGGGTCAAACTCCACACATAACACCTGAGGAGTGGAGATGGATGTCCGACCTATGTACCGTCCTCCAAAACTTTGAGGACTCCACCAAAATGGTGAGCGGCGATGACGCCATTATTAGCTTCACCATACCACTACTCTGCCTTCTAAAACGGTCTCTGCTGAAAAACAAAGAGGATGCATTGCAGGCCGAGCGCAATGACTTGGAGCAAGAAACAGTAGTGGGTGTGGGTGATAACACACAGCCCAGCCTCATCTCATCACAACGTGCAGTGGAGGACTATGACGAGGAGGAGGAGGATGAAGACATGGAGCAACTCTGTGGCCAAATTGAGGATATGACATGCACACCAGTCATATCCTCGATTCAGCGTGGCTGGCCAGAGGACAGGGGAGATGAGGAGGAGGAGGAGGAGGACAGCATGTTCAGTCATCGTGTTGGTCTGGATACTGAAGTGATGGCTGTTAAGAGTCTGGCGCACATGGCTGACTTTATGGTAAGCTGCCTGGCTCGTGACCCTCGCGTTCACAACATCTTGGCCGACAATCAGTATTGGTTGGCAACACTGTTAGACCCACACTACAAGGAGAACTTTATGTCTCTCATTCCTGAGGCGGAGAGGTCAGCCAAAATGCAGCAGTTCCAGAAGGCCATAGTCACGGAAGTAGGCAAATCATTCCCCTCACAAAACGCTAGCGGCATAGGTCAGGAATCGGTGGACAACCAAGGCATACGGCCGAGAGGGGCACAAGTCCAATCCGCCAGATGTAGGGGAACAGTCTTTACGATGTGGGACAGTTTTCTCAGCCCCTCACGTACCACAGCCCCTGAGGTGCGGGGTAGTGCCACAAGAAATGCTAAGTTTGGCCAGATGCTGAAGGAGTACCTTGCAGATCGAACAACTGTACTGCGAGATTCCTCTGCGCCTTACAATTATTGGGTCTCCAAGCTGGACACGTGGCATGAATTGGCTCTCTACGCCTTGGAAGTCCTGGCCTGCCCTGCCGCTAGCGTTTTGTCAGAGCGTGTTTTCAGTGCCGCAGGTGGAATCATTACTGATAAACGCACCCGCCTGTCAACTGAAAATGCTGACAGGCTGACTCTGATCAAGATGAGCAAGGGTTGGATTGGGCCAGACTTCACCATACCACCAACAAATGACAACTGAATTTAAATTTTTTTCTGGGAATTTGCCATGTACCTCCACTCACCCATGGGTACACACTTCTGGACTTTGGCTATTCGCTGACTGCTCCTCCTTCTCCTCATGTGCCACCATGATGACCGTTACAATAGTTAGGCTGTTGTTTCAGGTATACCCGCAGTGGTAAATTTTTTTTAGAGTGGGCATTACAACGACAGGAGACCGGCTCCTTTTCAATGGGAAAAATGTTTTGAGGCCCTCATGCACGTCTCTATCCAGGGACAATGTGGAGCCTCCCAATTTTTGGCTGCCCTGCCAAAGGGCTATACTACAATACACCCACTTGAGGTTTACAGGCCCTACTGCATGTCTGTATGCATGGGTCATTGTTGAACCTCCCAATTTTTGGCTGCCCTGCCAAAGGGCTATACTACAATACACCCACTTCAGGTTTACAGGCCCTCCTGCACGTCTCTATCCAGGGACAATGTGGAGCCTCCCAATTTTTGGCTGCCCTGGCCAAAGGGCTATACTACAATACACCCACTTCAGGTTTACAGGCCCTACTGCATGTCTGTATGCATGGGTCATTGTTGAACCTCACAATTTTTGGCTGTCCTGCCAAAGGGCTATACTACAATACACCCACTTCAGGTTTACAGGCCCTCCTGCACGTCTCTATCCAGGGACAATATGGAGCCTCCCAATTTTTGGCTGCCCTGCCAAAGGGCTATAGTACAATACACCCACTTCATGTTTACAGGCCCTCCTGCACGTCTCTATCCAGGGACAATATGGAGCCTCCCAATTTTTGGCTGCCCTGCCAAAGGGCTATACTACAATACACCCACTTCAGGTTTACAGGCCCTCCTGCACATCTGTATCCAGGGGCATTGTTGAACCTCCCAATTTTTGGCTGCCCTGCCAAAGGGCTATACTACAATACACCCACTTCAGGTTTACAGGCCCTCATGTATGTCTGTATGCATGGGTCATTGTTGAACCTCACAATTTTGGACTGCCCTGGTAAAGGAAAATACTACAATACACCCACTTCCTCAAAATGGGCACATTATGTCAAGACAGGGCTTCATGTACGTCTCTTCTCAGGGTCATCGGAGTGCCGCACAATGTTTTCACGTAAAATCTTTCATGTAATCACAAAAAGTAACATACACCAGCTGTATCTCACTATTAGGTATGTGCCCTTAACATTTCCACCCTAAATATTCATTTTGGTGTCATTTTGGAAGGTTTTCTGGTGACTCCGTAAAATTGGCGTGAAACTCGGACAACATTGTTCACAGCTGTGACTTTTGAGTGAGAAATGCTTCCAGGGGTCTTCCCCATGGTGTTGCCATGTCATTTGAGCACTCTACTGAGACTTTTGTGACATTTTTAGGGTTTCTACATGCTGCCAGCAGTCATTTCATAAAAATACTCGGGTCTCCCATAGGATAACATTGGGCTCGGTACTCGGGCCGAGTACACGAGTATCTCGGGATGCTGGACCCGAGCTTCGAGCACCCGAGCATTTTAGTACTCGCTCATCACTAGTCTCCATGGGTTGCTAACCATTTACCTAAAATAATTGGTTCTGCTTATCTTAGAAATCTGGTTTCTCTGTCCCTGCTCCTCCACCCCTCCCTAACCCCACTCTGCATTGCGTCACCTGTCATCTACCAGAGCATATAACACTGATTTGCTTTTTTTTTTTTTTTTACCCTTCATCTTTCCCTTTTTTTTTTTTTCTTCTTCTTTCATTTGCTTTTGTATATATGTATGTGTCTTCAGAATTTGTGTCATTACCAGCCTGACGAAGGGACTACAGTGCCCCGAAAGCTTGCTATGTTTACCATCTTTTCAGTTAGCCATTAAAAGGTATCAACTACTGAGGATTCTCAGATTGCATATCTATATATATATTTTACAGCTGACTTGAGAACTTCTAATTGGTCTTCTACATGGACTGGTTACACAGCCTATATATACCATTCATTCGGTTGTACTCTTTAGATCATGATTAAGGCTTCCGTTTTAGCCAAATCGCGTCACTCTTAACCGTGCTGATATGACAGCCGCACATTGTGCATTATTTTTCTACACTTTTTTTATGGATCTGCAATAAAGTGAAATTTTATACAATTTTCCTCTACGTGCTACTGTTTTTTCCCCATCGCTGAGTCTATCTCTGCTTTATACTATATAGCAAGGGTCTCAAACTCAGCTGGGTTGGTGGAAAGAAACTGATATCAGGGGGCCGCATTGCTTGTAGGACTAAGTGATATTTTTAGTAATACCAGAATTTTTGGCTCAATGTAGTAATGTCCAAATCCTGATCCCCTTCCTGTAGTAATGTCCCCATCTTGGTCCCTTTCTGGTTGTAATGTCCCCATACTGGTCTCCATCTTGGTTCCCTCTTGCACTAATATCCCCATCCTGATCCCCTTCTGTAGTAATGTCCCCCATGCTGGTCCCCTTTTGTAGTGATGTACCCATCTGGGCCCCCATAGTGTTGTAATGTCCCCCATGCGGGTCCCCTTTTGTAGTGATGTCCCCATCCTGGGCCCCATAGTGTAGTAATGTCCCCATGCTGGTCCCCTTTTCTAGTAATGTCCCCCAAGCTGGTACCCTTTTGTAGTGATGTCCCCATCCGGGCCCCATAGTGTTGTAATGTCCCCCATGCTGGTCCCTTTTGTAGTAATGTCCCCCATGCTGATCACTTTTGTAGTGATGTCCCCATCCTGGCTCCCATAGTGTAGTAATGTCCCCCATGCTGATCCCCTGTTGTAATGATATCCCCATCCTTGCCCCCATAGTGTAGTAATGTGCCCTATACTGATCCCCTTTTGTAGTGATGTCCCCATCCTGGCCCCCATAGTGTAGGAATGTCCCCCATGCTGGCCTTCTTTTTTAGTGGTGTCCCCATCTTGGCCCCCATAGTGTTGTAATGTCCCCCATGCTGGTCCCTTTTTGAAGTAATGTCCCCTATGCTGATCCCTTTTGTAGTGATGTCCCCATCCTGGCCCCCATAGTGTAGTAATGTGCCCCATGCTAGTCCCCTTTTGTAGTGAGGTCCCCATCTTGGCCCCCATAGTGTTGTAATGTCCCCCATGCTAATCCCCTTTTGGAGGGATGTCCCCATCCTGGGCCCCATAGTGTAGTACTGTCCCCATGATGGTCCCCTTTTGTAGTAATGTCCTCCATGCTGATCCACTTTTGTAGTGATGTCCCCATCCTGGCCCCATAGTGTAGTAATGTCCCCCATGCTGATCCCCTGTTGTAGTGATATCCCCTATGTTGATACCCCTTTGTAGTAATGTCCCCATCCTGGCCCCCATAGTGTAGTGATGCCCCCCATGCTGGTCCCCTTTTGTAGTGATGTCCCCATCCTGGCCCCCATAATGTATGTTGTCCCCCATGCTGATCCCCTTTTGTAGTGATGTCCCCATCCTGGCCCCCATAGTGTAGTAATGTGCCCTATACTGATCCCCTTTTGTAGTGATGTCCCCATCCTGGCCCCCATAGTGTAGTAATGTCCCCCATGCTGGTCCTCTTTTTTTAGTGATGTCCCCATCTTGGCCCCCATAGTGTTGTAATGTCCCCCATGCTGGTCCCTATTTGTAGTGATGTCCCCCATGCTGATCCCTTTTGTAGTGAAGTCCCCATCCTGGCTCCCATAGTGTTGTAATGTCCCCCATGCTGATCCCCTGTTGTAATGATATCCCCTATGCTGAACACCTTTTGTAGTGATGTCCCCATCCTGGCCACCATAGTGTAGTAATGTCCCCCATGCTGGTCCCCATTTGTAGTGATGTCCCCATCCTGGCCCCCATAGTGTAGTAATGTCCCCCATGCTGATCCCCTTTTGTAGTGATGTCCCCATCCTGGCCCCCATAGTGTAGTAATGTGCCCCATGCTGATCCCCCTTTTGTAGTGATGTCCCCATCCTTGCCCCCATAGTGTAGTAATGTGCCCTATACTGATCCCCTTTTGTAGTGAAGTCCCCATCCTGGCCCCCATAGTGTAGTAATGTCCCCCATGCTGGTCCTCTTTTTTAGTGATGTCCCCATCTTGGCCCCCATAGTGTTGTAATGTACCCCATGCTGGTCCCTTTTGTAATGATGTCCCCATCCTGGCTCCCATAGTGTAGTAATGTCCCCCATGCTGATCCCCTGTTGTAATGATATCCCCTATGCTGATCACCTTTTGTAGTGATGTCCCCATCCTGGCCACCATAGTATTGTAATGTCCCCCATGCTGGTCCCCTTTTGTAGTGATGTCCCCATCCTGGGCCCCATAGTGTAGTAATGTCCACAGGCTGGTCCCCTTTTGTAGTAATGTCCCCCATGCTGATCCACTTTTGTAGTGATGTCCCCATCCTGGCCCCATAGTGTAGTAATGTCCCCCATGCTGATCCCTTTTGTAGTGATGTCCCCATCCTAGATACCATAGTGTAGTAATGTTCCCCATGCTGATCCCCTGTTGTAGTGATATCCCCTATGCTGATCCCCTTTTGTAGTGAGGTCCCCATCCTAGCCCCCATAGTGTAGTAATGTGCCCCATGCTGGTTCCCTTTTGTAGTGATGTCCCCATATTGGCCCCCATAGTGTTGTAATGTCCCCCATGCTGGTCCCCTTTTGGAGGGATGTCCCCATCCTGGGCCCCATAGTGTAGTAATGTGCCCCATGCTGGTCCCCTTTTGTAGTGATGTCCCCATCTTGGCCCCCATAGTGTAGTAATGTCCCCATGCTGAACCCCTTTTGTAGTGATGGCTCCATCCTGGCCCCCATAGTGTAGTAATGTCTCTCATGCTGGTCCCCTTTTGTAGTAATGTCCTCCATGCTGATCCCCTTTTGTAGTGATGTCCCCATCCTGGCCCCCATAGTGTAGTAATGTCCCCATGCTGATCCCCTTTTGTAGTGATGGGTCCATCCTGGCCTCCATAGTGTAGTAATGTCTCCCATGCTGGTCCCCTTTTGTAGTAATGTCACCCATGCTGATGCCCTTTTGAAGTGATGTCCCCCATCCTGGCCCCCATAGTGTAGTAATGTCCCCCATGCTGGTCCCCTTTTGCAGTGATGTCCCTATCCTGGTCTACCTTCTTTTACACACACACACACAAACACTCACTCACAATCACACCCACACCCTCTCACTCTCAGACATTAACTCACCCACTCACACATTAATTCACACACACACATACTCACACATTAACTCACACATTAACTCACACTCACACTGTCACACTCTCAGACACTCACACTCTCAGACACTTACACTCTCAGACACACACATTAATACACACAATTAACACACACACTCTCACATACACACTCACATTAACTGACACACACTCACTAACTCACACACATTAACACACACGCACACACTTTAGTAACCCTAACCATGCCGGTGGCGGTCCCGTGCATGGGGCCGCCTCGGTCCCCGCTGTATTGTTACTTCTGGCTGCTTCACTGACAAACTCAGCCACTCGCTCTACTGCTCTGCAAGTTCAATGCCAGCCATCAGCCAATGAGAGACCTGCAGGTGACGTCATATGCCGACGTCACCTGTGGGCCTCTCATTGGCTGACAGCTTGCATTGAACTTGCAGAGCGGAACAGTTTGTCCGTGAAGCGGCTGGAAGTAATAATACAGCGGGGACCACGGTGGCCCCATGCACTGGACCGCCAGCGGCATGGTTAATTGTCCATGGTGCAGCGGGCCTCACAGAGAAGCCCGTGGCCAGCATGTTTGAGACCCCTGCTATACAGTGAAGGAAATAATTATTTGATCACTGGCTGTTTTTGTACGTTTGCTCACTGACAGACATGAACAATCTATAATTTTAGGTTAATTTTAAATGTTAGAGATAGAATATCAAAAATCATATCCAAAAAAATCACATTGCCAAATTACGGTATATAAATGTATTTGCATTTTGTAGAGAGAATTAAGTATTTCATCCCTCTGGCAAACAAAACTTAATACTTGGTGGCAAAACCCTTGTTGGCAAGCACAGCAGCCAGACATGTTTTGTAGTTGATGATGAGGTTTGTGCACGTCAGGAGGAATTTTGGTCCACTCTTCTTTGCAGATCATCTCTACATCATTAAGATTTTGAGGCTGTCATTTGGTAAATTGGAGCTTCAGCTTCCCCAATTAAGTTTTTTATTGGATTAAGGTCTGGAGATTGGCTAGGCCACTTCATGAGCTTAATGTACTTCTTTTTCAATCACCCCTTTGTTGCCTTGGCTGTATGTTTTGGGTCATTGTCATGCTGGAAGACCCAGCCATGACCCTCTTTTAATGTCCTGGTGGAGGGAAGGAGGTTATCACTAAGGATTTTACGGTACATGGCTCTCCATCCATTGTCCCATTGATGCGTTGAAGTAGTTCTGTGCCCTTAGCAGAGAAACACCCCCAAAACATAATTGTGGCGCCCCTGCGGTCTGGTCGCCACAGAGGTACTCCACCTAAGCCATAGATGTGGTATCCCACTCTCAGGTATGGCGGGGACACAGACCTGGGTCACACCACACCTGCACCCAACACCCATCCTAACTCCAGGCCAGGAGATCTTGGGCGGATCTTATTCAGGGAGAGCCCCATCTTCAGTCTGGAGGAGGAAGTAAGTAGAGTGGGTGGAGTGAGACAGAAAAGACATGAGAAAAAACAGCTGAAGGAGAATGGAGCTCTTGGGGAGTAGGGGAGGCTCACGCCAGAGAATGAGTGGGACCGGAGAGAAGGTCACCACTGAATCCTGGCCAGAGGGACCCCATTCCAGCAATCATCTCAGAGGGCATTGCTGGTGGAGCCAGGTTGCAAGAGGGGACCGGCCCCAATCCAGCAACATACTTTAAGTTTGAGCTAGGAAACAAGAGGCCACTGCACCTGTATGGGCAGTGGCTACTAACCGTGCATAATCTGCAAAATGGTGGCTAGACCTATGGTCAGGAGACAGATCACCCGTCACCCAACAAGGCCCGCAGCCATCTGCTTGGGACACTGTGCACGAGGACGCAGAAAAGGAGAGGAGAGTAGCCAGTGTGGAAAGCCAACCAGAATAGGCTTACAGCCAGATCAGAATATCTCACACACTACACTGATGAGGGGCAGTTACCCCGAAACGCAGCGTCTGTGGTTTGGGGCTCTGATCTGGCACAAATCCTTGGTCATATTAAAAAACTTGTTAAAGAGTTGACTATGACTTTGAGTATTGCTACCTAAAGGTGGCGCTAGAGTTCATCTACTTCTTCATTGAAGTGACAATTTACTGGTCTCAGTTTCATTTTCTATACAAGGAGAGCAGACAACAGGATACAGAGCTCTTTGGTTTGTGCTTGCAGGTCAGAGCAGGCAGTGACTTCACCACATTCATTAAGAAAGTGATCACTCACTGTGATTGACATATGGAATGAATCTCTCTATTTGCAGTTTACACAGGATAGGAGGGAAGTATAAATAAAAGTAATAAATGAATAGAGGGCGCTTAGAGAGAGGGATTAGAAAATATCCGTTACACATGGATTTTTGACCTCACAGATTCCCTTTAATTGCTTTCACTTTGATAGGATTTTGGGTCCTGAGACTCCCAATATTAGCTCAATAGACCAACAACCAAGGACAAAGGAGTGCACAGATTCTATCCAATTGTGTTTTCAAGGTAGGAGTACAGATTCAACAAAGAGTAGAGATTTTCATAGCCTATGCTTGCTATTGAATCTGAATTCTAAACACCATTGTGTAAATGCTCAGACAGGAGCAGTGAGATCCTGTCCCCTGAGCTTCATAGCCTATGCTTTCTATTGAAAATGTATCCTACTCTGTGTGTGCACACAGGTGGGAGTTGTATGCTCCTGTCTCTGAGCTTCAGAGTCTATGCTTTCTATTGAATCTGTATCTCACCATATATGCGCACACAGGCAGGGGTTGTGTGCTCATGTCTCCTGATCTTCATAGCTAGGCTTTCTAGTGAATCTGTATCCCATCATATGGGGATGTAAGGCCACACTTAACCCTTTAATATACCTTGTATATTTCTATAAAAATTAACCTCTGAATTAAAAATTAAGACTAACGACTCAATGTTGTTGAAAAATGGCCGAGGTGCCTTTATTGAGCGTTACTAAATGTATTAATTCAATAAATTACCAATAAATTTAATTTATTAAAATAAATAAAATTCCAATATCCAATAACCAATCCGTCCATCGGTTGATTTTACCACTGTGAAGCAAAAAGTCATAACAACAAATATAGTCGATCCATACAGCGCTCCGAGCTGCATGATCATCTCACCAACGAAGGACCTCGACAAAAACGTGAAAACATATTTTCTACAAGAAAAAAGAGAAAAATGACATAAAAGAGAAAGGAAAAAGAGAGGGAGGGTGGGGTTTTCTGAAGGTCTCCTCACAGCTGGACTGTCACTTCTGACAGACAGTTGGCCTTATATAGTGCAAATTCCCGCTCTTTTTAATCCCACCAATCAAATTGCTTAAAAACCATCACCTCAGAACTCTAAAAGCTAATTGGATAACCCTATTACCAGGCAAATTTCATCAAACCTAGTAACCTAACACCAAAGAATCCTACAACTAAAACCTAACAACTACCCCTTTAGTGGCCTGAATCCCCAAGAAACCCTTTTTGTTAAGCACCGACAGGGTTTTTTTATGTGTACAGACAAGCAGGAGTTGTGTGCTCCTGTCTCCTGAGCTTCAGAGCCTATGCTTTCTAATGAATCTGTATACCACTATATATGCACACACAGGCAGGAGTTGTGTTCACCTGTCTCCTGAGCTTCAGAGCCTATGCTTTCTAATGAATCTGTATCCCACCATATATGCACACACAGGCAGGAGTTGTGTGCTCCTGTCTCCTGAGCTTCAGAGCCTATGCTTTCTATTGAATGTGTAGCTCACTCTGTGTGTGCACACAGGCAGGAGTTGTGTGCTCCTGTCTCCTGAGCTTCAGAGCCTATGCTTTCTAATGAATCTGTATACCACTATATATGCACACACAGGCAGGAGTTGTGTTCACCTATCTCCTGAGCTTCAGAGCCTATGCTTTCTAATGAATCTGTATACCACTATATATGCACACACAGGCAGGAGTTGTGTGCTCCTGTCTCCTGAGCTTCAGAGCCTATGCTTTCTATTGAATCTGTTTTCTACTATATGTGCGCACACAGGCAGGAGTTGTGTGCTCCTGTCCCCTGAGCTTGAGAGCCTATGCTTTCTATTGAATGTGTAGCTCACTCTGTGTGTGCACACAGGCAGGAGTTGTTCACTCTGGTCTACAGAAGTGCACACTTGTTCAGGGGTCTATTGAGCCATCACTTGGTTTGTCAGAACCTGGCCCCCCACTTATCCAAATCCACAAGAATTTAATGTGCTTTCCAAGTATGAAAATAAGCATTGTAGTTCAGGTATGTAACACATATAAAACATTGGCCATAATCACTAGTTAATCTGGAATTAACAGTTCTTTTTCTGACTCAACACATCTTTAAAAGGTAGACATTACTTTGAAGGCGCGCTGTAGTATAAGAGGTGTCTGTTTGAAAAGGAAGGACAAGACAGTAATCATGACCTGTAATGAATGGATCTGGTCGACAAATGATAGAGTGGAAGTATCGAGTTCAAATACAAAGAGGATGTAAAAGTGAAAGCCAAGGTTTAGTCGTAAAGTCTTCTACTAAGGAAATAACAGACACGGTGCTTGGAGATGATCTGATTTTGGCTGAACCTTAGAGGTTGTGGTTATAGATAATAATATAACTAAAACCTTAGGGATGAAACACTTTCCGTGTTCCACTATTTACATAACACTTGTTAAGGTACCGTCACACGCTAGGATATAAATGAACAATATTGTTAGTTATGTCAAGTGACCTCAATCCTTCCGACATCGTTAGTGCGTTGTCACACGCAAGGATATCGTTAACGATCTTAAATTCGGCAATGTGCCAGCTATTTGGAGAAGAACGATTGAACGATGTTAAAAAGTGGCAGAAATAGGAGAATTATAAATGACATTGTTCAAAAAGGTGTCACACTGAACGATGTTGCTGCTTCCCAGAACATTAATTGGACTACAAACGATAGATTTGAGGTCAGGATCTCAAATTTTTGCTGAACGATCCAATGATTTTTCCTTCCAACATCGTTCGTTTACACGCAACGAAACACAAACGATATCGTTTGAACGATCACAAAACCGTAATGTTTCTACGATATCGTTAACGAGATCCTAGGGTGTGAAGTGAAGTGTGAATTTAGGAATATTTCTGCTCTTCAGCATACAGCACTTTTGAGGCAGTTTACAACAACCACAAATAACGAAAACTTGTTTGCATATAAAAAGATCAATAACACTGGTCAACAGCATTTTTGGTGCCAAAGATATTTCATTGAATTTAGGGTAACTTTGGGGTGCTGATTCTGAATATGTCATCAGTTTTGCCAGATTGGCTCAAGTTTTTGAGATTTTTCGTAAAATGTGTAACAAAAAAGACGTTTTTTGCTACTTTTTTAACGAAGTCTGTTATGTTTCTTCTATGTTTTGTCAGTGTATATTCACCACAAATGTAACAGAATGAGTCTGGATCGTTAAGACAACTTCTTCTTGATGAGTTCATGCTTTTCACTGGACAACACAAAACAACATAAAGTTAGTGCAAAAAATCAAGCTATGAACAAACTTTTAGAACACTAATTAACACAAAACTATATTGAGAACTGCTCAGTTCAAGTACTAATCCAAAGAAATTAATGAGATGATGCGTCGCATTTACAAACAAGTGCTATAAATAAGATACCAAAAATCTCAAAAACTTGAGCCAATCTGGCAAAACTGATAGCATATTCAGAATCAGCACCCCAAAAATACCCCAAATTCATTTAAATATTTTGGGCACCAGAAAAAAAAATTTTTTTGTTGACCTGTGTAATCGATTACTTTCAAATACTTTTCCACCGGTCTTGATACTTTATGCTTTTTACCTACGGTCAGTGGCGGACCTTGACCCCGGAGGGCCCTGGTGCAGAGCTGCTGGTGAGGAGCAGGGGGGGGTGCTAGTGAACGCTGGTGAGGAGCGGGGGAGGGGTGCTAGTGAACGCTGGTGAGGAGTGGAGGGGGAATTGTTGAGGGTGCTAGTGATACGAGAGGAGGGGCGGGATCAGCCAGGGGAAGCAGGACGCTTCCCTCAGTTACCCTCCTCACCTATCTCCTCTTACACAGGTTCACGGCCGGTCAAGGCTCTGGTGCAGCTAAACCACGGTAGGTCCACCCCTGCCTGTGGTAGTTGGTTTATAAAAGCGTGGTTTGCTTCTTGCACTGTGTGGTGTTTTACAAGATTTTTGCTTTATGAAGGTTGTCCTTCTCACTGTATAATAAATATATACTCTTAGTGTGCTAGAAAAGGTGTTGTTAAAATGTTTTATTACCAGCTAGGTTAGTAAGTTAGCACAAAGTATCAAAACCAGTGGAAGTAATCGATTTTTGATTTATTATATGCAGATGAGGCGTTCGACAGGGTAGGGGGTACTCGGATACCGGGATAGACGGTTGCTCCGATGGGGGAATCACGGCTGGTCGGTTCCCTGTTGCGTGCCCTGGACCCTCAGTGATAGGGGATGGGAGTGATGATGATGGGGAAGGAAGGAAGGGTATCGTGACGCCACCTGTGGTACCTGGTAATGTGAATACCAGTGCTGCAGCCAGCCACTGAGGTGATGGAGGTGCAGCTCAGAGTAATGCAGCTCCCCACAGGTGGAGCTTTATCTCAGGGCAGCGGGGCAGATGAGGGGAGTAGCAGTAGCGGTCCTGCTGTGAACTCTGCAAGTGGCAGCGGGGAAGCGGGCACACACAGACAATAGTCTTTGGTTTCAGTACCTTTTTACTGTTGTCCCGTAACAGGCACAGTCCAGGAGGGTAACCAGGTGTCAGTGCAGCTAGGGGCATTCACCTTGGAGAGTTGTGAGGCCTCCTCTGTTAGTGTGTGCGTCTTTTTGGGGTAAGCTCTGCCTTTAGCTGAACCTGCTGCTACTTCTCCCTCTCAGGGTGCTGTTCCACAACTGACAATGAGGACTTCTCTGTGGGATTCCTATCCTCGGCTAGGTCCCTCGTCCTTTACTTGGTTGAGTTTGGATTCTTCTACTGGTGGCTTCAGTGGGACTGGATCCTCCTGATCCATCCGGACTATTCCTGCTACTATATGTTATCAGCAGTTGCGGACTCCGGTGTCCGGGTAACTAAAGGGTTCAAAAGTCTGTTCCTTCTTCTTGCTTCTTACTTCCTCCACTGGCCTCCGTCCTTCTCCCTAGGGTTCATAACAGCTGGGTCAGTGTCCCCTGGTTCTGGGCCTGCTTGGTCCCAGCAACCAACTCCTTACAACTGCTCTCTTCTCTGTATGACTGAAACTACCTGACTCCTCCCCTCAGGCCTGGATCTTTTATAGGGGATCTGGCTTAAGGACAGCCAGTAGAGCTCCCCCTCCACGTCTGGGGTGGAAGGTGTTGCATGCTGTGTGTACCAAGGTGTATATCCCTCCCTGCACCAATGGGTCCTGTGGCAATCCCCAGCAGGGTGCCACACAGACATCCAACATCTCATCTGAACAGGATATTAAGACAAACAACAAATAGCAAAGACACGTCCTCAACTAAAAACACAACATACAAAATAAGGTAAATATCTTATGAAGTGAATGTAGTTGTAAATATATGTGGTGCCCCTGTGGACTGGTCGCCACAGTGATGCTGCACCTACTCCATAGGTGTGGTGTCACCGTTCCCAGATGAGAGGGGTCACATACCCAAGAGATAGCATTACACACAACACCCTCCCGAGTCCAGGCTGGGGAGAATACATATTTGCCCTCCGGTTCTGTTTGTCCGGAGCTGTCACACTGTGTCCGGAGCATTCAGCAAAACTCCGGACACAGCCTGAAAGCAAAAAACCGTGGTGTGAAAAAAAATTGAACTGCTGGAGCAGGAGCGGCAGTGATAGAAGGTGAAGTTGGCGGCAGGTTGAAATAAGACAGGGGTCAGGGAATAAAGGTACCGTTACACGGCATGACATCGTTAACGATGTTGTTGATACGTCACGGGTTTGGAGGCGTTCCAGCGACATCGTTAGGGTGTCGTGGTGTGCAATACCGCAATTCAACAACGATAAGTTGGTGGATCATTCATCGCATGTTTGAGAACATGTTCTCAAACCTGACGATCAACGATCCACCAACCTGCTGCATCGGTCTGTGTGTCACAGTGATAACGATGTCATGTACAACTTTACCCATTGACACCAATGAGCAGGGATCGTTTGCGGGGTTTGCGAATGATCCCTGCTCACAACATCGTTGGTGAGTTGTCCACGATATCTAGACGTGTGACAACTTACCAACGATGTCTGCAACGACCGAGCGCCCACGAAATCGTTCTAGACATCGTTCCAACGTCGTACCGTGTAATGGTACCTTAAGATTAGAAGCACCACTTCACCGCAGCAATGAACAAAAAAAATCTGCTGGTGTGGTGCTTTAGTCTCTGTTCACATGTTGCCTTTTGCTGCATTTTTTGCATTTTTTTCAAGGGATTATGCAAATTCAAACTATTTTTCTACAGTACCAGCAAAAGCGCAAAAGCTATGAGATTTCACAAATCTCCTGCACAGACACTTGAATTTTTTTTTCCTCACTGAAATGCAAAACTTCTGCAGTTTTGAAAGAGGCAGCATGTCAATTCTTTCTACATTTTGAAGCTTTTTTTTCCTCACCATTGGAAGCAATAAGAAAGTGCAAAAAAACACAACTATGTTTTTTTGCTCTGTTTGTGCTGCATATTTTGCTACTTTTATAGTGAATAAAACTAACTTTATTTAAACATGTACTATAGACAAATGATAGAATGCTCTCAGTGGGGGAAACAAAAATCTTGAAGTTTTGATACCTTTTTAACGGCTAACAAAAATGACACATCAAAAATGCAGCAAAAACACAGCAGATAAAATGCACCAAAACCTGCTTTTAAGAAGCAGCTTCTTTACTGCCAAGAAAGCAGGGTTTGCCATAGAGAAAAGGCAGCAAAAAAGCAATGTGTGAATATATCCTTAGGCTGTGTACTCACGGTCAGGTCTGTGTCCCAAACGCTGCATTGTATAGTAGAAGCATAATGGATGGGATTTGTAAGAATCTTAACCTCAATATGCTTCACCCGACCGCAGCGTTTTGACAGCTGCGGTGTGGGTTGCTGACATTCTGCTCCTCTTCAGCATGTTCATTTCATGCTGTGGAGTCTGCAGTGCCTGCAATCGGGTGAATGTCGGGTGTCGCAGCCGCCCTGCACCCACCGCATTTAGTGAGTACAGGGCAGCTGTGGGCTCCCTGCGCTCACCTGCAGGTCCAGAGGCACTGTGTCCAAGACGCAGCTCCTCCGGACCGTGAGCACATACCCTTAAAGTATCCCTATACTTTACTTGTGTTATTCTACCCAACCTGGCATTATCATAGAAAGATTCTTGAATCATGGGCGTTCATACTGTTGCAAATTCCTAAATAACCAGTCCAGCACCAAAGTAGTTTTGTGCTTGGGTTATAACATTATAGGTGCATAATATCTTTTGGGAACCGATCATGTGAGAGAATGAAGTTATGAGGACACTGTAATGATTGCATATTTACACAAATATTTCCTCTATGTTAAATCCTTAAGATGTGGATCTTTGAGGACAGGTATGAACAGCACTGCATTAGAAAATGCAGGAGGAATCACTTTGCATGTTAGAATGTGAAAACTAATTTTGTGGGAAAATATTATTTTAACTAATGCTATTGAATCGATGGTATACAAATTACTTTCTGTTGCTGTCAATTTGTTCTTATGTATGGTAATTCCTACAAATTAAAATATTTCTGCTCTAATATGGAACAGTAATAAAGCCAAATTTCAGCAGACTTAAAAAATATTGGTAAAAAACTTGAGGATGTTCTCTGTGCATCAACGGCCAAAATATCCTCAGCCATAAAAGAGTTAATATATAAACTGATAATTACTTAACAAGTCGCACACTGTTGCAGACGTAAGGGCACTCCTATGGAGTCCACATCAGCATATTTTAGCTTCATTACCAATTTAAAATGCCAAGCCTTAAATGACATTTACCCTTTCTGTTATGTAGCTGATGAGTCATTGTTGGGGCATTGTCTCATTCTTGTTGAGACCTGGTGAGTGCGGGTCCAGGATTTCTGTATGACTCACCAATGCCTATAACGTGAAATTCCACAAAATCAGCAATTGTACATTAGCACTTCCATTCAATTACAGCGACCTCTGATGTTAAAAGCAAATTAAACAGAAAAGCTTTTTTGTCCATGTTTGTGTGCAGCAGCATAAAAATTAAAATTAAAGGGAATCTGTCAGCTCATTTTACCCTCAAATCTATCACTACCTGTCCCTGCTGTTTCCTAGTACATCCCTAACCATCCCTGTCTGACCTAAAACTGTCCTATAATGTTTGTAAAAAATGAGTTTGATACTTACATGGCTGTATGGTAATTAACCTTCTAGACTACATATGTAGTCTGACTAGGTGGTCTCCATGGCTACATTGCCCTCCCCCCTGGATGCTGGGACATCATTTAGTCAGGAGCACGATCAGTCAGGAACGCGCACCAGATTCAAATTTCTTGTTAGTCCTTCCGGGTGTGATGCGCTGGCGGCCAAGCATCACATCCGAACATTAAGTGTCTGTGTGTACCACCCTAAGCAAGGATAACATAAGAGAACTGTCTGAGCACTTGAGAACCAAAATTGTTAAAAATAAGAAAAATCTCAGTGTTATAAGTCAATCTCCTGAGATCTTGATTTTTCTTTGAACATGTTGCACAACATAATCAAGAAAGTTTACAAGCCATGGCATTGTAGCTAATCTCTCTGGGAGTGGGTGGCAGAGAATTGATGAAAGGTTGCTATGCAGGATAGTCCAGATGGTAGATAAGCAGCCCAATCAACCTCCAAAGAAATAGAAGCTGTCCTGCAAGCACAGGGTGCATCAATGTCAGCACAAACTATCCATCGACATTTGAATTAAATAAAGCGCTATGGAAGGAGACCTGGGAGCACCTCTCAGCTGACACAGAGACATGAAAAAGCTAAACTGCAGTTTGCCAAAATCATAGAATCATAGAATTGGTAGAGTTGGAAGGGACCTCTGGGGTCGTCTGGTCTAACCCACTGCTCAAAGCAGGATTCAATGAACTATCCCAGACAGATATCTGTCCAGACTCTGTTTGAAGACTACCACTGAAGGAGAACTCACCACCTCTCATGGCAGAGTGTTCTACTCATTGATCACCTTCACTGCCAAAACGTTTTTTTCTAATATCTAATCTGTGTCTCCTCCCTTCAGTTTCATCCCAATGATTCTAGTGTTTCCATGTGCAAATGAGAATAAACCTGATCCTACTGCAGAGTGACAGCCTTTGAGATATTTGTTGACAGCTATTAAGTCTCTTCTCAGTCTTCTTTTTTGCAAGCTAAACATTCACAAATCCTGTAACCATTCCTCATAAGACATGGTTTGCAGACCAGTCAACATTCTGATTGCTCTTCTCTGAACTTGCTCTAGTTTGTTGGTGTAGTGCCCAGAAATGGACACAGTATTCCTAAATGAATACCATACAAATGTATGGAAGTAAGACAATATGCTTCTGAGAAAGCGTCTTGTGAAAAATGAGACCAATATAGAGCTTTTTGAGAAAGTACACCATTGTACTGTTTACCACAACGGTATGAGGCCTGCAGAGAAAAAAACACAGTACCTACTGTCAAATATGGTGAAGGATCAAAGATGTTTTGGAGTTGTATTGCTGCCTCTAGCACTGGGTGCCTTGACTGTGTGCAAGGCATCATAAAACGTTTAGATCGCAATGTAGTGTCTGAAAGCTCAGTTTGCATCCCAGGTCATGGGTCTTCCAGCAGGACAATGACCCCAAGCATATTTCAGGAGGCCCCCAGAAATGGATGGAAACAAAGTCCTGAAGTAGCCAGCAATGAGATCAGATCTAAATCCCATTGAACACCTAGAGAGAGATCTTAAAATTTCTCCCGGGAGAAGGCAAATATGAGAAACCTGGAGTTGTTTGCAAAGGGAGAGTGGTGAAAAATTCCACATGAGAGGTGTAAGAAAGCTTGTTGGAAGTGATTAATTGAAGTTATTTACTCCAAAGGGTGTGCAACTAAATATTAAATTAAAGGTGCCGATAAATTTGTCCAGCCCATTTTGGAGTTTTGTGGGAAATGTATATCCAAGTTGTCTTTTTTGTGTTGTTCCACTACATACAAAGGAAGGCAAATGTATAACAAAAAATGTGTAATTGCTGTAATTTTCTGGGAGAAATACTTCAAATTTTTGAAGAATTTTAAAGAATCAACTTTAGGCCATTACTACAAGTGCATCTCAATAAATTAGAATATCATCAAAAAGTTAATTTATTTCAGTAATTCAATACAAAAAGTGAAACGCGTATATTATATAGAGTTATTACAAACAATGGTTTTTCAAGTGTTTATTTATCTTAATGTTGATGATTATGGCTTACAGCCAATGAAAGGCCAAAATTCATTGTCTCAGAAAATTAGAATCATGAACACAAAATACTGCTAAGGCTTACTAAGCTTTTGAAATGGTCCTTTAGTCTGCTTCAGTAGGCTACACCATCATGGGGAAGACTGCTGACTTGACAGATGTCCAGAAGGTAGTCATTGACACACTCTACAAAGAGGGTAAGCCACAAAAGGTCATTGTTAAAGGGAACCTGTCACCTCCTAAAAGCCACCTAACCTATCAATACATGTCCCTGCACCTTCCTATTACCATTATAACTATCCCTCTCTCTGCTAAATGCTTGCTTTCAATGTGCTAAAAAACATTTTTATACTTACTCATTAAGATGATAATGAAGCGGGGGCTATATGCAATAGTCCCCCAGAGCGTGTTGGTTTGCAGCCTCCATGATCCTTTATCCCGCCCCCACGGGCGTGATATTGTAATAAAATTCATCTATGGCCCAGCCTCTCTGTGTTGCTTCTGCTGTGACATGGAACTGACGTCAGGACAAATGATTTGCGTGCTGTGAGTGACAGAGAGGAGGTGGGCCAACAAAACAAAGTATTCACTGATCTCAGGGAGACCAGTTCAAGAAAACACTGCGGGCAGCCGGCTAAAGCGCTCAACACAGTGAATTCCTAGGCCCATTGCCCCCTGGGAATTTTGAATATGCAAATAGAGTCTGTGGAGCCTCGTTTAGGAGTCTCAACACAGGACTAGCCAGATCTTCCTCTAGGTCTACTAGGCATTGCTCCCACCTAGCCAGAATCCTACTCCACACTGATGAGGGGCAACACCCCGAAACAGCTGTCTGTGGATGGATACCTGGCCTTGGTATTCCCTTGTCATATCTTTAAGCTTGTAAACAGCTGGATATTGACTCAAAGGGCCACTTAATATGGTGGCTATCATGGCTAGCTCCTTCACTAGAGGAAGATCTGGCTAGTCCTGTGTTGAGACTCCTAAACGAGGCTCCACAGACTCTATTTGCATATTCAGAGAGGAGGTGGGGAGATCTTGCACAAGCAAAGCAGCATAGAGAGGCTGAATCATGGAGGCTGCAAAACAACACGCCCAGGGGGACTAGTGCATATAACCCCCACTTCATTATAATCCTAATGAGTCAGTATAAAAACTTTTTTTACAACATTGAAAACAAGCAGTTAGCAGAGAGAGGGATAGTTATAATGGTAATATGAAGGTGCAGGGACATGTGTTGATAGGTTAGGTGGCTTTTAGGAGGTGACAGGTTCCCTTTAAAGAAGCTGGCAGTTCACAGAGTGCTGTGTCCAAGCAAATAAAATGGAAAGTTAAGTGGAAGGAAAATGTGTTGTAGAAAAAGGCTCACAAGCAACCGAAATAACCGCAGCCTTGAAAGGATTGTTAAGAAAAGGCCATTCAAAAACGTGGGGGAAATTCACAAGTAGCGGACTGCTGTTGGAATAAGTGCTTCAAGAGCTACCGGTCACGTTGACTGCCTTGCAATCCATTAGTGTTGCTGCTGTGTTTAAATTGTTTTTTATTCCATTGTCTATACTGTTTGCTGCAGCTGCAATTAGAGGTGCCAGTCATAGCATTTGGGTGGAGGTGGAGGAGTATGTCTTACAATTCAGATCTCAACTCCCTCAATCTGTAAATAGCTTCACTTCCCTCCACTAGGTGTCGCAGTTAGAGCTAATTTCTACCTGGACTCTGTGGTGTGAAGTCGTGCTGTGCTGAGCTGTGTTAGTGCTGTCATTGACTTCCATCAAAGCTGCTGTATTTCCAAGTCCGTGGGTGGAGGTAGGGGCCCTTACTCTAGGGCTGATCAGAAGCAAAGGGCTAGGATGGCAATCACAACCTCCTCACCTTCAGAGATACCTTCGGGAACAGGGACAGTCAGACACTCCAAGTCCAGGGCCAGACTAGCTTCCCTGAACGCCCTTTCTCATCATACCATCTTGCCTCCTAATCCGTTATACCACCCCGTGACACCACCACACACTGATATGCCCAGGACATGGGCTACAACTGTCGTATTCCTTGTGTCAAGCCATTCATGACCGATAGACAATGCAAGAAGAGTCGTACCAGTTTCATGGAGAAAAAGAACTGGACTGTTGCTTAGTTTTGTTTTCATGTGAAAGTAAAGTTTGCATATCATTTGGAAATCAAGTCCCCAGAGTCTGGAGGAAGACTGGATAGGCACACAATCCAAGCTGTTTGAGGTCTAGTGTGAAGCTTCCTCCACAATCAGTGATGGTTTGTAGAGCCATGACATCTGCTGGTGTAGGTCAACTGTGTTTTATCAAGACCAAAGTCAACACTGCCATCTACCAGAAACATTTAGAGCACTTCATGCTTCCCTCTGCTGAAAAGCTTTTTGGAAGTGGGTGGAGTTAGTTGGGTAGTGAAGAGCGGGAAGAGAAGTTAGTCAGATTGTCAGGGGAGAGAGAAGAAAAGGGACCCTGCGAGTGTCGCAGAGGGAGGGCGTCTAAAGGATGGTGACCCGGACTGAGGGGGATCCTCGGGTGTTAGCTAACACCTTAATCCGGACCGGAAAGGCACCCGGCTGGAGGAACCCAGTCCACACCGGAGGACCTGCTCCGAGGCAGTGCGGGCGTTTACCCCTGAGCAGCAGAAATGGTCGAGACGTGGGCTCCTTCAAGAAGCCGCGGCCCAGTCCTGCATATTCCCATAAGGCCTGCAGAGGGTAATGATTCCTCTGTCCTGTAAATCCTGTGAGTGGGTGCCGGGTTCTGTGCAGGGTAGTACTGGAAGAGAAGGAGTGAAATGACAGAGAAAGTAAGGACAGAGGGAGAATCCTAAAGGAACACCACTAAGGGCCTCAGAGAGACATTTCATCTTCTGGTGACTACCCAGGCCAGCTTCCAGTGACTGTATACCTGTAGGCTGCCTGAAGCTTACCAGTAAAACCCGTTCAGAGCCTAATCCACATGTGGTTCCATCGCGTTGGGAGAAGTTACCCAGCCTCCCGCCTGCAGAGCTGCCTCCCTGTGTCAGCGACTATGACAACCAGTACCGCAGCACTGCCCTGGGGATCCTGCTCCACCTACAGGGAGCAACACCACCTAGCTGCAGCCACATCATCCCCAGAGGTCTGAGAGCAGTGCTGGTGCATTCAACAGATATCGTAGGTGGTGTCACGAACATTTTATTTTATTTTACACATTTTTCAGCAACCACCAGGGCCACGGGCCCGGGCACTGGCCATCAGTAACAGCATCCGTAATTAATGCCCGGGATCCGAGTACCTAAGGCCTTGGGGGGTCAGCTTTTGGCATCTACGAACAGGATTCTAACCAAAGACACTGTGTGCCTTAAAGACTTTAATCTCGGCCTACAGATCGAACTTTCTGGACTTTTCTAAAAAGGGCCCAAAGATGTGATAACATGTGCAGGCTTGGGGGCATGCTTCGGCCCCTCATCGTGAGAGGGCCATGCCAGAGGTGCAAAAATGCTTGCCCACCCCTATTGCCATTGAAAAACCAAGGGGGCGGGCCAAAGATCAGAGTACCCCTGCCAGTGTCCAGCAACCAGGAGCTGGAACCAGCAGCAAGAGACAGGTCCATGGTTGAGCACCTGGTTGCCAGAGCGGACCCGCCGGTTGAACCACAGCCCATCGCAGAAGTCAGGTCATCCGGGACCTGCAAAGAGCCAGATGACCCCGAGGCCCTACCTGATGACAATGGCAGCAAGACCAGAGCCCAAGGAAGCTGAGGAAGCCGCCGAGGCAGATGTCCCAGAAATACCCACCGGAGAGCCTGATGTGGTGCTGGAGACGATTGTGGAGGAGCCGTCCAGCCAGTCAAGCTCTGAGGAAGAAAATGACCGGAACGGCGACATCGAGGAAGTCGGGGCATCCGGACTCTGCAAGGCGCAGAAGGAGCATCAACTGCACAGACCGGCTAGACAGGTCGGTGTAGCCGCCATGACAGGTGAGCGGAATCTTGTTCCAGCTCCAGCCCCGGAGCGGGACTTGTACCGGAATGACCGGGTTAGCTATGAGCAGCACACAGGGCCAAGAGGATGGTATGCCCTGTGTGTTTACAAGTGTATGAACTAGAGACTGCAAAACCCAGTCATGTACATAGTCGTTTAATTTGAAAATGCTGTACTTGGTGGGACTCATAGACTTTCATGAGAACTGCCTCATTTTGTTTAAGCCTGGACTGAAATGGTTAAGCCAGAGACTTCTTGATATGCCATATTATGCTTAGAAATGTTTGTAACATTTAAGAAAAGTGCCTCCCAGATGGGAAGAAATGTCATTATTAAAAATGTTTTATTATTGTTATGTTATAAAGCATATAAAAAATTTAGCACTGCATCAGGTCCAGGTAGGATCACTCATGGACGAGTGAGTTTAACCAAGGGGAAATGTGGTGCTCCACTGGTCGGTGAGCCACGGAGGGGTACTGCACTCAGACCAACGTGTGTAGTATCCCTGTGACCAGGGGATGGGGATGTTAATTTGAGGCCCTTATCACACACCTAGAGCCAGGGGATCAATTGGTTAACCCGTTGCTAAGGGGACCGATTCCGGTGGGTGGAGTTAGGTGCGTAGTGAAGAGCGGGAAGAGAAGATAGTCAGATCGTCAGGGGAGAGAGAAGAAGATGGACCCTGCGAGTGGCGCAAAGGGAGGGCACCTAAAGAACGGTGACCTGGACTGAGGGGGATCCTCGGGTGTTAGCTAACATCCTAATCCGGACGGGAACGGCACCTGGCCAGAGGACCGGCTCCGAGGCTGTGCGGGCGTTTACCGCCTAGCCGCAGAATCGGTTGGAATGCAGGCTCCTTCAAGAAGCCATGGCCCAGTCCTTCATATTCCCATAAGACCTGCAGAGGGTAAGGAGTCCTCTGTCCTGTAAATCCCATGAGCGGGCATCAGGCTCTGTGCAGGGCAGAACTGGAAGAGGAGTGAAACGACAGAGAAAGTAAGGACAGAGGGAGAATTCTAAAGGAACACCACTGAGGGCCTCAGGGAGACATTTCATCTTCTGGTGACCACCCAGTCCAGTTACCCGTGACTGTATACCTGTAGGCTGCCTGAAGCTTACCAGTAAAACACGTTCAGAGCCTAATCAACATGTGGTGTCTTATTCCATCGCGCTGGGAGAGGTTACTAAGCCTCCGACCTGCAGAGCTACCTCCCTGTGTCAGCAACCACGACAACCAGTACCGCAGCACTGCTCTTGGGATCCTGCTCCACCTACGGGGAGCAACACCACCTAACTGCAGCCACATCATCCCCATAGGCCTGAGAGCAGCGCTGGTGCATTCAGATACCGTAGGTGGTGCCATGAACATTTTATTTTTATTTTATTTTACACATTTTTCAGCGACCACCAGGGCCACGGGCCACCAGTGACAGCAAACGTAATCAACACCCGGGATCCAAGTAAAATAAAAGTGTGTTCTCCTCGCTATGGTAATGACATACATGTGGATGTTAACTGTGGTGTAGGTACATTGTGATGATCACAAGGGAGAGAGGCATTTGCATTTAGAAGTGTAAATTTCACTGGATTTCATTTGGTGGGAGCCATGGCACTTTTCTAGAGTCTTTTTTCTCTACCAGTATCTTAGACACTCCCTATACTTCGGTTATCAGGTTATTGACCCGCGTGGGATCTTGTTTTTTCATGGATTGAGTTGAAGTTTTTATTGGTGGCATTTTGGGGTACATAACATTTTCTCTGCAGTGACCACATACATTGGGGTTTCCATATAAATATCTTAAATACGTGATTGACGGATCCATCCACTAATGAGGCAGGTAGAGTTATTCTAGACTCTGTTGTCCTTAGTGATCTCCGGCTTTTCAGACATGCACAAACCTGTGGACGAAGATTTCAGCATCAGCTCCATGGCCGGAGTTTCAATGTGCTCTGGCCATGGAGGTGATGCTGGAATCTTCAGCTCCATGGGGAGCGGCGGCTTCACTACGCAATTTGCGCAAGTACCTGGGACAGCTCCTCATTGAGGACGCTGCCCAGCAATGCACTTACGCTAATTGCGTAGGTACTGCACTCTGACAGCGAGGACTCGCCGGCTTTCACTGCACATTGCAGAAAGCCGAGAAATGCTGGCAATTCCGAAATTTGGCCCTTTAATCCTTGAACTACCAATGATTTTAGGCAACATGTCTCTATGGAGGGTGGTCACTTCCTAGAGACATGGTGCCAACATATTTGTCACATATGAACCCTTTATCACCGGGGTTCATTAACGCATATGCATCATCTGTGCTCTTATGCCGCACAGATGCTGCATATGCAATTAACCCCCAAAAAATATACAAAAGTGCCCATCAGCTGGGTGCTCATTAATCATCTTGCACCGCTAACACAGCGGTACAAGATGATTACTTACTGTACCGGCAAAGCGGTCATTTTAAACTTGCCGGCTTTGACAGGTAGCGAGTTTAAAGCGATTTGCGCAGCACACTCGTGCGAATATCGCACCGTGTGCTGTATGGGGGTGAAATTTTCTCGCCCCCATACACTTGCATTGCGCTCTCGCGCATCAGAATCATGTGCAGTCGCAGCATGCTTCTGGCTTGCAATGCAATATAGGTGCGGGGGACTCGCACCAGTGTGCCCTGCCTGATAGGGCAACACTGGTCCGGGTGCAGTGCGAGTGTCCCTCGCATTGCACTCGTGCGAGTCCCTTGCCCAGTGTGCCTTCAGCCTTAATCACATAATTCAGAAGTTTACACAGAAACCCTGGTGTAAGCGCACAGCGTAGAGTGCAGGGTAAATGGCATTTTCCAACAGCCTTTCTGTGATCTTTAGGAGGAAGAATGAACAAATCAACAGAATGTCAAGAATTGTTTTTATTTTTGTTCACTCCATTTACCATGAGGAAAAAGTGATTTGTTTTATTCTTTGAGTTGGTACGATTATAGCGATGCCAGATTTATATAGATTTTTTTATGTTTGGTTTCTATAACACACTAAGAGATGTTTTTTTTTTAAAAAAAAGTTTTTGCATTGCCATAAGTGGGGGCTTGTTTTTTTGCAGGACAAGTTGACGTTTTTTATTGGTACCATTTTCGGACGCATAGCATTTTTGATAACTTTTTATTCTTTTTTAGTAGGCAGAACAAACAAAAACCAGTAATTCAGGAGATGTGTTTTAGATGTCATTTTATGCCGTTCCACAATTGGTAAAAGTGATATCAGTCTTATCCTTAAAGCGAACCTGTCACCCCCTCCAGACATCTAAAAATATCATAGCCACCTTCTGCACCACTAAGGCTGCATTCTGACAAGGTGTCTATAGTATTTATGCTCCCTTGATTCACTGAAATAAAGACTTATATAAAATCTGTTTCAAACCTGATCCAAGACCGGGAGGCGGGTTTTCAAATGTCTGTCTCCCTCCTCTGTGGTGTCAGTCATCCCTCTCTGCTCTCTGTGCACCGCCTCCAGGGCCATCTCCCTGCATTACAGAGCTTTGTCAGCTCTGCTACAACATAGAGCTGCTGTTATAGGAGACCCCACAGTAGTAAATCTAGCAGGAGGATCCTAAGCAGACAAAGCATGCCTGCTACATAGCAGCCTTGAGCTGAGCTCTCAGCAGTGCAGCAGAGTTGAGTTTGTGCTTTAGATCAGGGGCTGAGGATGGAGCAATGCTGCTGGGTGCAAGAAATTGAAAGTGAAAACTGCTCAGCTCAAGGGCTGCTACGTAGCAGGCAGTATCCTCCTGCTAGATTTACTACTGTGGGGTCTCCTATAACAGCAGCTCTATGCAGGGAGGTGGCCCTGGAGGCGGTGCACAGAGAGCAGAGAGGGATGACTGACACCACAGAGGAGGGAGACAGACACTTGATAACCCGCCTCCCGGTCTTGGATCAGGTTTGAAACAGATTTTATATAAGTCTTTATTTCAGTGAATCAAGGGAGCATAAATGCTATAGACACCTTGTCAGACTGCAACCTTAGTGCTGCAGAAGGTGGCTATGGTATTTTTAGATGCCTGGAGGGGGTGACAGGTTCGCTTTAAGATCAATACGTTTACAGTGATACAATATTTATATAGTTTTTTATATGTATTTTGCTGGTTTTGCACAATTAAAACTATTTTATAGAAAAAGAAAAAAAATGGCCTTTGCGTCGCTATATTCTGAGAGCTATAACTTTTTTATTTTTTTGCGGATGGAGCGGTTTGGCGGCTTGTTCTTTGCCGGACAAGATGATGTTTCCTATGATACAATCTTTATTTATATTCGTCTTTTTGATGGGGTTTTAGTCCACTTTCCACGGTTTTATGAAAAAACATAGTTTTATGTCATGTTTTTAATTTTTTTTTATACTTTGCCACTAAAGGGATTAAATAGTGTGACAGTTTTATAGGTGAGGTTGTTCCAGAATAAATATATATTTTTTTGTTATTGTTGTTTTCATAAAAATACATATTTATTGGTATATATTTTTCATTTTGTGATTTTTTAAAAGAATATTAGATTTAGAGAAATATTAGAATTTTTTTAATTTTTTTTTTACTTAGTCTCTCTATGGGACTTTAACTTTTATCACTCTGATCGCTGAAATAATGTATTGCAATGAACCAGCATTGCAATACATTGTATCTGTCAATGCTGCACTAACAAAAGCCTCTTAGATCATGCCCCTGGCATTTTCTAACAGGTTTGCTGTAGCTGGCTGACCTGGAGATGATCATGATGACCTTAGGTTGCCATGGTAATGATTAGGGCCTTGTGATGATGTCATGGGTAGTGATGGGCGAACCTGTCAATGTTCGGGTTCGGCAGACTTGCCCAGACTTTTTTTAAAGTTTAGGTTTGGGACTGAACCCCGAACTTGAAAGATATGGGATGGGGGCTGGGGGGCTGAAAAAGAAACAAGAGAGTTATTAAACAGTATTATACTTATCATGTCCCACTGCATCTACTTCCGGGGCTACTCATGAACTTTCTGGAGGGACTCAGCAGCCAATCAAAGACTCTGTCACAGAGAATTGGCATCTGTGATTGTCTGTTGTTATAATCTGGAAACTGCCCATATCTTCTAGACGCTAGAATGTATGGACTGGTTTTAGGTTACTCACAGCTGGACTCCATGTGCCGTCATGCTGTTCAAGGGGTCATCTGAGTTCACTCCTGATGCAGCTCTGGTGTGAACTTAGATGACGTCTCCCATGGCTGGGTTGTCAGTGTGAGCCTGCTCATTTCTGAAGTGTGTTGTCTTGTGTTTTATTTCTATTAAAATGTTTTTTCTCAGTAGTTTTTTTTTTACTGTTTACTAGAAATTCATATTGGCCGAGTCTAATATTGGCCTGACACCATTAATTTTGGACAATACAAAGTTGGCATTAACACCTTTATTACCCAGCATGCCACCCCCACCAGGGCTGTTGGAAGAGTCGGGTAAAGTGCCTGAAAATGGCACAATTAAAGAATGTGCCATTTTCAGAGGTGTCTGGGGGCTGTAATTTTAAGAATGGGGGTCCAGAACGCTAAGGCCTTACCACGCGGAGAATCCCAGCTCCCACCTGCCTGGGTTTTACCTTCGTTGGTGATCAAAAATAGGGCAAAGCTCACGCATTTTTTTAACTATTTATTTAAATAATTAAAAAAAAATAATGGGCTTTCCTGTATTTTGATTGCCAGTCAAGGTAAAGCCAAGCATCTCGGGGTGGCAACCCATAGCTGTCCACTTTATCTGCACTGAGAATCATAGACACTGCAAAAATGCTAACATTTTTTAATAATGTATTTATTTTTACAGCACTATGATGTCAGTCAATGGGTGAGGGGCCCAACAGCCAATCGCAGACACTGTCACAGAGAATGGACGTCTGTAATTGGCTGCTGGAGTATCCTGAAACCAGCCTATAAATTTTAGCATCTAGAATGTATGGGTAGTTTCCAGGTTACTCCAACTGCCAATTACAGAAACCCATTCTCTTTGACAATGTCTGTGATTGGCTGTTGGACCCTTCTGCAGTGAATACCCAGGAAGTTAATGAGCAACCCCAGAAGCAGACACGGTGGGACTAGGTAAGTATAATGCTATTTAATATCCATCTTCTTTATTTTTACATCACCCCACCCCCAAACGTTATTGTCAACACATTTCGAAACCATCTGACTGCTAGATTGTGGTTTGATCTGATCAAGAAGTCATATGACCTTGAACTCATTGACAATAAACCAGAATATTTTCTCTCATCTCTTGGGAATTCTTTGGGAATTTCTTCAGTAGAGCAGAATATAGCAGAAAGTACATCTATTTTAAAGGGACACTGTCAGCTCATTTTTCAGTATGTTTCTAATATCACCCTGGAATAGTGCCTGGACAGACCTTTTAAAAACAGGTAAAATCATTAGTGTCCCCCTTTGTAGTTTCCATGTTATCAGCATTGCCAGACCCAGCAGGGAGCTCCTGGATTAGCCCTCTTCATTATAAGCAAACAGGAATAGTCCGGCTGCTGTATAAACTGTCATGTAATTATGCACTGCCTCTCAGCAGCTCTCTCCTCCCCTCTATCTTTAGCTCCAAGTGCACAGTGGTTTCAGCCTCCATAGGAGCTTCAGCCTTCTGTGCTGTTGAGGACACACAAGGAGAGAGCTATTGCAGATCTGCCTTATCTAGACTCCATTTGTTTCTTGAAGCAGGTATCCATGCTGTGACAGTTTCTGTGTTGTATTTAACCTCTTGTGATGCTACAAACACAGAGAACAGAGAGGAGAATTCAGCCCCCCCCCACACACACACTGATCTTCTGAGCAGTGATGTCAATATGTGACATAAATTCTATGTAATGGACAGCAGAGACCTAAATGGATTATTCACTGTGAGTGACAGATAGAATGAATTTCTTTATTTGAAGTTTACAGGAGAAAGGAGGGAAATATAAATAAAATAAATACATAGAGGTTAGAGCAAGGAATTAAACATTTATATCAGTTACATATGGATTTTTGACCTTACAAATTCCCTTTAGTTCCTGCATTTCTCATTTTTTAACCTACTGACAGCAGCAGCTGATGATTGGCTCTTCATTCTTTGTTGTGTGGCACAGATCTTTACCAGGTGAGCACCTCCCTGCATCTTTATGTCCCTCTCCTCCAGATAAAACCATTTGGTGCTTATTATTCCTTAGTATATTTCTGTACAAAAAACAATAACACAAATAGCTCTTGATAAAAGGGGAGAAAAAAATAAAAGTGCAACAGCAGATAGTCGCCCTGTAGGGATGAAGTTAAAAAAAACAAAGTGCTTTTACAACCATGGGCGAAAGTGCTAACATGCTTGAACTTGTTCCAGAAAATTAAGTATTTCTCCCAGAAAATGAAAAAAAATTATTGTGGGGGAATGTACCAGGATAAGGGGGCTATATACCGATTGGGGGTATGTACCAGAATAGGGAGGCTATATATACAGATGGAGGGCTATATACACAGATGGGGGTATGTACCAGGATAAGGAGGCTATATACCCAGATGATGAGGGTATGTACAAGGATAAGGGGGCTGTATACCCAGGTGAGGGGGCTATGTACCATGATAATGCTATGTACCCGGATGGGGGGGGCTATGTACCCAGATGAGGGGGGCAAGTACCAGGATGTGGGATATATATACTCGTATTGTGGGGCATGTGCCAGGATGGAGGACATATATACTGCTTATAAGACTAAAGGCCCCCTTACACGCTACGATATCGTTAACTATATTGTTGCAACGTCACCAGTTTTGTGACATTGCAGCGACATCAAAACGACATTGTTGTTGATACGTGTTCAACGAAACTAATGATAAGATTGTTGAAGAATGGCCAGGACCATTTTTTTTATCGTTAGTCTCCCGCTGAGTGGCCAGCATCGGCGTGTGTGACAGCGGGAGACCAACGATCAACAACCTCCCAGCGCCGCACCGCACACGCTGGGAGGCTGGTAACCAGGGTAAACGTTGGGTAACTAAGCGCAGCGCTGCGCTTAGTTACCCGATGTTTGCCCTGGGTACCAGCGTTCTTGCTGGTCGCTGGTGAGTCTGCCTGTTTGACAGCTCACAGCGATCCCAATCGTTGGTGGGATCGCTGGGACATGGTAGCGTGTGACAGGGCTTTAACACTGGTATTACAAGATGGACCCCATTTAACATTAAAAATTATTTTTTTCCTCTTTCGCCAAATTTGGGGTGCGTTTTATAATCTGGTGCATCTTATAAAGCGAAAAATATGGTACACATTTTGTTATACATGTTTATTTCCTTTGTGTGTTTTGGAACAACATAAAAACTGAGGAAAAAAAGGCAAATTGGACATAAACTCCAAAAATGGGCTGGATGAAACCCTTGGCGCAGTTAAATATTTGGCTACACACCCTTTGGAATAAAAAACTGCAATCAATCGCTTCCTATAACAATCAACAAGCTTCTTACACCTCTCAACTGGTATTTAAGACCACTCCTGTTTTGTAAACTGATCCAGGTGTTTCATACTTGAAGGATACCTTCTCCAAATAGCAAATTTTCATTAAAAAAAAATGCACCTTTGTTCTGGCAGATTTGGCAATAAACGATTTTGAAGCACATGGATATTGGAAGAGGATCGAGGCATGGTGGCATGTGAATGCATATGGAACTGAAAGAAGGATGCACCATTATAATACTAACTGTGGTCCCCATGTCTGTAATTCTTGACAAACTGTGCGCTATGTTACATCTGATGCAGAGTGCATGCGCGCACTTCCGGACCTTAGGGTCGTCCTCGCGATGTCTATACGGTGGTGGTGCGTCCTCTGTTGCCTAGCAGCGCTGGGTGTGGGGATGCGTCATCGCTGTGACGCCGGCCGGGGAGGAGCCATGGGTGTTGCGGCGTCTGCACATGTGCCGTTTCTATGCATCAGATTGGAGGGCGCGAGTCATGTGACCACACCCTCTGACGTCAAAAGGTTCTGTCAGTGGCTTCATGGTGCGTTCCCCATGATTAAGCAATACATTCGCCACACGAAACGCGCGTAGCGGTAGCCAGCAACACAGGGGATCCCTAACCCAGCAGCAGTGGGGCCAGCTACAGTGCCAGCAGTGGGGGCCAGCAGCAGTGGGGCCAGCTACAGTGGGGGCTACAGTGGTGGCCACAGTGCCAGCAGTGGAGGCCAGCAGCAGTGGGGGCCAGCAGCAGTGGGGGCCACTGCGCCCTTGGCGGGGGGCCACTGTGCCTGCAATGGGGGATATATATATACCAGTATTGACATATATATGATTTGTAAGACGGACACTGGCATTATAAGATGGACCCCATTTAACATAAATTTTTTTTTTCTCTTTTCCTTCACCAAATTGACCTTCACCTACAGGGCCAGCTACAGTGGTGGCCAGCTACAGTGGGGGCTACAGTACCAGCAGTGGGGGCCAGCAGCAGTGGGGCCAGCTACAGTGCCAGCAGCAGTGGGGGCCAGCAGCAGTGGGGCCAGCTACAGTGCCAGCAGCAGTGGGGGCCCCCTCTTATCATTTCTAGCCATCCCTTTCGTAGAAAAAAAAAAAATCGATTTTGTAAAGTAGAGAAAAGTTTATATTCACCTCGTCTTGTGTGAGTTCTCTGTTTCTGAAGAAGCCGCAATAGGCCTGCCTGTCTGCTACTGCCTTGTAATTATGCACTCCCCTCTCTGCTTGATGCCTTGGTAAGAGCCTGGCCGTGTCATGAAAGGGGGCGGGGCTCCGGTATGGCATGATTTTAGCCCCACCCCTTTCATGACGCAGCCAGACTCTGAGCAAGCTGAGAGGGGCGTACATAATTACAAGGGAGCAGAACTCACACAGGATGAGGTGAATATAAACTTTTCTCTACTTTACAAAATCGATTTTTTTTCTGCAAAAGGGATGGCTAGAAATGATAATAGGAGGCGCAGGGACAGGTCTAAAGATGCGGGGGGGGGGGGGGGGGGGGGGGTCAGTTTGTGAGGTTAGGATCACTTTAGCTGAACACCAATCAGCCTACTGTGCCAGTGGGTCACACGAGTAAGACACTAGGGGAGTGGAGAGCAGGTGAGAACAAGCCTGTATGTGAATGTGTGTGTATGTATGTATATGTATATATATATATATATATATATATATATGTAGATATATTTGTGAACATGTGTGTATGTATGTTTGTGTATAAGTGTGCGTGTATGTGTGTATATGTGTGTGTGTGAATATGTATGTGTATATATGTGTGTGTGAATATGTGTGTGGGATGAAAGCAAGATGGGGGCATTACTGTAGAAAGGGGGGAATGATGGGGCATTACTACAGGAAGGAGAGAATGATTGCGGCATTACTACAGGAAGGGGAGAATGATTGTGGCTTACTACAGGAAGGGGAGAATGATAAGGGCATTACTACAAGATGGGGCATTACTGCAAAAAGTAATAATGATGGGGGCATTACTACAAAATGTTTGCCAAAATTAGTATAAGGGGCTAATTGTAAAACAATGAGCGAAAAATGTTTTAAAAAAAGATTAAAATGTCCTGGAAGGAATGCAGCCTCCCAAATTCAATTTTATTCTATGAGTGGCCCACATACCCAAACGGATTTGAGACCCCTGGTATAGACAATTAAATCCCTCAAAGGAACACTTGCCCGCAAATATATGAGCATAAAGATAGAATGATACAAGAGATGATGGTAGAAAGACGGAATACACACATAATTAACATAGAAAACAAGATTGATAAGAATAACATTTAGGGTATGTGCACACAGGGCGTTTTTGCTGCGGTTTCCGCATGCAGAAAACCATTGGTTTTATGGTAATGTATGCTAATTTGTTCCTGCGGTTTTCATTCCCAGCAAAACCAATGTGTTTTTGCAAGTGTCAAGAACTGTCAAATACCTGCGTTTTTGGTGCAGATAGGAAAGAATTGACATGCTCTATTTTCCTGCGTTTTTGGTGCAGTCAATGGGAAAAACACAGGAAAAACACAGCATCAAAAATGCAGTAAAAACGCACAAAAATCGCAGTAAAAGAACGCAAAAAACGCAGACAAGATCATAATTAATCTCCTATCAAGGACTCTAAGATCCTCAGGTTTTGCTGCGTTCAGGACCGCTCAAAAAAACGTCCTGTGGGCACATACCCTTATAGCTCCAAGTTAAAAAATATACAGATACAAAAGCTTCGGCCGATGGCTTTATATTCAAATAATCGCTAGCTTTCCCTAAAAAATCTGAACAATTAAACACCATAAGTGGGATTTCTCCCCCTCCCCAGGTTATATTCCTTTCTTCTTCTTTTTTAAAACACAAATTATCAATAGATGATGATAGTTATGTAAAATATGTCCGGACTGGTCACTAATAAAACTGTTGGGGTAAAGAGGAGAAGCCCCACGTATGGTGTTTACTTGTTCAGATTTTTTAGGGAAAGCTAGTGATTATTTGAATATAAAGCCATCGGACGGAGCTTTTGTATCTGTATATTTTTTAACTTATAGCTATAAATGTTATTCTTATCGATCTTGTTTTTTTGGGATTAATTAGTTTAAACAATTTCTAGATATACATAATTGCCCAGTTATTGGTGTTTCTTGTTAGCACACCTGTAAAATCTGATAATTGTTGTTTTAATAATACATATAATATATAGTCTTCATAAGATATATGAAAACAGTAAGAAAAAAATAATTCAGAAAGAAATAATAAAGATGTAATATTTGTAATAAGCCACCAGGGGTCCTCACAGTCAAAAAACAAATACAGGAGACTTAGGCCATGTGCACACGTTCAGTATTTGATGAGTTTTTTACCTCAGGATTTGTAGACAAAACCAGGAGTGGAGCAATCAGAGGAAAAGTCTAATAGAAACAAGTGCTCCACTTCTGTATTTAATTATCCACTCCTGGCTTTGGCTACAAATCCTGAGGTAAAAAACTCATCAAATACTCAATGCGTGCATGAGGCCTAAGGCCACGTGCATACGCTGAGTATTTGATGAGCTTTTTACCTCAGGATTTGTAGACAAAACCAGGAGTGGAGCAATCAGAAGAAATGTCTAATAGAAACACCTGCACCACTTCAATATTTAATTATCCACTCCTGGCTTTAGCTACAAATCCTGAGGTAAAAAATTCATCAAATACTCAACGTGTGCACGTGGCCCAAGTCTCCTGTGTTTGTTTTTTGACTGTGAGGACCCGAGGACTGTGCGTAAAAAGAAACAATAGAACATTTTTTGTTGTGTTTTTTTTTCTTGCATCTTTTATATTTTTATTTGTTTTGTTTATTTTTTTACTTGCCACAGGTGAGTTTGAAACAAAGCAATTTTGGAAAGCGGACAATTTTGGGGTTTCGTGTGAAATGATGTCCAAATTGCTTTTTTGTCTCAAATAAATCATTTTATGATGAAAAGAAAAATGTTTCCATGCGCAAGGTATATCTGGCTAAGGAGATATAAGAGATTAGATTGTATGTAGAAAGTGAGGGGCTATATGGTAACAAACATATAGTAAAGCGAATAGAAGGTATACCTAGGAGTGTTAGCCCTTTACAACTAGAGAGCAAAAAAAATTACAGACACATTAATATGAATTATGTTTAAACTGTTTTATTAGTTTTAGTGCAAAATACAAGACAAAAATAGGGAAAAGTCGCCCCTCCAAGTACAATAACCTAATCAACAAAGCCTTGCATACCTATACGGTAACAGTCCCAATTCTGAGACTTCATCTTTTAGAGGTGACCAACATGAGCAGTATTGAATAAATCATTACCAGACTCAATTTATCTTATATCAATCAGCTATCAGCTTAATATATTGTAGGAAACAACATAATCTTATTGGAATACCTCTCAGTTGTTCTTGAGAAAGCCAAGATAATGCCTTTGACTTAAGGCCTATTTGGTTTAATTGGATGATAGAGGTATAGAACCAAAGGATGGGCTAACGACGGGGAGGAAAGAGAAGAAAAGAAGGCAGAAATAGATATAAGGAAAGGTATAAAAGGGGGAATAGGGGAGGTAAAGGTGGGGACAAAGTAAGACAGAACAGAGGAAAATGCTAGGGAGGCTCAACTGGAAATAAGGACAAGGGAGGGGGTAAGGGTATGAATGTGGTTACGGGTTTATTCCAAGTGACCCTTCTGCGTCTATTTACCTATTTCCCATCTTCTCTCTTACTCACAAATCCTTTTCTTGTTTCTTTCCTTTAATTCCTTGTCCTACCTTAATGTGAATTAAAAGGAATATTTTGCATTTTGTAGGAGAGATGGGAAAAAGATTTTCTAGGTTATGGACCTCCTCTATAGCCTAGCAGCACGGTCAAGTGTGGCGCCCTGTTCAAACAGGTAGCCACAGACTTCTCTAATGCACAGCTGGGTTTCCACAGCAGGTACCTACTACATACAACACCTTCCACCCCGGCACAGTAGGGGGAGCAGAACTTGCTGCCCTTAGGCAAGATCCCCTATAAATACTGCTGCTGGGGGAGGTGTTAGTCAGAGTGTGAAGACGCTAGGAGAGCTGCGAAGATGTCCTGGTGGTCGGTGCCGCGATTAGGCCCGAACCAGTGACCCGGAGTGGCCCTTCTACATCCCGCAAGCCTAAGTGGGACTGAAGGCAAGGAGCTTAGGACAGAAAAGGAGCGAGGAACTTGAGAGAGTTCGTCCAAAGAGAACCACCGGATATTGGAGATCCGCACCTGTGGGAGACTATAAGATCACTGAAAACCCCGTCGCACCGTGGAGGCTTCGGATACCCGGCTTCCTATGTGGGTCAAGAGAGGGAGCCAGACACAGCAGGGCAAAGCCGCAGTGTTCAGAGAAGGTAACCCGGAGACCACACAGGAGGAGAGGAGGACACTACAGTCAGGAAGAGAGAGGACACAAGTCAGGTTGCAAGCAGGCTGTGCTTCAGCATCACTACAGAGCAGAGGAGGCCTTATACCCACTTGCTGTGGGGACCCACTGTGCAACCTGTCCACCCGTCAGTGCTCTGGATGTTTTACCTGCTCAACATCAGTAAAAGGTAAAAAGAGACTTCCTGCGTGTGTGTATCCTTCCTCTCCACTCCCAGCACCCCAATAGACTGTTCCAGTACTCCCTAGACAATCCCAGCTCCACTCCAAGCTGCCCCTCCTCACTACGCTGCCCCGGAGGTCCAGTCCTGCCTGCGGAGGACTATACCATCTCAGCCGCAATACCACCGACCTCCGGCGGACTGTGGCGGCGCTGGTGCTACTTCATCAGCAACTGCAGGTGGCGTCAAGACAACAAACTGTATATAATCCCCTGTAAATATCCTCCTTTTCAGAAGAATAGCCCCCCAGGACACGGGATCAGGCGCGGCCACCATTCCCAGTGACACAGTTAACCTTTGCTGCCTGATACCCGAGTACCTCGGAGCTCGGGGCTCGACGTAAGTAAGTACAGCGTTTTTTTTCTATAGAGCTCATTAAGCAGTGTATGGCAATCTATAGAATGCCTGCACTCCTCCAATGCTGCTATGGTACATGCCGATAGTTATACCAGTGGCCTGAACCTCCTCAACAGTGAGCCAGGAGGCAGTGAACCTGACAGTAGATACATGATGCCTTTGGTTCTGGCAAAAACAGGCATTGGCTGCATGACCTCAGTCAGGTATGTTTAACACTGAAACGCTGTGGTATTTCACAGAAAAAAAAAACAATAAGTCCTCAGTCACACAGGAGTTAAAATCGGATGAGGGCAATGTGAGAAAATCTCACACAGCACTCTGACCAATGTTAACAAATGAGAGAGCAGACGAACATCTGGCTTTAGCTATTTTATCATCCAGATTCTGGATGACACACTGTCATTCACATTACACACACAGCTAATAAAACACAATGGCTGTGTACTTCTAAAAGAAAAATAGAACTAAAGGCTGCAGTCACCTGTACATCACAGTCCACCAAGTCACCTGTACAGCACAGTGCTACAGTCACCCATACAGCAGTCCTACATAGACATCCGTACAACACAGTCCTACAGTCACCTGTACAGCACAGTGCTAAAGTCACCTGTACAGCACAGTCCTACACAGTCACCTGTACAGCACTGTCCTACACAGTCACCTGTACAGCACAGTCCTACAGTCACCTGTACAGCACACTTGTACACAGTCACCTGTGCAGCACAGTCCTACAGTCACCTGTACAGCACACTCGTACACAGTCACCTGTACAGCACACTCGTACACAGTCACCTGTACAGCACACTCGTACACAGTCACCTGTACAGCACACTCGTACAGTCACCTGTACAGCACACTCGTACACAGTCACCTGTACAGCACACTCGTACAGTCACCTGTACAGCACACTCGTACAGTCACCTGTACAGCACACTCGTACACAGTCACCTGTACAGCACACTCGTACAGTCACCTGTACAGCACACTCGTACACAGTCACCTGCACAGCACACTCGTACACAGTCACCTGCACAGCACACTCGTACACAGTCACCTGCACAGCACACTCGTACACAGTCACCTGCACAGCACACTCGTACACAGTCACCTGTACAGCACACTCGTACAGTCACCTGTACAGCACACTCGTACACAGTCACCTGTACAGCACACTCGTACACAGTCACCTGTACAGCACACTCATACACAGTCATCTGTACAGCACAGTCCTACAGTCACCTGTACAGCACAGTCCTACAGTCACCTGTACAGCACAGTCCTACAGTCACCTGTACAGCACAGTCCTACAGTCACCTGTACAGCACAGTTCTGCATAGTAACCTGTACAGCACAGTCCTACAGTCACCTGTACAGCACAGTCCTGCATAGTAACCTGTACAGCACAGTCCTACAGTCACCTGTACAGCACAGTCCTGCATAGTAACCTGTACAGCACAGTCCTACAGTCACCTGTACAGCACAGTCCTACAGTCACCTGTACAGCACAGTTCTGCATAGTAACCTGTACAGCACAGTCCTACAGTCACCTGTACAGCACAGTCCTACAGTCACCCGTACAGCACAGTCCTACAGTCACCTGTACAGCACAGTCCTGCATAGTAACCTGTACAGCACAGTCCTACAGTCACCCGTACAGCACAGTCCTACAGTCACCTGTACAGCACAGTCCTGCATAGTAACCTGTACAGCACAGTCCTACAGTCACCTGTACAGCACAGTCCTACAGTCACCTGTACAGCACAGTCCTACAGTCACCTGTACAGCACAGTCCTACAGTCACCTGTACAGCACAGTCCTACAGTCACCTGTACAGCACAGTCCTGCATAGTAACCTGTACAGCACAGTCCTACAGTCACCTGTACAGCACAGTCCTACAGTCACCTGTACAGCACAGTCCTGCATAGTAACCTGTACAGCACAGTCCTACAGTCACCTGTACAGCATAGTCCTGCATAGTAACCTGTACATCACAGTCCTACAGTCACCTGTACAGCACAGTCCTACAGTCACCTGTGCAGCACAGTCCTACAGTCACCTGTACAGCACACTTGTACACAGTCACCTGTGCAGCACAGTCCTACAGTCACCTGTACAGCACACTCGTACACAGTCACCTGTACAGCACACTCGTACACAGTCACCTGTACAGCACACTCGTACAGTCACCTGTATAGCACAGTCCTGCATAGTAACCTGTACAGCACAGTCCTACAGTCACCTGTACAGCACACTCGTACAGTCACCTGTATAGCACAGTCCTGCATAGTAACCTGTACAGCACAGTCCTACAGTCACCTGTACAGCACAGTCCTACATAGTAACCTGTACAGCACAGTCCTACAGTCACCTGTACAGCACAGTCCTGCATAGTAACCTGTACAGCACAGTCCTGCATAGTAACCTGTACAGCACAGTCCTACAGTCACCCGTACAGCACAGTCCTACAGTCACCTGTATAGCACAGTCCTACAGTCACCTGTATAGCACAGCCAATAGCTACAAGTCAGTGGCGCAACTTCAGACCCAGGGGCCCCAATGCGGAAGCTCCAACGGGGCCCCCAATAGTATCGTGTCTTTTTCTATAGGCCAAATGGACTTTTGGACCCCCTAGGCTGCAGGACCCGGGTGCGATCGCAACCCCTGCTGCACCTATTATACTTACGCCCCTGGCTACAGTCAGTCACCCGTAGGTAGCGTCTAGATCAGAGTTGAATTTTGGAGGGGGCGGAGTGATTTCATAAAATCATGACGTCACTGGAATGGGCGGGGCCTCCTCCGTCCAATGGAAGCTACGGCAGCGTTCCTCAGTCAGCGGCCTCTGCAGCAGCCTGTGCCGGGGAGAGGAAGGAGAGCAGCGAGGAGAGGACTGAGGTGGGAGAAGGAACCCGGGGCTGTGTGTGGTGTGGGGGTATATACAGGGGCATCTAGGGGCTGTGTGTGGTGTGGTGTGGTGTATAGGGGCTGTGTGGTGGTGTATACAGGGGCTGTGTGTGGTGTGGTGTATACAGGGGCATCCAGGGGGCTGTGTGTGGTGTATACAGGGGCTGTGTGTGGTGTGGGGTATATACAGGGGCATCCAGGGGGCTGTGTGTGGTGTATACAGGGCTGTGTGTGGTGTGGTGTATACAGGGGCATTCAGGTGGCTGTGTGTGGTGTGGGGTATATACAGGAGCATTCAGGGGGCTGTGTGGGGTGTATACAGGGGCATTCAGGGGCTTTGTGGGGTGTATACAGGGGCATCCAGGGGCTGTGTGGGGTGTATACAGGGGCTTCCAGGGGGCTGTGTTGGTGTGGGGTGTATACAGGGGCTTCCAGGGGGCTGTGTGGGGTGTATACAGGGGCTGTGTGTGGTGTGGTATATACAGGGGCATTCAGGTGGCTGTGTGTGGTGTGGGGTATATACAGGAGCATCCAGGAGGCTGTGTGGGGTGTATACAGGGGCATCCAGGGGGCTTTGTGGGGTGTATACAGGGGCATCCAGGGGGCTGTGTGGGGTGTATACAGGGGCATCCAGGGGGCTGTGTGGGGTGTATACAGGGGCATCCAGGGGGCTTTGTGGGGTGTATACAGGGGCATCCAGGGGGCTTTGTGGGGTGTATACAGGGGCATCCAGGGGGCTGTGTGTGGTGTATACTGGGGCATCCAGGGGCTGTGTGTGGTATATACAGGGGCTGGGTGTGGTGTGGTGTATACAGGGGCATTCAGGGGCTGTGTGGGGTATATACAGGGGCATCCAGGGGGCTGTGTGGTGTATACAGGGGCTGTGTGTGGTGTGGTGTATACAGGGGCATCCAGGGGGCTGTGTGTGGTGTATACAGGGGCATCCAGGGGGCTGTGTGTGGTGTGGGGTGTATACAGGGCTTCCAGGGGGCTGTGTGGGGTGTATACAGGGGCATTCAGGGGCTGCGTGGGGTGTATACAGGGGCTTCCAGGGGCTGTGTGTGGTGTATACAGGGGCATTCAGGGGCTGTGTGTGGTGTGAGGTGTATCCAGGGGCTGTGTTGGGTGTATACAGGGGTATCCAGGGGGCTTTGTGTGGTGTTGGGTGTATACAGGGGCTTCTAGGGGGCTGTGTGTGGGGTGTATACACGGGCTTCCAGGGGGCGCTGTGTGGGGTGTATACATGGGCATCCATGGGGCTGTGTGATGTGTGTGATGTGGTGATACTGCAGAAAAGTGTGTGATGTTACTTGCACTGGGCTGCATACGGGGGGGAGGGTGCAGGGAAGGAGAGTGTTGGCATTTGGGGCAAAACAGGGAACGTGTTCTGTACTCGGACTATATGGATCAATTTTACCTAGTGTCCATAGGAGTCAGGGAGGAGATATATCGCGTCTTCATTGTGATTCTTATTTCCCTTATTTTTTTCTGTTCTAGGTATTATGGATTTTTCCTCCCGGTGGAGACATTTCATCACTGCTCATCCCCCCAAGTGGAGGCTGCTGAAGAGGTGACACTGCGGGATCCTGGTCATCTCAGATAGGTGAGCATAATCCCTCCAAAAACCCATCCCTCCCTCCATCTGGCGCTCTCCCCCCTCTCGGCCGCTCCCCTCTCTCCTCCCCCCCCCCCCCCCCCCTTCTCGCCGATCTCTCTCTCCCCCCCCCCCCCTTCCTTCTCGGCCGATCTCTTCTCTCCCTCCCCCCCCCCTTCCTTCTCGGCCGATCTCTTCTCTCCCCCCCCTTCCCCTTCCTTCTCGGCCGATCTCTCCTCTCCCCCCCCCTTCCTTCCGGCCGATCTCTTCTCTTCCCCCCCCCCCCCCCCTTCTCGGCCGATCTCTTCTCATCCCCCCCCCCCTTCTCGGCCGATCTCTTCTCTCCCCAAGCCCCCCCCCTTCTCGGCCGATCTCTTCTCTCTTCCCTCTACCCCCCCCCCCCCCCTTCTCGGTCGGTCGCGCTCCCCCATCCCCCCTTCTCGGTCGTCGCGCTCCCCCCCCCCCTTCTCGTTCCGGTCGCTCGCGCTCCCCCCCCCCCCCCCCTTCTCGGTCGGTCGTTCGCGCTCCCACCCCCCCCCCCCTTCTCGGTCGGTCGCGCTCCCCCCCCCCCCTTCCCCCTCGGTCGCGCGCGCTCTCTCCCCCCCTTCCCCCTCGGTCGCGCGCGCTCTCTCTCCCCCCCTTCCCCCTCGGTCGCGCGCGCCTCTCTCTCCCCCCCTTCCCCCTCGGTCGCGCGCTCTCTCTCCCCCCCTTCCCCCTCGGTCGCGCGCTCTCTCTCCCCCCCTTCCCCCCTCGGTCGCGCGCTCTCTCTCCCCCCCTTCCCCCTCGGTCGCGCGCGCTCTCTCTCCCCCCCTTCCCCCTCGGTCGCGCGCTCTCTCTCCCCCCCTTCCCCCTCGGTCGCGCGCGCTCTCTCCCCCCCTTCCCCCTCGGTCGCGCGCGCTCTCTCTCCCCCCCTTCCCCCTCGGTCGCTGCGCTCTCTCTCTCCCCCCCCTTCCCCCCGTCGCGCGCGCTCTCTCTCCCCCCCTTCCCCCTCGGTCGCGCGCTCTCTCTCCCCCCTTCCCCCTCGGTCGCGCGCTCTCTCTCCCCCCCTTCCCCCTCGGTCGCGCGCTCTCTCTCCCCCCCTTCCCCCTCGGTCGCGCGCTCTCTCTCCCCCCCTTCCCCCTCGGTCGCGCGCTCTCTCTCCCCTTCCCCCCCCTTCCCCCCCCCCACCCCCCCCCCCCCCCAGAACCCCCCTCCCCCACCCCCTTCTCGGCCGCTCTATCCTCCCAGAACCCCCCTCCCCCACCCCCCCCCCACCCCTTCTCGGCCGCTCTCTGTCGGTCTCTCAACTTTGCCTTTTGGGGACTAGGCACCCAAAAAGATCAATTAGACCGCAAGACAGATGGCTGAGGGGCGCATGGGAGCTTACTGCTAGCATATTTAGGGCCTCCGTGTCAGGCACTTGTGTCACCCAGTCGATGTGGCTGCAGCACTGGAATCCAAGAAAACGGGCAATGTACATATAAAGGAGTTATTGTCCACTCTCCCCCGCAACTAGGGGCTAACCTTTCTAGCCGACACTTCTGCTGATTCCTTGAAATTGGCGGCTAAGTCAGTAGCACTTCCTAATTCAGCACGCCGGGCTGTCTGGTTGAAGACCTGGCCGGGAGATGTCCAGTTGAATGACATTTTTGAGAAGTAGTGATAAGAAGAATAATCCATCCTTCCCTACATCCACCTTTTAAAGCTCATTCCTTTTGGAGGAGATGATTCTCCAATAAGAAGTTTCCTAAGAAGTCCCAATATTCCTGGACTGTGAGAAGAGACAAGAAGTCAGGGTTCGTGTTCAAGAACACCTCAGAGCATGAGAAATCCTCCAAATTACAGGTCGTTCCAGGTGGGGGGAAGACTTACTTCCGCTCTCCCAGCCTTGTCCAGCATAACCACCTGCACCTGGATCCAGAAGATCATTCAGGACAGCCAGAGGCTGGAATTTTTCGACCCCTATGGGACCTTCATAATAACTAGTCAGCAGTCCAAACACTGGGCCGAGATAATGTCTGTTTCACAAGGGTGTCTTACAGGAAGTTCCTGTGACAGAAAGGGGCAGAGGATTCTATTCCCCTTTCTTTTTCTTTACCATGTAAGATGGGTCCTACAGAATCTTCCGAAGCTGAACACCTTCCTAGTACAAAAATCCCTCAAGATGGAGTGTATTGCCTCAGCCAATAGGCTTCTCTTTGCAGACTGCTACATGTTGTATTGGATCTCAAAGATGCATATTACCATGTCCCGATTCATCTCTCATCAGCAGTACCTCCACTCTACATGAAGATTGTGCTATGTCACTTCCAGTTTCAAGCCCTTCCTTTCCGGTTGTCAAGCGCCCCGAGAATTTTCAACAAGATTGTCGTGGAGATGATGGCTCACCTACATCATCCACAGACTGCAACACTCAGCTGGAGAAGGTCAGGGCTTGTCTTGACACCTCTGGGATGGTTGATCAACTTTGTCTCCTTCCTCTAGAAAATCAGCACAGGGTCATTGCATTAGTGACAGAGACCATACGCAACCCCCAGATGACGCTGAGGAAGGCCATGTCCCTGTTGGGCACCCTAACCTCTTGCATTTTGGCAGTCCCTTGGGCTCCGCTTCATACGAGACAGCTCCAGTGGGAGGTTCTGCGGGAACAGGTTACCTTAGTCCCCTCTAAAGAATGCTCTATCTATCTTTCTTCAGAGACAGTAGAATCATAGAAATGGTGGCTTCATTAGGATCATCTTTCTGCGGGCATTCCTTGGGCTTTTCAATTGTCAGACATCATTATGACATGCAAGCTCAGAGGGTTGGTGAGCTCCGCTCTGAGAACATGTGTTTACAAGGGTGGTGGGATCCAGACCACTCCAACATGTTCTCCAACCTCAGAGTTGTGGGCTATAAGAAAAGCCATAGAGGGGTTTCTTCTTCTCCTGACAGGGTGTCATCTATGGGTGCTTTCCGAAATACAGTCTGTCTCGTATGTAAACCACCAAGGGGGCAGAATATCTCCTTCCCTCCATGACACCTGGGATATGTTTCAGATAGTTCAGCCTCATTGCATATTCCTATCTGCCCTCCATATCAAGGGGAATCTAAACTACCAGGCAGGCAGAATTCCTGAGTCGCACACAGAAAGGGAATGGAGGCTAGACCCAATAGTGTTCAGATATCAGGTAGGTGGGGTGTTCCCGTGATAGACCTTTTCTCAACTCGCAAGAACAGACAGCCCAATTCTGCTCTCTAGATTCGAGACACACCCTATGCGGTAGATGCACTCCAGATACCATGGAGCTCCGGCCTGCTCTGTGCTTTCCCTCCACTGGTAATTATTCCAGCTGTCCTGTGTAAGATTTCAGGAAGATCAGGCCAGGGTCATCCTGATAGCGCCCTTTTGGACGAAGAGGGCTAGGTTCTATTGGGTTTCCAAGATGTCAGTGACAGATCCCTGGATCCTGCCAGACTGTCTGACACTTCTTATACACAAAGGATTGGCTGGTCACAGCACCTGAGGTAGTCTGCAGGACCTTCAATTTTCAGTCCGCACCTGGACGCACGTCCACCCCGGAGAGTTCAATCCGGTTATTGTCAATCATTAAAGTCTGAAAAAGACAGCGTCACAGACCTTCGATGGTGAAAATTCAAGGCATCCTTTATTCCATGGTCAACAGAAGCTTCTGTTGACCATGGAATAAAGGATGCCTTGAATTTTCACCATCGAAGGTCTGTGACGCTGTCTTTTTTAGACTTTAATGTCTGACACTTCTGTCACAAGGCCTGATTTACCATCGTTAAGTCTCGAATCTTCGGGTGACAGCCTGGAATTCGAGCAGGAGCTACTAAGGAGGCGAGGGTTCTCGATTAATCTGGTGAACACCATCATGAGCAGCAGTAAGTCAGTTACCACCAGATTGTATTGTATGGTAAGGTGTAGAGAATTTCTTTCCTGCTTGGGAAAGCCCTCTGGAATTTTTACAGAAGGGTTGAGATATGGGGCTTTCAGTAAATACCCTTAAGGTCCAAATTTCTGCCCTGGGGGCCCTGTACAACTGCAACCTGGCCTCAAACTCCAGAGTATCTAGATTTATAAAATTCTGTCAGAGCTACCCTGGTTTGGTGCCCTACCCTTCCTCCCTGGAACCTTTGTCTAGTCTTGGATGCCCTGACTAAACCCCCCTTTAAGCCTTTATCTGACACTTCATTGAAGGTTTTGACCCTCAAGGTTGCCCTAATGTCATCAAAAAGAATAAGTGACTTGCAGGCCCTGTCAGTTTCCCCTCCGTACACTCAGGTTTTTGAGGATAGTCATTCTTCGTCTAGGCCCTGCCTGTTTTACCAAATGTGGCAGAAACTTTTCATAGGACGCAGGAAATCGTCCTCCCCTCCTTTTATGATAAGCCTGCTATCCAAAAGGAGGCGGCTTTACATACTCTGGATGTTAGGCGTGCCCCTCTTTAGTACTTAGAGGTCACCAGACAGTTAACGAGAACCCAGGCCTTATTTGTTTCCTTCCAGGGGGCTTCCAAAGGTAGCAATATACCAAAGGCACTATAGAGAGGTGGCTTAGGGACTCCATAGCCTTAGCCTATTCTTCTTTCGGGGTCCCTATCCCTGTAGGACTTAGTGGCCATTGTACCAGAGCAGTTGCCACTTCCTGGTTGGAACGGACTGATGTGCCTTTAGAGCTCATCTGTTGAGCTGCTACTTGGTCTTCTCCTAATACCTTTTTCAACTATTACCACCATTACCAACTTGACTTATCTTCCACTTCTGAGGTGACCTTCGGTAGATCGGTCCTTCAAGCGGTGATCCCTCCCTAAGTTTTTCCTTTTCTCTGGAACCTCTCAGCTAGTGCTGTCATGGCGATGATGGAAAGAGCGAAATTACCAGTAATGGATTTTTTCAGAACCATGACCGCACTACCACTCCCATCCCCCCCTCCCCCCTTTTTCTTCCTGGTTGGTGTTTCCACATGTGGGATGTTTATTTTAATTGTTTCTTTCTCCCTTCGCCTTCCATGACAGCATTGTTGTCCGCCCTATTGGGGGACAGGAACACAGAGAGGTTAAAAGCACCCCCCCCCCCTTCTTCCTCAGTACTCCAGTGTCTTCCTGACCCCCTTGGGGCATAGAGAGGTTCCAGTGCTGTCGGGCCGACATTGGGGTGTACTTACAGCCAGGCCAGGGATGGACGTCGGGGGTGGCCTCCTCCTTTTCGGGGCTCCCGTGGTGGGACCATCCGGCCTTCCTGCGTCCTCCGGGGCAAAGCAGGCCGTGTATTGACGTGGCGGAGGCCTGTTCAGCTCTCCGGCGTCTCCCTCCTCCAGCTGCCGCCCCTGGAGCATGCATTGCAGGTGCCGCGGCGGAACTTCCGGTTTCGGGATGGCACTTCCGGTTCCGGGTGGCGGCTCCTGTTCGGGCTGCGGCGGGCTGGACGCGACTCCAGGGAACCCAGCAGGCCTATCGCGTGCTACTGCCGGTGACGAGGAGGAGGGAGGGAACAGGTGTTCCTCGTTTCGGGCACGGTACTTCTGGATAAGTACCCACCGGAAGCTACACCCAGGTAAGGCTGATCCCTGAAGACATGGAGGATGAAAGGTCTTCCACCTCTGCTTCTGCAGAGCCCAGCGTTCCCCCAGCTCATGTGTTTCTGGGGTGGTTACTAGGGGTAGAGTTAATTAGCGCCCTGCACTCACACTGGGACCCCCTTCTCTTCCCTTTTTTTTTATAGGGAGACAAGGGCCCGCCTGTGAAAGGGAGCAAAAACCCGTCCAGGAAATGTGGCTGCGGCACGAAATTTCCCTCTTCCTACAAAAAGAAGTTGGTCAGCCATGTACTGACAGTGTTGTCAGGGAAGAATCCCCATCCCTGCTTGAGGAGCTCCAATCCATGGTTAGACATGAAGTTCAAGCGGTTAGGGAAGAGGTACAGGCTTCTATCTCGGCACTGCCGGTTTTTGCTGCAGCATCCAGGCCTTCCCCTCCGAAAAAGAGGAAGCTCCAGGATTGTGACTCTGTGGATCTCATGGAGGCTGCCCAGAGCTCAGCATCAGAGGACGGCGAGGATGTTGCCTCTGTCCAGGCACGAGAATCTGGACACTACTATTTTTCCGCGGAGTCCATGGGTGAATTGCTGGACGCTGTCAGAAGTACCATGAGAGTAGACGTGGTGGAATCTCCTTCTGTGCAGGATGAAATATTCAGAGGCCTGAAGGATAAGCGGCAGTTGGACTTCCCTGTCCATGAGGTCATCCGGGATCTCATGCGCTGGGAGTGGGAGTCTCCGGAAAAAAGGCTGATCACCCCATCCGAGTTAAAACGGAGGTCCTGAAGGTGGACATCCAGGTGGCAAGGGTAGCAAAAAAGACTGCGTTACCTTTTGAAGATTCCTCCCAGTTGAAGGACCCCCTCGATCGTAAGATGGAGAGTGTCCTCAAAAAATCCTGGGAGGCGACAGCTATGTCTTTAAAGGTGAACATTTACATGTGTGGCCAGGTCTCTCTTTAAGTGGATCACCCAGATGGAAGAACTCGTCCTGCAGGGTACTCCCAGGGAGGAGCTTTTGGACTCCATTCCACTTCTAAGACGTGCTACGGGCTTCCTGGCCGATGCCTCTGCTTAGTCGATCCGCATTGGCGCCAGGTGCGTAGTGTTGGCTTACACAGCTTGCAGGGCAATGTGGCTTAAAATGTGTAATGGGGATGTGACGTCTAAGCTCAAGTTTTGTGGCATCCCCTTTCAGGGGTCCGCCGTTGGATGACATCCTGGAAAAGGTGTCAGACCGGAAGAAGTGTTTCCCGGAACAGAAGCCCTTTCGGGGGCAGTCCTTATGGCCTGAGCGCAGCCAGCCCTCCCAGTATAAAGGGAAGGGTAAGTCCGGCCTCTGGGCCGACCAGAAAGGGGACAAGGTCCATGATGGTCCTGCATTTAGTCGGTAGCATGGGCTCAGGCTCATTCCCAACTTCGCCAGGAACACATACTGAGTTCCTGGGACAGACATCAGGATTCCTTAAACCCGCGGGTCCGGACCCCGGGGAGGGTGATGGCCTCGCTTTCCTGGTGGATGAATCCCAGGAACCTTCGGACGGGGGTGGCCTGGCTGCAGGCTCCTGTGACCTCCGTTACCACAGATGCCAACGGTACCGGTTGGGGCGCGATGGTGGATCGTACACCGTTCCAGGGATTTGGAGTCGCTGGGTCAGTCGCCAGTCTTCAAACTTCCGTGAACTTCTGGTGGTGGAGGAGGCACTTCATGCTGCAGCTCACGTTCTCCGGGGTCATCATGTCAAGGTCCTGTCAGACAACATGACTACGGTTGCCTTCTTACAGCACCAAGGCAGTACTCGAGGCTTACACTTGCAGGTGCTCGCAAGAGGAATCTTTTCGTGGGTAGAACACCATCTTCTCTCCTTATCGGCAGTACATCTGAAGGGAACGCACAATGTACAGGCAGATTTCTTGCGCTGCACAGTGGTCCACCCAGGAGAATGGAGCCTCCATCCGGAAGTATTTCGCTCTCTTACGGACAGGTGGGAGTCCATTCGATCGACTTGTTCCCTTCGGGCTCGAATGCAAAGGTGCCGACCTTTTTCTCCCTGACGCGGTCGGACCATCCTCTGGGGCTGGACGCCTTCGCCCATCTCTGGGACTTCCGGTTGTTGTATGCATTTCCTCCAATCCCGCTGCTTCCCAAGACGTTGCAAAAGATTCGGGCAGAGGGGGTGACGGCTATCCTGGTGGCTCCCCTGTGGCCCAAGCGGGTGTGGTATGGCGCCATCCGAGACCTGTGCCTGGAGGGACCGATTATGTTGCCCCACAAACTCGACCTACTGTCCTAGGGTCCTATGTTTCACCCTGCGCCTCAATGGCTCAATCTGGCGGCCTGGCTGTTGAGGCCGAGATCCTGAGGACCAAGGGTCTCTACCAGGCAGTGATCCACACGCTTCAGCAGAGCAGGAAGCCTGTGATGAACGCTATTTACAGGAAGGTCTGGAAACTGTTCCTGTCCTGGTGTGGTCCTTCCATCCCGGACATACATCATCCTAATGTGGCCCAATTCTTGGATTTTTTTGCAGCACGGCTTGGATTTGGGGCTTCGACTGAGCATTTTTAAAATCCAGGTGTCTGCGTTTGGGGCTGTTTTTGACCAGGATCTTGCTTCCCATCAATGGATCAAGCGGTTTTTTACTTCTGCTTGTAGGCTCATCGGAGCAGATATGCAGAGCTGCTACGTGGTCGTCCCTCCACACTTCTTCTCACCACTATAGGTTAGATCTGTCCTTCAGTCGGGATCTGTCCTTTGGTAGGAAAGTCCTACAGGCAATAGTCGCACCCTGAGGAGTATCGGTGGTATTTCTCCAATGCTGTCGTGGAAGGCGAAGGGAGAAAACTGAATTAGTCCTTACCGGTAATTCCTTTTCTTGGAGCCTTCCACGACAGCATCAGTTTCTCTCCCCCTCCCTTGTTGGTGTTTGTATCCGGTTTGTATCAGGTAATCCATGGCTAAAGGTGATCTTGGTAAACACTGGAGTACTGAGGAAGGGGAGGGGCTTTTAACCTCTCTGTGTTCCTGTCACCCAATAGGGCGTGGACGACATCCTCCAATACTGTCGTGGAAGGTTCCAAGAAATGGAATTACCGATAAGGACTAATTCAGGTTTTTTTTTTTTTGTTGGTGGCTTGTACTAGTGGTTTTTTTTGGTAGTTCTCTCCATACTCTGTAACCAACTGAGGCAGAGAGTGGGTGCTGCCCTTTTTTTTTTTTTTTTCAGGGGGTTCCTGTCCTGGATGGGCAGAACCTCTCTCAGGTGGTGCTGTCATGGCTCCAGAAAAAAAACATTACTGGTAAGTAATTTAGCTTTATGATCCCCATATCGCCATTACGGTTCATGGAAAAAAAACACACAGCTTTTCTCTATGGAGCTCTGGTCCGTGTTTATGGTACCGTATTCCGTCACCACTATGAGCGCTCTGGTTCAGCTGCCGTAGATGTACAGTAAACCGCCGACCAATCAGAAGCCCGCATGTAACGTCATGCGACAATATTAGCTGCTGCCATCTGGTTGGAGAGATAAGCGTGTATAAATACAGCGGTGGTCACCACGGGTGATCTACAGTAAATACAGTATAATCACTCCTGCATGCCCTGTTAGGCGGGCATGCTTAAAAAAAATAATAGTCTTTGCTAGGTCTTATTTTCATGGAGTCCCTATATTTAGCAGTTCTGCAAGCCCCCCTACCATGCCTTCTTTTAGGGAAAACGCGGTACTAGTCATCTTTCTACTTCCTTCTGCTCCTCCCTTTCTTGCCTTCTTCTACTCCTACCACTTCTACCCTCACCCTCCCCTTTCTATACTTTATCGCTTCTTTATGGCTTTTTTGTAGGGCTTTGGCATTTATTTTTTTGCACTATCCTAGGAGATGTTCTCCGTGGCACGGGGTTCACCTAGGTCCCCTCCGAACTGACTTTTTTTTTTTTTTTTTTCCTTTCAGCGCTATCTGGACGGCTCACGTGGACACAAGCTCCCTGACACCGGTATCCTGGCTACAAGATTGAATGACCTTGAGTTGCAGAGGATACATACCCACGCTCGTGTCCTCCAATGTATTCAACAAGGAAGGAATTTTATCATAAATACAGAAATTTGATTTTTCAACAATTTTCACAACTAAAGTGCAGGGGACCCTGGTCCAGAAGGTTTCTGCTTTCATTGTCACTTATCTCTGATGTCACTTAATTTATATCTTGATTTGTAAAGATGATTGTTCTACATTTGTATAAATATATTTATTGTTCTCCTTTTTGTTAGAATTATTTATATATTTGCTTTAATAAAACAGAAAAGAATGTGTTGAATTTTCATTTCTTTAATTATAAATCTGTGTGACCTCAGTGAACAGTAACTGCCGGTTGAATCTGCAGTTACAGTAACTCAGATCTACAGTATAGTACATAGATGGGTATACATAATATTAGAGGTTTCCACTAATAATTTCTCTTTTTATTGGCCCTAACACTTTCCTAATATGCATTAGCTAGCTACCCTGCTCCCGTAAGCAGATCTCTCTGTGGTGCCTGTTGTTTTTCAGGCTCTGTTATTTCAGATCTGGGGATCATAATTGGCCGTACAGAACAGGGCACATCACTGGTGGGGGGCGGGGCTTAGTTACCCGCTGTTTACCATGGATACCAGCTCCCAGCGCTTGCTGAGAGGCGCTGGGAGCTGGCTGATCGCTTGTCTCCTGGTGTTACACGCAGCGATGCTGCGTGTCCACCGGGCAGCCATTTAGAGCAGGTTCTAAAACCTGGCGATTGATCGCTGGTTGATGCGCCCTGTCACACTCCTCAATATCGCTGCAACGTCATGTGCAGCAGCGATCGTGCACGCAATATTGACGTGTGTGACATCCCCATTAGGCTCACATACGCCAAATCTGTATACGGGCTTGTTCAGACATCTATGCACATCGCTTCAATCTCTGAACACTGACTGGCCATGGCTCCCCCAACCTATAGTGACAGCCTCAAATAAATAGATGAAGACTTCATTCTTTGGTCGGGAGAGCCTCAACCAGTCTGTGCATTGTGGTCTGAGAATGTACTGATGTGCATATATGTCTGAATGAGCCCTAATAGACAGTAATGTTCCCTGAAATCATGAACCTCAGTGCAACAACTCCGATCTAGTCACCTCTGTAGTGAGACATCTGGAATAGAGTTACTGTACAGAGGATGTCCTAAAGCACAGAAATCATAAACCTCAGTGCAACAGCTCCGATCTTGTCATTTCTTTAGTGAGACATTTAGAATGAAGTTGTAGTAAGTTTCATTATTTCTTCACAATCATAGAAGATTACAGCCCCTATTCAAGAAGGACAGAATATTGCATGCCAGTATTAAAGGGTGAGGGAAAGAAAGCTGAGCCACTTTGTGAGTTTTTCTGTACATTAATAAAAATACCGTATATACTCGTGTATAAGCCGAGTTTTTCAGCACAAAAAATGTGCTGAAAAGTCCCCCCTCGGCTTATACACGAGTACATATACGGTACCCGGTTGTATACAACCTGCCCCCGTGGTATATAGGGCCCCCCCTGTGGCAACCTGTAAAGGAAGAGAGGATTATACTTAACGGGTCGCTGTCGCCGCCGCCGCCGCTCTGTCACCGTCCGTCACCGCGCTCCTCCTGGTCTTCATGCTTCCTTCACCGGCGCACAGGAAATGACGTCATTTTATGTGCGCCGGAGAAAGAAGCATGAAGACCAGGAGGAGCGCGGTGACGGACGGTGACAGAGCGTCGGCGACAGCGACCCGATAAGTATAATCATCTCTTCCTTTACAGGTTGCCACAGGGGGGGCCCTATATACCATGAGGGGGGGCTGTATACAACCGGGTACCGCTGTATACAGCTGGGGCTGCTGTATACCCCACTGGGGAGGCCTGTATACCTGTGCTGGGGTCCACCCTCGTATTATACACGAGTCAATAGGTTTTCCCAGGTTTTGGGGGCAAAAGTAGGGGGGTCGGCTTATACACGGGTCGGCTTATACACGAGTATATACGGTAGCTTTATTTTTGTTATCCCTTTTCATAGTTTAAAAAATTACACCCATCCCTGATTATTACTCATTTTCAGTAGAATTCCACTTTTCTTGTCTGCCCGCCTATCTTGGTCATCACCACCATTTTGAAGAGCAGGTAGACATTTGCGACGAGGGTCGTGAGCGTGTCAGAGGACAGACAACAAAATCATCATAATTTACATCACAAAAGTGACAAAAATGACAACATACACTATGACAAGAATTTTATACAACCAGAACCGAGTCTTTACTTATGCTCAAACATTATAAATATTTATTTGTTTACAAATTTGCACTAAATTAAAAAATGCAAGTTTGGCTGATGATACAGGCAGTACATTGCACAGCATATTGTCACAGATAACTTTTAGGCATTGCATTCAGCATATTGCACATTGCCACAGTAATATTGCACAATTCCCTATACAGAAGCATAATTACGACATGGTATATACAAATAGCAGTATAATGTAGTATATACAGTACTAGTAACATAATAAGGCCCAATCAGCCCCATATCATAACGCTTAAGGAGAGTAGTGCAAACTTTGGATCAATAAATGCATGGAGGCATACCAAATAGTATCTGCACGCTGTGCAGAAAGGAAACAGCCACCACCTATCCCTCCATCTCCTACGCCGTTTCGCTACCCGCTTTTTCAAGGAGAAGTGCTCCTCTCTGTGTCCCGTGCCTTATATTGTGGGTGAACATACCGCTTTGCGGGTCACCGCCCTGCACGTTACGGCGCTCACGCTTCCTGAAGCCCGCGTCTGCATCCGCCCCCGGAAACACGTCATCACCGCGCACATCCGGACGCCAGCGTTGCCAGGCGCCCGGAGCACGCGGCGATTGTAGACGCCCCCGTGGGAGGGAGGAGGCAGGGTCAGGTTGCGGAGCGCACAGCAGGGAAACATAAGTCCAACACAGCAAAATAAGCACAATAATACATCAATAATATCTCTTCATCTTTGTGGTTGATGTTCGTCTTAGATGCTGGTGGAGTAGGGCACTGTGAACACAGAGAGGACACCGTGAGTAACTTGCACATATGAAACAATAAAAACAATTAAAATCATGATATCGACTTATATATGTACAATAGATATCAATAAGTTTAGGTGGACAGTAAAGATGAAGAAAAGAAAGAAAGAAAATAGAGAAAAAGATAAAAAGAAGAACAAGAAAAAGAAAGAAAAAGAAAAAGAAACCAAATGGATCAGGATATACAACTATATATAGGGCTGTGCAGATTCATAGGAATGGGACAAAGCTGATGGTTTCATTGAGCCCTCTCGGACTTATTGTATCCAATACTGAAATCCAATAAAACCCACAAAGGAGTGTGTAGTATCCCTGTGACTAGGATGTCGCATAAGGGGCCCTCATGCACCCATCCACACACCTTAGAGTAGGGGATCTGGGTGGACCTGTTGCCAGGGAGCCCCAGTCCCGGTGGGTTAGTGAGAAGAGTTCGAGAGCTCTGTTGGGAAACGAGGAGTAGAAGACGGCGGAGGAGCCGTCGTTACAGAATGGGACCCTAGGGATATCAGGAGTTGCGGTGCGCCCGAATATGGACCCGGTACAACTACCAACCGGAGGGGTTCAGTCCCGGAACGCAGGACTGGCTTTCGCTATTAAGTTATGGACGAATGCCTGGTCTAATCCTCAAAAAGCACCGTATAGGGTCCAGAGGAGGGTCCCCCAGAGAGAGCCTGAGGGAGCTGGCTGAAGGCTCTGTGCGCGGGAGCGCTGAAGGGAGGCAGAAGAGAGAGAGCAGTGAGGGACAGGCAAGGAACGGCAGGCACACCACCGAAGGTCCTAAATGAGCTATCCCGGTTCCCTGGTGACTACCAAGGCCAGGAAGACCCGAAAGACTGTACCACCTGCTTGCCTGCACTAAGAACTTGCCAGTAAACCCGTTCAGAGCTAAAGACTGTGGAGTATTCATTCCTCTTGGCTGATGAGCCACCTTCCTTTTCAGCACTAGTGACCGGGCCGCCTGAGGAGCCGCCTCACAGCACAAAAGACTTAATTACATGATCACTGCCCCGGGGATCCCACTCCACCTACGGGGAGCGTAACCATCTTGCTGCTTCACCATAACCCTGGAGGACTGTCCCACAGCGCCGGTAACATTACCGGAACCATAGGTGGCGTCACAAACTCTTATTATTTTTATTTTTACTCTTTACCCCCTTTTTAGCGACCACCAGGGCAATGGGCCAGGCACATGCCACCTGTGATATCCCCCGTGAAACCAAGCGCCCGAGACCGGGTACCCATGGCCCTGGGGTGGGTCATAATTATATTACAAAAAGAAATTATACATACAAGTAAATATAATTCATATGCCACTAGATTGGAATCTGTGAGGAGGTCCTGGTATTAACTCTAGTCTGGTGGTTTCCGTCATGAGCCGTCTAGATTGGAGTTTATGCTATGAGGACCTCGCTCTATCAACTCCATTCTAGTCATCTCAGTAACAAACTCTGTATGCTGCGCTCTGTGACACTTCAGACGAGGCTCCGCATAATCTTCAGAAAAAAATATGCTTCTAGCCACCTCATCACCAAACTGTACAGAATGGAGACTATGGGGAGGTCCTCAAAAAATTCATGCCAATCTAGACAACTCACTGGTGAATCAGCTAGAATGGAGTTGCTAAAATGAGGCCCTCAAAAAATCCACTCCGATCTAGACGGCTCACTGGTGAATCAGCTAGAACGGAGTGGCTAAAATGAGGTCCTCAAAAAATCCACTATGATACAATTTTGTATATTATGAGGACTCTCGGCTGCGCTCTGTTTCATTTTTCCCGTGAGGCTGAATCAGCTAGAACGGAGTGGCTAAAATGAGGTCCTCAAAAAATCCACTACGATCCAATGTGTATATTAGGAGTACTTTCGGCTGCGCTCTGTTATGTTTTTTGCCTTGAGGCTCCTCCCAGTCTTCAAAAAAACATTCCAGTCACCTCAGTACCAAACTCTACATAATGTAGTTGCTAAAATGAGGTCCTCAAATAATCCACTCTGATCTAGACGTCTCACTAGTGAATCAGCTAGAACAGAGTGGCTAAAATGAGGCCCTCAAAAAATCCACTATGATACAATTTTGCATGTTAGGAGGACTCTCAGCTGCGCTCTGTTACGTTTTTTGCCTTGAGGCTCCCCCCATTCTTTGAAAAATAACATTCCAGTCACCTCAGTACCAAACTGTACAGAATGTAGTTACTAAAATGAGGTCCTCAAATAATCCACTCTGATGTAGACGGCTCACTGGTGAATCAGCTAGAACAGAGTGGCTAAAATGAGGCCCTCAAATAATCCACTATGAGACAATTTTGTATATTATGAGGACTCTCAGCTGCGTTCTGTTACGTTTTTCCTGTGAGGCACCTCCCATTCTTCGAAAAAATCAATTCCAGTCACCTCAGTACCAAACTGTACATAATGTAGTTGCTAAAATGAGGCCCTCAAAAAATCCACTCTGATCTAGATGTCTCACTAGTGAATCAGCTAGAACAGAGTGGCTAAAATGAGGCCCTCAAATAATCCACTCTGATGTAGACGGCTCACTGCTGAATCAGCTAGAACAGAGTGGCTAAAATGAGGTCCTCAAATAATCCACTCTGATGTAGACGTCTCACTAGTGAATCAGCTAGAACAGAGTGGCTAAAATGAGGCCCTCAAATAATCCACTCTGATCTAGACGGCTCACTGCTGAATCAGCTAGAACGGAGTGGCTAAAATGAGGTCCTCAAATAATCCACTCTGATCTAGACGGCTCACTGGTGAATCAGCTAGAACAGAGTGGCTAAAATGAGGCCCTCAAAAAATCCACTATGATACAATGTGTATGTTAGGAGGACTTTCGGCTGCGTTCTGTTACGTTTTTTGCTTTGAGGCACCTCCTATTCTTCGAAAAATAACATTCCAGTCACCTCAGTACCAAACTGTACATAATGTAGTTGCTAAAATGAGGCCCTCAAATAATCCACTCCGATCTAGACGTCTCACTAGTGAATCAGCTAGAACGGAGTGGCTAAAATGAGGTCCTCAAAAAATCCACTCTGATCTAGACGGCTCACTAGTGAATCAGCTAGAACAGAGTGGCTAAAATGAGGTCCTCAAAAAATCCACTATGATACAATTTGTATATTAGGAGGACTCTCGGCTGCGTTCTGTTACGTTTTTTGCTTTGAGGCACCTCCTATTCTTCGAAAAATAACATTCCAGTCACCTCAGTACAAACTGTACATAATGCAGTTGCTAAAATGAGGTCCTCAAATAATCCACTCTGATCTAGATGGCTCACTGGTGAATCAGCTAGAACAGAGTGGCTAAAATGAGGCCCTCAAATAATCCACTCCGATCTAGACGTCTCACTAGTGAATCAGCTAGAACGGAGTGGCTAAAATGAGGCCCTCAAATAATCCACTATGATACAATTTTGTATGTTAGGAGGACTCTCGACTGCGTTCTGTTACGTTTTTTGCTTTGAGGCTCCCCCCAGTCTTCGAAAAAATCAATTCCAGTCACCTCAGTACAAACTGTACATAATGTAGTTGCTAAAATGAGGTCCTCAAAAAATCCACTCTGATCTAGACGGCTCACTGCTGAATCAGCTAGAACAGAGTGGCTAAAATGAGGCCCTCAAAAAATCCACTCTGATACAATGTGTATATTAGGAGGACTTTCGGCTGTGCTCTGTTACGTTTTTTGCCTTGAGGCTCCTACCACTGTTCCAAAAAATCAATTCAAGTCACCTCAGTACAAACTGTACATAATGTAGTTGCTAAAATGAGGTCCTCAAAAAATCCACTCCGATACAATGTGTATATCATGAGGACTCTCGGCTGCGCTCTGTTACGTTTTTTGCTTTGAGGCTCCTCCCATTCTTCAAAAAAACATTCCAGTCACCTCAGTACCAAACTGTACATAATGTAGTTGCTAAAATGAGGCCCTCAAAAAATCCACTCTGATCTAGACGTCTCACTAGTGAATCAGCAAGAACGGAGTGGCTAAAATGAGGTCCTCAAAAAATCCACTCTGATCTAGACGGCTCACTAGTGAATCAGCTAGAACAGAGTGGCTAAAATGAGGTCCTCAAAAAATCCACTATGATACAATTTGTATATTAGGAGGACTTCGGCTGCATTCTGTTACGTTTTTTGCTTTGAGGCACCTCCCATTCTTCGAAAAATAACATTGCAGTCACCTTAGTACCAAACTGTACAGAATGTAGTTACTAAAATGAGGTCCTCAAATAATCCACTCTGATCCAGACGGCTCACTGCTGAATCAGCTAGAACAGAGTGGCTAAAATGAGGCCCTCAAAAAATCCACTCTGATCTAGACGGCTCACTGGTGAATCAGCTAGAACGGAGTGGCTAAAATGAGGCCCTCAAATAATCCACTCTGATCTAGACGTCTCACTGGTGAATCAGCTAGAACAGAGTGGCTAAAATGAGGCCCTCAAAAAATCCACTCTGATCTAGACGTCTCACTAGTGAATCAGCTAGAACGGAGTGGCTAAAATGAGGCCCTCAAAAAATCCACTATGATACAATTTTGTATGTTATGAGGACTCTCGGCTGCGCTCTGTTACGTTTTTTGCTTTGAGGCACCTCCCATTCTTCAAAATAACATTCCAGTCACCTCCGTACCAAACTGTACATTATGTAGTTGCTAAAATGAGGTCCTCAAATAATCCACTCTGATCTAGACGGCTCACTGCTGAATCAGCTAGAACAGAGTGGCTAAAATGAGGCCCTCAAAAAATCCACTACGATACAATTTTGTATGTTATGAGGACTCTCGGCTGCGCTCTGTTACGTTTTTTGCTTTGAGGCACCTCCCATTCTTCGAAAAATAACATTGCAGTCACCTTAGTACCAAACTGTACAGAATGTAGTTACTAAAATGAGGTGCTCAAATAATCCACTCTGATCTAGACGGCTCACTGCTGAATCAGCTAGAACGGAGTGGCTAAAATGAGGCCCTCAAAAAATCCACTATGATACAATTTTGTATGTTATGAGGACTCTCGGCTGCGCTCTGTTACGTTTTTTGCTTTGAGGCTCCCCCCATTCTTCGAAAAAAAACAGTCAAGTCACCTCAGTAACAAACTGTACATAATGTAGTTGCTAAAATGAGGCCCTCAAAAAATCCACTCTGATCTAGACGGCTCACTGGTGAATCAGCTAGAACGGAGTGGCTAAAATGAGGCCCTCAAAAAAACCACTATGATACAATTTTGTATGTTATGAGGACTCTCGGCTGCGTTCTGTTACGTTTTTTGCTTTGAGGCACCTCCCATTCTTCGAAAAATAACATTGCAGTCACCTCAGTACCAAACTGTACAGAATGTAGTTACTAAAATGAGGTCCTCAAATAATCCACTCTGATCTAGACGGCTCACTAGTGAATCAGCTAGAACGGAGTGACAAAAATTAGGTCCTCAAAAAATCCACTCTGATCTAGACGGATCACTGGTGAATCAGCTAGAACGGAGTGACAAAAATGAGGTCCTCAAAAAATCCACTCTGATACAATGTGTATATTAGGAGGTCTTTCGGCTGCGTTCTGTTACGTTTTTTGCTTTGAGGCACCTCCCATTCTTCGAAAAATAACATTGCAGTCACCTTAGTACCAAACTGTACAGAATGTAGTTACTAAAATGAGGTCCTCAAATAATCCACTCTGATCTAGACGGCTCACTGCTGAATCAGCTAGAACAGAGTGGCTAAAATGAGGCCCTCAAAAAATCCACTCTGATCTAGACGTCTCACTAGTGAATCAGCTAGAACGGAGTGGCTAAAATGAGGCCCTCAAAAAATCCACAATGATACAATTTTGTATGTTATGAGGACTCTCGACTGCGTTCTGTTACGTTTTTTGCTTTGAGGCACCTCCCATTCTTCGAAAAATAACATTGCAGTCACCTTAGTACCAAACTGTACAGAATGTAGTTACTAAAATGAGGTCCTCAAATAATCCACTCTGATCTAGACGGCTCACTGCTGAATCAGCTAGAACAGAGTGGCTAAAATGAGGCCCTCAAAAAATCCACTCTGATCTAGACGTCTCACTAGTGAATCAGCTAGAACGGAGTGGCTAAAATGAGGCCCTCAAAAAATCCACTACGATACAATGTGTATGTTAGGAGGACTCTCGGCTGCGTTCTGTTACGTTTTTAGCTTTGAGGCACCTCCTATTCTATGAAAAAAAACAGTCAAGTCACCTCAGTAACAAACTGTACATAATGCAGTTGCTAAAATGAGGCCCTCAAAAAATCCACTCTGATCTAGACGGCTCACTGCTGAATCAGCTAGAACGGAGTGGCTAAAATGAGGTCCTCAAATAATCCACTCTGATCTAGACGTCTCACTAGTGAATCAGCTAGAACAGAGTGGCTAAAATGAGGTCCTCAAATAATCCACTCTGATCTAGACGGCTCACTAGTGAATCAGCTAGAACGGAGTGGCTAACATGAGGCCCTCAAAAAATCCACTCTGATGCAATGTGTATATTAGGAGGATTTTCGGCTGCGTTTTGTTACGTTTTTTGCCTTGAGGCTCCTACCACTGTTCCAAAAAATCAATTCCAGTCACCTCAGTACAAACTGTACATTATGTAGTTGCTAAAATGAGGCCCTCAAATAATCCACTCTGATCCGATATAGTAAGTTATGAAGACGGTCAGCTGCGCTGTTACGTTTTTCTTGTGAGGCTCTGCCCACTCCTCTAATGTCGTCCTGCGGTCAGGAGGCTCCGCCCACTCCTCTAATGTCGTCCTGCGGACAGGAGGCTCCGCCCGCTCCTCTAATGTCGTCCTGCGGACAGGAGGCTCCGCCCACTCCTCTAATGTCGTCCTGCGGACAGGAGGCTCTGCCCACTCCTCTAATGTCGTCCTGCGGACAGGAGGCTCCGCCCACTCCTCTAATGTCGTCCTGCGGACAGGAGGCTCTGCCCACTCCTCTAATGTCGTCCTGCGGACAGGAGGCTCCGCCCACTCCTCTAATGTCGTCCTGCGGACAGGAGGCTCCGCCCACTCCTCTAGTGCCGTCCTGCGGCCAGGACTCGTGGAAGTACAGTAACATTAAATTCTAAACTGAACAATCAGCGCTGGCTGTAATAATTTATATTGTAAAAAGCGATAATAAAAATTTGCCCTTTTAAAAAAAATGATAAATATAACAGTTTGAATAAGTATCTAATAAATAAAAACATAAAATCATTACAATCATTAATCTTATTCCAACCCCTGTGCTGTAGAAACTGAACTGTGTAGAATGGAGAAGATCAGAGAGATCATCAAATAATCCACTGTGATCTAGTCACCTCACAGGTGAATCAGCTAGAACAGAGTGGATAAAGTGAGGAGAACAAACACATGTGACTACAGAGAGGCCTCAAGAATTCAACTCTGATGTAGCCGGCTCACTGCTGAAGTGTCTAGAGCAGAGTGGAGAAAGTGAGGAGCACAAAAAACCCACTCTGATCTAGACACTTCAGTACTGAGCCGTCTACATCAGAGTTGAAGAAATGAGACCTCCAAAAATCAACTCTGATATAGACGGCTCACTACTGAAGCAGCTAGAGCAGAGGTGATTTTTTGAGGACCACAAAAAATCAACTCTGAACTAGACGCAACCTAGACGCAACCGTCACCCGTATGGCAAAGTTATGTATAACGTCACGTCACGTGACACTAAAATCCATACCTCAGCACTGCTCTATGCAACCGCTTCTGGCTCCTCCCTGATCCTGACGTCATGAAAGGTCCTTCACCCCCTTAAAGTGCAGCAGCAGCACGTGCTCGCAGTGTGTGTGTGGCCCCGCCCACTGCCTCCCCGGACTTCACAATGGCAGCAGCAGGACATTCAGTGAAGGTTGGTACATGTAGAGCAGCAGGCCAGGGCTGAGCACACCGCTCCTCCCCGCCTCCTGTGACAAGGGTCACTGTGCTGCCAGCTCCCCGGGACTGATAAGCAATTACAGATTACACGCACGGATATCCCGGATGGCACTGTGTCATAAGATACAGTATGAGGAAATCCAGCTATTACTATGGAGGAGATAGAGGAAAGGGACACTCCACCTATTACTATGGAGGAAAGGGACATTCCACCTATTACTATGGAGGAAAGGGACATTCCACCTATTACTATGGAGGAAAGGGACATTCCACCTATTACTATGGAGGAAAGGGACATTCCACCTATTCCTGCTGTAGAGGAAAGGGACATTCCACCTATTCCTGCTGTAGAGGAAAGGGACACTCCACCTATTCCTGCTGTAGAGGAAAGGGACACTCCACCTATTCCTGCTGTAGAGGAAAGGGACATTCCACCTATTCCTGCTGTAGAGGAAAGGGACATTCCACCTATTACTATGGAGGAAAGGGACATTCCACCTATTCCTGCTGTAGAGGAAAGGGACATTCCACCTATTCCTGCTGTAGAGGAAAGGGACATTCCACCTATTCCTGCTGTGGAGGAAAGGGACATTCCACCTATTACTATAGAGGAAAGGGACATTCCACCTATTCCTGCTGTAGAGGAAAGGGACACTCCACCTATTCCTGCTGTAGAGGAAAGGGACATTCCACCTATTCCTGCTGTAGAGGAAAGGGACATTCCACCTATTACTATGGAGGAAAGGGACATTCCACCTATTCCTGCTGTAGAGGAAAGGGACATTCCACCTATTCCTGCTGTAGAGGAAAGGGACATTCCACCTATTACTATGGAGGAAAGGGACATTCCACCTATTCCTGCTGTAGAGGAAAGGGACATTCCACCTATTCCTGCTGTAGAGGAAAGGGACATTCCACCTATTCCTGCTGTAGAGGAAAGGGACATTCCACCTATTCCTGCTGTAGAGGAAAGGGACATTCCACCTATTCCTGCTGTAGAGGAAAGGGACACTCCACCTATTCCTGCTGTAGAGGAAAGGGACATTCCACCTATTACTATGGAGGAAAGGGACATTCCACCTATTCCTGCTGTAGAGGAAAGGGACATTCCACCTATTCCTGCTGTAGAGGAAAGGGACATTCCACCTATTCCTGCTGTAGAGGAAAGGGACACTCCACCTATTCCTGCTGTAGAGGAAAGGGACATTCCACCTATTCCTGCTGTAGAGGAAAGGGACACTCCACCTATTCCTGCTGTAGAGGAAAGGGACATTCCACCTATTCCTGCTGTAGAGGAAAGGGACATTCCACCTATTCCTGCTGTAGAGGAAAGGGACATTCCACCTATTCCTGCTGTAGAGGAAAGGGACATTCCACCTATTACTATGGAGGAAAGGGACATTCCACCTATTCCTGCTGTAGAGGAAAGGGACATTCCACCTATTCCTGCTGTAGAGGAAAGGGACATTCCACCTATTCCTGCTGTAGAGGAAAGGGACACTCCACCTATTCCTGCTGTAGAGGAAAGGGACATTCCACCTATTCCTGCTGTAGAGGAAAGGGACATTCCACCTATTCCTGCTGTAGAGGAAAGGGACATTCCACCTATTCCTGCTGTAGAGGAAAGGGACACTCCACCTATTCCTGCTGTAGAGGAAAGGGACATTCCACCTATTACTATGGAGGAAAGGGACATTCCACCTATTCCTGCTGTAGAGGAAAGGGACATTCCACCTATTCCTGCTGTAGAGGAAAGGGACATTCCACCTATTCCTGCTGTAGAGGAAAGGGACACTCCACCTATTCCTGCTGTAGAGGAAAGGGACATTCCACCTATTCCTGCTGTAGAGGAAAGGGACATTCCACCTATTCCTGCTGTAGAGGAAAGGGACACTCCACCTATTCCTGCTGTAGAGGAAAGGGACATTCCACCTATTCCTGCTGTAGAGGAAAGGGACATTCCACCTATTCCTGCTGTAGAGGAAAGGGACATTCCACCTATTCCTGCTGTAGAGGAAAGGGACATTCCACCTATTCCTGCTGTAGAGGAAAGGGACATTCCACCTATTCCTGCTGTGGAGGAAAGGGACATTCCACCTATTCCTGCTGTGGAGGAAAGGGACATTCCACCTATTCCTGCTGTGGAGGAAAGGGACATTCCACCTATTACTATAGAGAAAGGGACATTCCACCTATTCCTGCTGTAGAGGAAAGGGACATTCCACCTATTCCTGCTGTAGAGGAAAGGGACATATTCCACCTATTCCTGCTGTAGAGGAAAGGGACATTCCACCTATTACTATGGAGGAAAGGGACATTCCACCTATTCCTGCTGTAGAGGAAAGGGACATTCCACCTATTCCTGCTGTAGAGGAAAGGGACATTCCACCTATTCCTGCTGTAGAGGAAAGGGACACTCCACCTATTCCTGCTGTAGAGGAAAGGGACATTCCACCTATTCCTGCTGTAGAGGAAAGGGACATTCCACCTATTCCTGCTGTAGAGGAAAGGGACACTCCACCTATTCCTGCTGTAGAGGAAAGGGACATTCCACCTATTCCTGCTGTAGAGGAAAGGGACATTCCACCTATTCCTGCTGTAGAGGAAAGGGACATTCCACCTATTCCTGCTGTAGAGGAAAGGGACATTCCACCTATTCCTGCTGTAGAGGAAAGGGACATTCCACCTATTCCTGCTGTGGAGGAAAGGGACATTCCACCTATTCCTGCTGTGGAGGAAAGGGACATTCCACCTATTACTATAGAGGAAAGGGACATTCCACCTATTCCTGCTGTAGAGGAAAGGGACATTCCACCTATTCCTGCTGTAGAGGAAAGGGACATTCCACCTATTCCTGCTGTAGAGGAAAGGGACATTCCACCTATTCCTGCTGTAGAGGAAAGGGACATTCCACCTATTCCTGCTGTAGAGGAAAGGGACATTCCACCTATTCCTGCTGTAGAGGAAAGGGACATTCCACCTATTCCTGCTGTAGAGGAAAGGGACATTCCACCTATTCCTGCTGTAGAGGAAAGGGACATTCCACCTATTCCTGCTGTAGAGGAAAGGGACATTCCACCTATTCCTGCTGTAGAGGAAAGGGACATTCCACCTATTCCTGCTGTGGAGGAAAGGGACATTCCACCTATTCCTGCTGTGGAGGAAAGGGACATTCCACCTATTCCTGCTGTGGAGGAAAGGGACATTCCACCTATTACTATAGAGGAAAGGGACATTCCACCTATTCCTGCTGTAGAGGAAAGGGACATTCCACCTATTCCTGCTGTAGAGGAAAGGGACATTCCACCTATTCCTGCTGTAGAGGAAAGGGACATTCCACCTATTCCTGCTGTAGAGGAAAGGGACATTCCACCTATTCCTGCTGTAGAGGAAAGGGACATTACACCTATTCCTGCTGTAGAGGAAAGGGACATTCCACCTATTCCTGCTGTGGAGGAAAGGGACATTCCACCTATTACTATAGAGGAAAGGGACATTCCACCTATTCCTGCTGTAGAGGAAAGGGACATTCCACCTATTCCTGCTGTAGAGGAAAGGGACATTCCACCTATTCCTGCTGTAGAGGAAAGGGACATTCCACCTATTCCTGCTGTGGAGGAAAGGGACATTCCACCTATTCCTGCTGTGGAGGAAAGGGACATTCCACCTATTCCTGCTGTAGAGGAAAGGGACATTCCACCTATTCCTGCTGTAGAGGAAAGGGACATTCCACCTATTCCTGCTGTGGAGGAAAGGGACATTCCACCTATTACTATAGAGGAAAGGGACATTCCACCTATTCCTGCTGTAGAGGAAAGGGACATTCCACCTATTCCTGCTGTAGAGGAAAGGGACATTCCACCTATTCCTGCTGTGGAGGAAAGGGACATTCCACCTATTACTATAGAGGAAAGGGACATTCCACCTATTCCTGCTGTGGAGGAAAGGGACATTCCACCTATTACTATAGAGGAAAGGGACATTCCACCTATTCCTGCTGTAGAGGAAAGGGACATTCCACCTATTCCTGCTGTAGAGGAAAGGGACATTCCACCTATTCCTGCTGTGGAGGAAAGGGACATTCCACCTATTACTATAGAGGAAAGGGACATTCCACCTATTCCTGCTGTAGAGGAAAGGGACATTCCACCTATTCCTGCTGTAGAGGAAAGGAGCATTCCACCTATTCCTGCTGTGGAGGAAAGGGACATTCCACCTATTACTATAGAGGAAAGGGACATTCCACCTATTCCTGCTGTAGAGGAAAGGGACATTCCACCTATTCCTGCTGTAGAGGAAAGGGACATTCCACCTATTCCTGCTGTAGAGGAAAGGGACATTCCACCTATTCCTGCTGTGGAGGAAAGGGACATTCCACCTATTCCTGCTGTGGAGGAAAGGGACATTCCACCTATTCCTGCTGTAGAGGAAAGGGACATTCCACCTATTCCTGCTGTAGAGGAAAGGGACATTCCACCTATTCCTGCTGTGGAGGAAAGGGACATTCCACCTATTACTATAGAGGAAAGGGACATTCCACCTATTCCTGCTGTAGAGGAAAGGGACATTCCACCTATTCCTGCTGTAGAGGAAAGGGACATTCCACCTATTCCTGCTGTGGAGGAAAGGGACATTCCACCTATTACTATAGAGGAAAGGGACATTCCACCTATTCCTGCTGTAGAGGAAAGGGACATTCCACCTATTCCTGCTGTAGAGGAAAGGGACATTCCACCTATTCCTGCTGTAGAGGAAAGGGACATTCCACCTATTCCTGCTGTAGAGGAAAGGGACATTCCAACTTTGTCCACAGAAATCACATCAAGGTGGTATACCTAGATCCAGGAGTTCCTACCTTACCCTCATCCAGATCTGCTCTTTTCTGCAGGGCTACTCACATAAGTCACCATATGTAGGCCTTCTTTTCATAGCTGCTTGGTACACCTGGTGATAATGTACCAAGATGGTAGACAGGCACAAGCCACTTATCATGGGCCCACGAGCCATATGTCTCTCCTGAGCCACAGGTTAGGACCCTGCTTTAGAGCATTATTTCACAGTAAGCCACTGTGTGGAGCTTGTGCAGGGGCCGTGGAGCTGCCTGTCAGACCCAGCCAGACTCCTGATAGAAAGGAAGACATGGTTTATTAACCCCCTCCTACTGGATTGCTATATAAACAGCGCTAAACTGTAGAAAATTGAAGTGTATGTCGAGGCTTATTTTTTGTGTGGTAAGCTGATTTTTTTTTTTTTTATGCCTTTTTTGCAGTACATACGCTGTGTGCAGAATTATTAGGCAAGTTGTATTTTAGAGCATTATTTTTATTATTGATCAACAACTATGTTCTCAATCAACCCAAGAGACCCATAAATATTAAAGCTTACCGTAATATTTTTGGAAGTTGGAGTGGTTTTTTTTTTCTAGATTTGGCTATCTTAGGAGGATATCTGTGCAGATAACTATTACTGTGCAGAATTATTATGCAACTTAATAAAAACCAAATATATTCCCATCTCACTTGTTTATTTTCATTAGATAAACCAATTTCACTGCACAAAATGTAGAAATAAACATTTCTGACATGTAAAAACCAAACCCCAAAAAATTAGTGACCAATATAACCACTTTTCTTTATAATGACACTCAACAGCCTTCCATCCATAGATTCTGTCAGTTGCTTGATCTGTTTACGATCAACATTGCGTGCAGCAGCCACCACAGCCTCCCAGACACTGTTCCGAGAGGTGTACTGTTTTCCCTCCCTGTAGATATCACATTTTAGGAGGGAGCACAGGTTCTCTATGGGGTTCAGATCAGGTGAACAAGGGGGCCATGTCATTATTTTTTCTTCTTTTAGACCTTTACTGGCTAGCCATACTCTGGAGTAGTTGGATGCATGTGATGGAGCATTGTCCTGCATGAAAATTATGTTTTTCTTGAACGATGCCGACTTCTTCCTGTATCACTGCTTGAAGAAGTTGTCTTCCAGAAACTGACAGTAGGTCCGGCAGTTGAGCTTCACTCCATACTCAACCCGAAAAGGTCCCACAAGTTCATCTTTGATGATACCAGGCCATACCAGTACCCCACCTCCATCTGAGTCGGAGTGGAGCTCTCTGCCCTTTACTGATTCAGCCTCTGGGCCAGATCTCTGGCCCATTTATCTGGCCCATCAAGAGTCACTCTCACGTCATCAGTCCATAAAACCTATGAAAAATCAATCTTTCTTGGCCGAGTCTTGACGTTTTATCTTATGTTTCTTGTTCAAAGGTGGCCGTTTTTCAGCCTTCCTTACCTTGGCCATGTCCTTGAGTATAGCACACCTTGTGCTTTTTGACAGTCCAGTAACGTTTCAGCTCTGAAATATTGCAAAATTGGTGGCAAATGGCATCTTCATGCTTGATTTTCCTCAGTTCAAGGGCAGTTATTTTGCGCCTTTTTTGCCCAACACGCTTCTTGTGACCCTGTTGGCTATTTGCCATGAAACACTTGATTGTTCGGAGATCACGCTTCAAACGTTTGTCAATTTGAAGACTGCTGCATCCCTCTGCAAGACATCTCACAATTTTGGACTTTTCAGAGCTCATCAAATCTCTCTTCTGACCTATTTTGCCTAAGGAAAGGCGTTTGCCTAATAATTAAGCACTCCTTATATAGGGTGTTGATGTCATTACACCACACCCCTCCTCATTACAGAGATACACTTCACCTGATTTACTATATGGTAGTTGGCTCTCAAGCCTATACAGCTTGGAGTATGACAACATGTATAAAAAGTATCATGTGATCAAAATACTCATTTGCCTAATAATTCTGCACACAGTGTATTGATTGCTTTTTAGTGCATCTTTTAGGGAGGTGCAGTAATTAAAAAATGGAACCGAACATTTTTTATTTATTTTTTTCTTCTCTTAACTAGTCTTAACTAGTTAACTAGTCTAGAAAGCTCAGACTTCTAGACGCTGTGTTACCCCCAAGTGTTATTAATTTTACAATTGGGAAAAGGAGGTTTTTCAAACTTCACTTTTTAATATATATTTTATTTGAGGGTCATGAATCTGTGATTGTCCTTTATTCTACAATACCACCGTACTGCAGTGTCAAGCAAAGTTCAGGAGGCCATGGCCACACATCAGGGATCTCTCATGCAGCTTCTAAGTGTGCCCTTTAAGGGTGCCGTCACACGCTGCTTTTTTGATCGCTTAAGCGATATCGTTTGTGCGTCGCTGCGTGTAATCAAACAACTTTACAATGTAAAATCGGTTGATTGCTTGATCTCAGATTTGTGAGCAGGAGCTCAAATCAAGCGATAGTCGCTTGATCAATCTGCATCATCGTGGTGTCTGACGCCGCAATGATCCATCTCCCGGCGACAGAGCCTATGCTGGGAGATGGTATCTATGGTAAACTTCAGGTTACTAAGCGCGGCGCCTAGTAACCCGATGTGTACCCTGGTTACCAGCATGTTCGCTGGTCCACATCGCTGGTGAGTCTGCCTGTGTGACAGCTCACCAACGATGTGAATGATATTGTTAGCGATCGCGCGTGCATGTGATCGCTAACAATATCGTTCAGGAAATTGAAGCGTGTGACGGCACCCTAAGGTTATGGTCACACTGGACGTTTTTGATCCGTTTTTTTCTGCTGCATTCGTCTTTAAAACGTTACCAAAAACTGATCAGTCCCTGCGTCTGCCAGCACAGTAAATGACTTTTCAATTTACTGTGCAGACATCAGTTTTTGACTGATGTGTTAGTGATGTAGAAAGCGCATCAAGAAAATAAATGGAGCGTTAATTGATGCTCATTATCTTCTGCAATTTCTGAACCACCAGCGCTCCAATTATTTACCTTCCCCAGCGATTTCTTCCTTCTGGGAACCAGCAAGACCTGCGGGTGCAGTACTGATAGGACCTGCCCATGTGACTGAGCCTGTTCTTGTACTACTCATAGGTCCTGCCGATGCCCGGAAGGAAGACATTGCCAGGGATCACTGTGGGATTGCTGGGGAGGGTGTGAAAGTCTGTCTGTCTGTGTCCTCTGAAAACTGAGCAAGAAAGCAATACAAACAGATGATACGTTTTGATGCTTTTTTGAAAGTTTGTGCGGGCAGAAACCGCATCAAAAACAAATTAACAAATGTGGAACACATTTGCAGCTCTGTGTGAATGAGGCCTAAGGAGGACAACTTAAAATGTGCCTAAAATACATCATAAATAGGGTGCAGCCATAGTTTGGCACAATTTATGATAGTCTTGCCCCCGCCATAAGCATGGATCTATATGTCAGAAACTTGGCACAAAAACAGATTTTGGTAACTTTAATAAGTATTAGGACAGAATTGTAACAAAACGTTTCGGCCCTCTGGCCTTCTTTAGTTGCTAAAATAACAAACAGAAAACAGAGTAAATGATCAGTTCTCCTAATATAGTAAAATAAACCAACATGAGTGATTATTAACATAACACTCCAAAATGTACCAACAATTATTGTCTGTGTGCCACTGTCCTTTCATATAAGGCAGCAAAGATTTTCACATAAGCTGTGTGGAGGAAACAAAGTATGTATACAGCCAAGGTATATAAATTGGTAGATATATCAGAATATGGTCACAGAAGGTGAGGTCTGAAGCCACATTGTAAACATTGTTCTGCAGTGTAATACAAGGAAACATCACAACAAGTACTGTATATTGCTAAGCATGGACCTGTCGGTGAGGAAGCCATGCCTTCTGGCTGTAGAATAGCCATACTGTATGTTTGTTTTGCTCTTTGTCATTTTATTGATTGATCTATGTAAGTGTCTTGGATCCCAAAACGTTTTACTTCTTCAATAGGTTGGAATTATTGGTGGATCTGGACTGGATGACCCTGATATTTTGGAAGGAAGAACCGAAAAGTATGTTGAGACACCATTTGGAAAAGTATGTGCATCTATTAATATTTAGCACATGATTTGCAATAGCATATTCGTTAAAACTTTGGTTTTAGATTTAAATGTTACTATTTAACCAGGTTGTGACCAAGGCCTTCAATTCCTACATAGTCACCTATTGGACTGACACGTTCTAAATGAGAATGTTATTGTTCTTCGGATTTTTATCTCATGGCAGCAGGGGCATAACAGCCGGGGTGGCAGGGATTGCAAGTGCGACCGGGCCCAGAGGTACAGGAGCCCGGCACCTGCCAACCCCTGCGCCTGCTTTATATGGATGTGCGTACTCAAGGACGCACATTCATGTCACTGCGAGGCAGTCTACCCAACCGGTCTCCAGGCGGCTGATCACGGCTGCTGGAGGGCAGGCAGGTGCTTCAACTTTAAAACTCCCACGGCTGCTGCATGCAGCACTGTGATGAGGTCATGTGATCTCATCACAGTCAGGACGGAGCTGCCGGTGGAATCGGTGAGTGAGAGCTCCATTCAGGAGCCAAAGAGCCTCCACAGCTTCTGGAGAGGGGAGTGTGTGTGTATGTGTGTTTATATAGGGGGCAGTGTGACGGGGGGAACTGGCTGCTCAGGGCAGTGTGACTGGATGTGTGGGGGGCTGTACAGTGGTCAGTGTGTGTTGATGGGTCAGGGGGGCGGGCTTTACAGGGGCAGTGTGACTGGATGTGTGGGGGACTGTACGGTGGTCAGTGTGTATTATAAAGGTCAGTGTGTCTGTGTAAGTGGGGCAGATAGTACAGGGGGCAGTGTGTCTGTGTGAGTAGGATGTATGCTATCAGGAGGGCTATGAGGCTGCATTATTGCATTATACTGGATGGAAGGCTGTGACGCTGCATTACACTGGATGGAGGGCTGTGACGCTGCATTATACAATATGGAGAACAATGAGGCTGAATTATGCTATATGACTGGCTGTGAGGCTGCATTATGCTATATGGAGGGCTGTGACGCTGCCTTATACTATAATGGAGGACCATATATACCAGGGTAAGGGCATATTCAAGGAGGAGGACCATATATAGTAGGATGAGGGACATTAATACATAACGAAGGGAAAAGGCGTTAATTTGTGAGTCTTTATAAAATTTAGAATGTTACATGAGGCCCATACATCTGACCAATGTGGGTGCGCAGGGTGGGGGAGCCCAGGATCAAATTTCGCATCGGAGCTTTACGAACTCTAGTTACGCCACTGCATGGCACATATATTGTAGATGTTTCTGTCAATGTCCTTTTGCGGCTGAATATGGCCTCCAGTGAAGATATTCATATGTCAGAAGAATGGAGCTGATTATCGGTGTCCAAAGATACTTCAACTAGAATGAGAATATATTTTTTTATAGGGAATATGTTACAATTTTAGAGTATATTCCCTTGTTGGGCCCTTGTGAGCATTGTTTGTGAAAATTCTATATTGCAACTGTGGCAGAGCACAATTACCTTGCCCTTTTAAAAAAAAACAAAAAAAAAAAAACAACTGTATTGTGTTAGAGTTTACCAGGAGTTTGATATTGATGAGCTATTGTTAAGATGGGCCATTAATATCTGATCAATGAGGGTCAGACAACCAGCTTCCCTACTCATTATGTCCTATGGCAGCTGGCTATGTCTGATGTCCAGAGCGGTTCTCAGGTACTCCGCTCCCGATGTAGTGATCGGCTGTAGTCACCATATATAGAGCTGCCGCAAGCCTGCTCACAGCTGGTATCTGAACAAATGGATGGAATGGGTTAATCTCCGCTGCCATAAAAATGAAGACTGAAAAGTGTATAATGATTTATTGTCTACACACCTTGCCAGGTGAGCACACTCGGGTATCAACGATAAGATCCTATTTGCACTATTGTCTCTCCAGTTCCTCTTTCTACTATATAACAGCTGTTATCTGGGGAGGCTCGGAGTCTGACCGCCACCGTGGCCTGGAAAACCCTTTAAAGCAGAACCGTCATTTTCATTTTTCTTTCGTAAATGATTAGTACACATGAAAATAAGCAACTTTGTAACATAGCTTATCAAACAAATAATTTGCTTCTTTCTCGTCCCAGAATTGATCAGTCATTATCAAAATTCTCAATTCTGAGGTAAAATGTGTGTTCAGTGAAGACTTTCCCATTACTGAGATAGGAGATCGCAGTTATAACTGACAAGATGGTGGCCCGATTCTAACGCATCGGGCATTCTAAGATATGTATGTAGTTTATTTATGAAGATTTAAGAATAATGCAATGAATACACAGGCTTTTCCGGGTAAAATATGTACATTATCATTTAAATCCTGCGGCAATATCACTGATAGGTCGCAGCCGGCCATGACCAGTCACCGAAGACGGTTTAAATCCCACGCCAATATCGCTGATTGGTTGCTTCCGCCCCTTTGAGATGTGGTTGGGGACTGCTCCTTTAAGAAGTGGTTGGGAACTTCCCCTTTAAGACGTGGATGGGGACGGCCCCTTTAAGACGTGGTTGGGGACGGCCCCTTTAAGACGTGGTTTGGGTACAGTACACTGTACTCAGTGTATTTGAAATATGGCGGCATAGCGCGCCGCTATTCTGATTGGTCGCCACGTTACTACTGATGAGATTCTATGATGATGGGAAGAGGGAGGAGCTAGATACAGAGAGAGGAGCTGGAGGCAGAGCCCTTCCCCTCTTCTATCTACATAGAATCTTATCTACTATATAATTGTCTAAGGGTTTTTTGAGTCTGTCTGTAACCAAAATCGCGTGCCACACAAAGGCCAATGAGCTCAGAGTATGCAAATTGGCTCAAAATTCGAATGTTCAGCATACGCTATTTGCAGCCCGGCGGAAGTGGCGCGTGAGCGCCACTTCCACAGGTATGCATGGTCCAGCAAACGGCGGACCCAGCGCACGCAAGCCACTAACCGGAGCTCAGCCGCGGCTACCTGCGGCACGGAGGTCCGCGGCGAGCCAGCTGGGAGATGACCGGCGTCAGCCGGTCATTTCCCGGCTGGCGAGCCGCTGACCTCTGTGCCGCGGCTGAGCTCTGGTCAGCGGCGAGCTAGCTGGGAGATGACCGGCGTCAGCTGGCCATCTCCAGGCTGCTCGCAGCGGTGGTGCACTTCGTGGCATTCAAACCGCGTGCCAGGCCGCAGTACTCTTCTGATTGGCCGCCGCGACCAATCAGAAGAGTACTGCGACTTGGCGCGCGGTTTGAATGCCGCGAAGTGCACCACCGCTACGACGCCGGTCATCTCCCGGCTAGCTCGCCGCTGACTGGAGATCAGCCGCGGCACAGAGGTCAGCGGCTCGCCAGTCGGGAAATGATCAGCTGACGCCGGTCATCTCCTGGCTGGCTCGCCGCGGACCTCCGTGCCGCAGATAACCGCGGCTGAGCTCCGGTTAGCAGCTTGCGCGCGCTGGGTCCACCGTTTGCTGGACCGTGCATACCTGCATTAGCGGCGCTCATGCGCCACTTCCGCCAGGCTGCAAATAGCGCGTGCTAAACATTCGAATTTCGCGCCAATTTGCATACTCTGAGCTCATTGGCTGCCACCAAGGGCAGCGGCCAATGAGCTGCCTTTGTGTGGCGTGCGATTTTTGTTACAGACAGACTCAAAAAAACTCTTAGACAATTATATAGTAGATAAGATCCTATGTAGATAGAAGAGGGGAAGGGCTCTGCCTCCAGCTCCTCCCTTTGTATCTAGCTTCTCCCTCTTCCCATCATCATAGCAGTTACTACTGATGAGATTCTATCTCCTGTCTTAGTAATGGGAAAGTCTTCCCTGAATACAGATTTTACTTTAGAATTGAGGATTTTGATAATGACTGATTAATTCTGGAGAAAAAAAAGCAAATTTGTCTAAGATATATTATAAAGTTTGTTATTATGTGTACTATTGATTTATAAAATAAAAATGATGGCTACGCTTTAAGAGTAAAACCTTGCCATTTGCCATTTTCTTTTCGTATTTTTCTGTTCTCAGTGTATAGGACATCACTTAGGAGCTTGTATAAACTGTAATGCCTTTTTCTTCTTGTGCAGCCATCGGATGCCTTGGTTCTTGGAAAAATTAAGAATGTGGACTGCGTGCTTCTCGCAAGGTAACCATGAGAATAATGGCCTTAAAGTCAATGTCTTCAACCTTTCAGTGTACTTTGTATTATTCTTCACCATTTTCAAGATCTCTGCTTGCTGTCAGGAATTGTGAATTGTCTTGCTATTGCTGTTAACCCCTCCATGGCTGTATCTATATGTCATTAGGTACTTGCGGCCTATGACCAATAGATACATCAAGGCGATTTTGTGGGCACAGTGGTTATGCCCATGCAGTTGCCATGAGCTTTTACAGGGCCGGTCCCCATGCTGTCCCTGGCTATTTAAACCCCTAAATGCTGCGATCGATATCAATCACGGCACTTGGGAGGTTGGGAAAGGGATCATTCTTTCTCTCCCCTCTGGTGCCACTGATGTAATCGCGATGGCCTGATCGCCGCTATGGTGACCCGAGGTCGTCATGACTACTTTCAGGTCACCTGACTACAGGAAGTCTCAGGGATCATTACGCTCTCAATCTGAGGTTTCTGATAGTGCAGGTCTGATGGCTGCACTGTATTACAATAATGGAGCATTGCTGTACAGTACAGTGGTGATGGATCCGAGCAGTGAAAGTAATGTCCCATATAGGGACTAAGTGAAGTAAAAGCATTAACCTCTTCACCCCCTAGCCTGTTTTGACCTTCCTGACCTGGCCATTTTTGGAATTCTGACCAGTGTCCCTTTATGAGGTAATATCCCTGGAACGCTTCAATGGATCCTAGCGATTCCGAGATTGTTTGTTTGTTTTTTTTTTGTTTGTTTTTTGTGACATATTGGGCTTCATGTTAGTTGCCAAGATTATCATCCTAAATTTACATTTATTTGTGAAAACATTGGAAATTTTTATTCTGTTAAACCAGAGAGTTATGTGACACAATCTAGTCAATAAATAACATTTCCCACATGTCTACTTTACATCAACACAATTTTGGAAACATATATTTTTTTGTTAGGAATTTAGAAGGGTTCAAAGTTCAACAGCAATTTCTCATTTGTACATCAAAATTACAAAACCATTCTTTTATCGACCACATTACATTGAAAGTGACTTGGGGGTCTAAATGAGAGAAAACACCCAAAAGTGACACCATTCCATAAACTGCATCCCTCAAGCTACTCAAAACTACATTCAATAAGATTATTAACCCTTCAGGTGCTTCACAGGAACTAAAGCAACATGGAAGGAAAAAATGGACATTTTAATTTTTCCAATTGAAATGTTTTTAGCCACAAATGTTGTATTTTTCAAGGGTAAGGGCAGGGACACACTGTCCGATAGACATCCGAGTCTCTCAGACGAGACTCGAATGAGGCTGGAGCAGTGACCCTGAACGGCCTCTCCCTGTCAGGATGGGGAATGTGCAGCTGCACAAAAACACAAGCAGCCGACAGCCCCGTCCACCGAGGGAGAAGCCATTCAGGGTCACTGCTTCAGCCTCATCCGGGTCTCGTCCAAGAGACTCGGATGTCTATCGGACAGTGTGTCCCTGCCCTAACAGGATAAAATGGACCATAAAATTAGTTGTGAAATTTCTCCTGAGTACGCTGATATTACATGTGGTGAAAAACTGCTGTTTGTACGCACGGCAGGGCTCAGAAGGGAAGGAGCGCCATTTGACTTTTTGAATGTTAAATTTGCTGGAATCATTTGCTGACACCATGTTGCTTTTGGAGAGCCCCTGATGTGACTAAAAAATTGCACAAAAAATTTTGCAGCCTATTTTTGCTGTTACTTTTGTGAAAATGAAAAAAATGAGGCTAAAAGGAATTTTTTATTGAAAAAGTAAAATGTTCATTCTTTTTCTTGTTCATTCACTTTTGGGTGTTTTCTGTCATGTATGCCCTAAAAAAATGGTTTTGTAAAGTTTTTTGGAAACATAAGAAATTGCTTAATTTATTATTCTTTATTTATAGAGCGCCATTGATTCCATGGTGCTGTACATGAGAAAGGGTTACATACAAACAAGTTAAAAATACAATGAATAAACTAACAGTGACAGACCGATACTGAGGGGAGAGAGAACCCTGCCTTTGCGGGCTTACATTCTACAGGGCAATGGGGAGAGAGACAGTAGGTTGGGTCTGCTCTGGTGGTGGTGGAGCACCGGGTCCAATGGTGGTGGAGCGCCAGGTTCATATGTGGTGAAGCACCAGGTCCAGTTGTGGTGATTGCAGGGTGTAGGCTGTTCTGAAGACATGGGTTTTCGGGACAGTCGGACGTTTTGAGGTGCAGAATTCCAGAGGATGGGGGATACTCTGGCAAAGTCTTGCAGGCGCTTAGATGAGGAACGTACAAGTGGGGAGGAATGAAGGTGGTCTTGGGAGGATCGATGATTATGAGTTGGATGATATCGGGAGATTAGTTCAGAGATATATGGGTGTAGACAGATTGTAGATGGCTTTGTAAGTCAATGTTCGTAGTTTGAATTGGATACGCTGGTGAATTGGGAGCCAGTGGAGGGATTTGCAGAGGTGAGAAGTGGAGGAATAGCGAGGAGGGAGGGGAATTAGTTGGGCAGCAGAGTTGAGGATAGATTGGAGAGGTGCAAGTATTAGCAGGGAGGCCACAGAGGGGGAGGTTGCAGTAGTCAAGACAGGAGAGGATGAGGGTGTGCACTAATAGTTTAGTAGATTGAGGGTTGAGTAAGGGACGGAATCTGGAAATATTTTTGAGTTGGAGGCACTGAGAGCTTGAATGTGTGGTTTGAAGGATAAGGCAGAGTCAAGGATAACTCCGAGGCAGCTAACTTCAGGTACAGGGCAAAATGTGATATCGTTTATTGTGATAGATGGATTAGTTAAGGGAGGTGCGTGAGATGGGGGAACAATGATGAGTTCAGTTTTGTCTACATTTAGTTTAAGGAAGCGAGAGGAGGAAAAGGAGGAGAAGGAGGATATGGCTGACACTCTGGGATTATGGACAGCAGAGAGGTGATGTCTGGGCTAGAGAGGTAGATCTGAGTGTCAGCGTACAGGTGGTACTGGAAGCCATGGGACTTTGAGTTGTCCTAGGCCAAGGGTATAGATGGAAAAAAGGGTCCCAGGATAGAGCCTTGAGGGACCCCAACGGAGAGGGGATGGGGGGAGGAGGTCATGTTAAAGTGGGAGACACTAAATGTGCCGTTGGAAAGGTAGGAGGAGATGCAGGAGAGGGCGAGGTCAGTGATGCCAATGGAAGAGAAGATCTGTAATAGGAGGCAGTGGTCGACTGTGTCGAATGCAGAGGACAGGTCAAGAAGGAGGAGGATGGATAAGAGTCTGTTAGCTTTGGCGGTAATTAGGTCGTTAGTAATTTCGGTTTAAAGGCTGGTTTACACATGTCAACATCGTTAACGATGTCGCTGCAACTTGTGACGTTGCAGCGACCTTGTAGCGATGTCTCTGTGACATCCTGCAACGATCAGCGATCTGATTGCAGATCGTTGCGGAATGGCCTGGGATTGTTTTTCGATCGTTGGTCTCCCACTGGGCGGCCAGCATCGGCGTGTATGATAGTGGGAGATCAACGATCAACAAACTCCCGGCCGATGCATAGCGCTGCACAGTACATGCTGGGACATGGTAACCAGGGTAAACATCGTGTAACTAAGTGCAGCGCTATGCTTAGTTACCTGATGTGTATCCTGGTTACCAGCGTTGTCGCTGGTGAGTCTGCCTGTGTGATAACTCACCAGTGATCATATAGCGATGTCCCAGCGGTCCCAATCGTTGGTCGGATCGCTGTAAACCTGCTCTAAGGTGGTTTCGGTGGAGTGGTTGGGGTGGAAGCCAGATTGAACGTTGTCAAAGAGCGATCTGGATGAGAGTACAGTGTGGACATGCTTTTCAAGAAGTTTTAGAGGCGAACAGGAGCAGTGATATGAGGCGATAGCTGGATGTGGAGGTTGGGCTGAGAAATGGCTTCTTCAAGACAGGTGTAATTGTTGCTTGTTTGAAAACGGAAGGAAAGTTACTGGAGGTTAGTGATGAACATTTTTAACCCTTTTAACTTCCTAACAAAAAAAAAATAGTTCATAAATTGTGCTGAGTTAAAATAGACATGTACAAAATTCAGAGTTTGAAAATTGCGAAATTTTCAGCAAATTTGCATTATTTTTTTTACGCTTATTTCTGAAAAAAATCATTTTCAAATTTACCACTAATTGTTTTTCCAGACATATTGGACTCCAATCTCAGAACCAATGGGATCACGATGAAGCAATCCAGAGCTATAACCTCATAAAGGGACACTGGTCAGAATTGTCAAAAATGGCCCGGTCATTAAGGTCAAATTTGGCTGAATGGTGAAGAAGTTAATCCATGTCATAGTGCCCCTTGTCCTCCTCCCATTCTTTTCTCAGGATGGCTACCTAGTGTGTCCAGTACCACTGTGAACCCTCTTCTACACGGGCAGGAAGTGATTCCTGGTATTGTGTAGATTACCTCATAAGAATCTGTGACTAGATTAATTTCTCACTAGCACTGGATGAGAGGAAGGTGCTGAGAGAACATTTAAAGTCCACCAGGGGGCGCCATACAGCAGTCTGCTGCTCACATATTCTTTCACCTATTTCCTTGTTCGCACTCTTCTCTCCAGGCTTTTCACAATGAGGAGCAGATGGTCTGGTTTCAGAGTGTGATGTAAATGTTGGGTCTTGAAGGATTTGTAGTGTCTTCACCTGTCAGATATTAGGGACATATAGTTCAATATATACAGAACTTTATATAACATTTTTACAAAAGAAAAGGCTTTCTAAAAAAAGAAGTCTTTTCTAGTCCTCATGTGGTTGAGGAGAAATCTGACATTGTGTCCTATCTGATCGATCACTGCAAGAACTATGATGAGTATGAGGTTTCAGGGCAGGAAGGAAAGCAGCCAAGACCTGCAGTGACTCTGAGCTTCCGGAGGAGCTGAAGGATGCTTTACATCATGTGATCAGTCACAGCTTGAAACCATGGTCTTCTGGTGTGTGTGTATGTGTGTGTTTGTTGTAGCTAAGTGCAATATGTTGTAACAGAGCTGTGTGTGTGTTTTGATAATAAAACTGAGCTGAGTATGTTGTAAGTAACCTGTGTGTTAATGTTGTGTAGTTGTGTGTTTTAGGCTATGTACACATGTTGTATCACAAAAACCAGCTAAAGCTACGTTCACATGCGGCGTAATTGCCGCGTTTTAATTTTTTTCTTACATGAGCGCATTTCCCGCGTTTTGCGGTCGCACTATTTAGCATTCACACAACCCGCTTTTTTACGGCTGCATTTTATCCCCAGAAGTGCAGGGGGAAGTGATGTCACACGGGTGCAGGAAGAATCCTGTTCCCATGTGATATGTCTGTATACATTAACTTTAGCAGTGTATGTACATACACTGCTAAAGCGAAATAAAAGAAAGCAATGGTATGAAAAATAATGGAATAAAATACTCGCCACCCCGCCGACTGTCCCGGTATGTGAGGTGTCCATGTCCGATCTCTGTAGGAGACCGGCTGGTCAGCTGATGTCACATGACACATCAGCTGATGGCTACCAGCCACTCAGATGAGTCAGGTCCTTGCAGCCATCGGACATCTTTCCCTCGGGACCCGGGACAGCCGGCGGAGAGGTGAGTTTTTTTATTTTTAATACCTCTTTTGTTAACTTTTATTTCGCTCTCGCTCTCGCAGTGTATGTAGATGCACTGTGAAGACGAAACTACAGCCGCGACATGGCACACGGGGGGAGGAAGAATTCTGTTTCCCCCCCATGTGACATCATGTCCCCCTGTGCCCATGATTATAGGCGCTGGAATAGGCATTGTCTGTACGACAATGCGTGTTCCAGCTCCTTATAATGGGGGTTATCAGAGAAAGTGTGCTCGCATATTTGCGCAAAGAATTGACAAGTTGATACTTTTCACACATGGTTTCTCCCCGCAAAAGTGCCGCCGAAAAAAGTGCAGTGTCTGAATGGCAAAAGTGAATTTCCATTCACTTTGCCGGCAGAGAAAAAGCACACTTAAAAAGACGCGAAAATTACGCACAGTGTGAACACAGCCTTAGGCTGCATTCACACACTGCGTCTTTTTTTTTTTTTTCTCCAGTAGGAGCACACATAGGTGACACCAGTGAATTTGCACCATACAATTTTACTCCAAAATGTTACATTTTTAATTAATAAAGAAATGATCTAAAATGTATTTATATTCCAGTACCAGTATTAATAACATAGTATTTAAGGTTGAAGGAAGACTTTAAATCCATTTAGTTCAACCCATAGCTTAACATGTTGATCCAGAGGAAGGCAAAAAAAAACCCATGTGGCAACACTAAGCTCCACATTGGGGGAAAAAATTCCTTCCTGACTCCAGATACGGCAATCAGACTAATTCCCTGGATCAACGCCCTATCAAAGAATCTAGCATGTATAACTGGTAATATTATAGTTTTCAAGAAAGGCATCCAGGCCCTTCTTAAATGTTAGTAGTGACTCACTCATTACAACATCATGTGGCAGAGAGTTCCATAGTCTCACTGCTCTTACAGTAAAGAATCCACGCCTGTGATTATGATTAAACCTTCTTTCCTCCAGACGTAGAGGATGCCCCCTTGTCCCAGTCTCAGGCCTAAGAGTAAAGAGATCATTAGAAAGGCCTCTGTACTGTCCCCTCATATATTTATACATTATTATCACCCCTAAGCCTTCGTTTTTCCAATCTAAATAACCCCAAGTTTAATAACCTGTCTTGGTATTGCAGACCCCTCAGTCCTCTAATAACCTTGGTCGCTCTTCTCTGGACCCGCTCTAGTTCAGCTATGTCTTTCTTACACACCGGAGACCAGAATTGTACACAGTATTCTAAGTGTGGTCGCACTAGTGACTTGTATAGAGGTAAAATGATGTTCTCCTCATGAGCATCTATGCCTCTTTTAATACATCCCATTATTTTATTTGCCTTTGCAGCAGCTGCCTGACACTGGCCACTAAATGTGAGTTTCTCATCTACCCATACACCCAGGTCTTTTTCAGTGACAGTTTTGCCCAGTGTTTTACAATTAAGCACATAATTATACCTTTTGTTTCCTCTGCCCAAGTGCATGACCTTACATTTATCCCCATTAAAGCTCATTTGCCATTTATCAGCTCAAGCTTCTAGATTTCCGTATTTTTCGCTTTATAAGACGCACCTGATTATAAGACGCACCCCCAAATTTGGTGAAGGAAAAGAGAAAAAAAATAATTTTTAATGTTAAATGGGGTCTGTCTTATAATGTCAGAGTCCGTCTTACAAATCATATGGGGTATATGCCTCTTATAGCCCCCTCTTCCTGGTACATGGTCCTCATCCTGGGATATAGCTCCCCCATCCTAGATATGGCCCCCTTATTCTGGTTATGGCTGGCACACGTCCCCCAGGGCTGGCATACGTCCCCCAGGGCTGGCTCATGCCCCCCAGGGCTCTCACACATCCACTAGGGATGGCACATGCCCCCAAGGGCTGGCACATTCCCCCCAGGGCTGTTACACGTCCCTCAGGGCTGGCACATGCCCCCAGGGCTGGCACCTCCGCCGCAGAGCTGGCACCTGCCCCCCAGGGATGGCACCTCCGCCCCAGAGCTGCCACATGCCCCCTAAGGCTGGCACCTCCGCCCCAGAGCTGGCACCTCCGCCCCAGAGCTGGCACCTCTGCCCCAGAGCTGGCACTTGTCCCCCTGGGCAGGCACACTTCCCCCTGGGCAGGCACACTTCCCCCTGGGCAGGCACACTTCCCCCTGGGCAGGCACACTTCCGCCTGGGCAGGCACACTTCCGCCTGGGCAGGCACATGGCCTCCAGGGCTGGCACCTCCGCCCCAGGGCTGGCACCTCCGCCCCAGGGCTGGCACCTCCGCCCCAGGGCTGGCACCTCCGCCCCAGGGCTGGCACATGCCCCCCAGGGCTGGCACTTGTACCCCAGGGCTGGCACTTGTCCCCCAGGGCTGGCACATGCCCCCCAGGGCAGGCACACTTTCCCCTGGGCAGGTACATGCCCCCCAGGGCTGGCACATGCCCCCCAGGGCTGGCACCTCCGCCCCAGAGCTGGCACATGCCCCCCAGGGCTGGCACCTCCGCCCCAGAGCTGGCACTTGTCCCCCAGGGCAGGCACACTTCCCCTGGGCAGGCACACTTCCCCTGGGCAGGCACACTTCCCCCAGGGCTGGCACATGCCCCCCCAGGGCTGGCACCTATGCCCCAGAGCTGGCACATGCCCCCCAGGGCTGGCACCTCTGCCCCAGGGCTGGCACCTCTGCCCCAGGGCTGGCACATGCCCCCCAGGGCTGGCACTTGTCCCCCAGGGCTGGCACTTGTCCCCCAGGGCTGGCACATGCCCCCCAGGGCTGGCACATGGCCCCCCTTGCTGCTGGGCAGAAAATAACAAACATTTTATACTTACCTCTCCAGCGCTTGCCTCAGTCTTCAGTGCCTTTCTCCCTGACTGCAGAAATCTCCCTCCGAGGTCCCAGTGAAGCCGGTCATGTGATCGGGTGCACACTGATGACATCACCGCACTGCAGTCATCAGTGAGCCCCCGATCACATGACCGGCTTCACTGGGACTTCGGAGGGAGATTTCTGCACTCAGGGAGAAAGGCACTGAAGACTGAGGCAAGCGCTGGAGAGGTAAGTATAAAATGTTTGTTATTTTCTGAACAGCAGCATGGGGGGACTGCAGGAACATTTAATATGCCCTGCTCCCCTGTCCATACCTCGGTGCTAGCTTCAGCACCAAGGTGATGGACAGCAGCAGTGCAGTGCATATTAAATGAGTTAATGAGCGGGGGTCACATGACCTGCCGCTGCCTCCTACAGCCCGCAGCCAGCCCGCCCCAGCCCCAGGACACACTCCAGAGCTGCCCCCACTCTCCCCTGCACCGTATGTTCGTTTTTTAAGACGCACCCCCCACTTTCCCCCAAAATTTGGGAGAACAAAAGTGCGTCTTAAAAAGCGAAAAATACGGTACATAAATCCTCCTGTAATATAAAATTGTCATCCTCTGTATTGATTACCCTACAGAATTTAGTGTCATCTGCAAATATTGAGATTGTATGCCCCCTACAAGGTCATTAATAAATATGTTAGAAAGAAGCGGGACCAATACTGACCCCTTTGGTACCCCAATGTTAACTGTGACCCATTCTGAGTGTGTTCCATTAATAACCACCCTTTGTTTCCTATCACTAAGCCAGTTCTTAACCCACTTACACATATTTTCCCCTATCCCCATTTCTCTCATTTTATGTATCAACCTTTTGTGTGGCACCGTATCAAAAGCTTTTGAAAAGTCCATATACACCCCGTCCACTGCATTTCTGTGATCCAATCCAGAACTTACCTCTTCATAGAAGCTTATCAGATTAGTTTAACAGGAACGGTCCCTCGTAAAACCATGTTGATATTGGGTCATGAGGTTATTTTTCTTTAAATACTCCAGTATAGCATCTCTTAGAAAACCCTCTAGAATTTTACCCGCAGTAGAGGTTAAGCTTACTTGCCTATAATTTGCAAGTTCAGTTTTCGTCCCCTTTTGGAATATTGGCACCACATTTGCTATACGCCAGTCCTGTGGTACAGACCCTGTTATTAAGGAATCTTTAAAGATTACAAATAATGGTTTATCTATGACAGTACTTAATTCCTGCAGTACTCTGGAGTGTATCCCATTTGGGCCTGGGGATTTGTCAACTTTAGTTATTTTTAGACGGTGCCGTACTTCCTGTTGGGTTAAGCAGGTTACATTTAATTGAGAGTTTTTGTTATCACTGATTATATTGTCTGTCATGGGATATTCTTGTGTGAATACTGTTGAAAAAAGTAATTTAGCATATTGGCTTTTTCCTCATCCTCATCCACCATGTCACCCAGACTATTTTTAAGGGGGCCAACACAATCAATGTAAAGCTAGAATTAGTATTTAAGTGCAGGCACACATTGCAAATAATTAATTTGAACATACAGAAACTGTTGTTTAAGACATACAGTATATTATGGCACACTCTGCATTAATCTGCTACTGTTTTCACCTGGTCTGGTTGGAAGTTAATATCTTAAATTCCTCCGACTTATATTAGATTTCCATGCCCTGAGGAAGTAAATCTAACACTTGAAACGTACGTAGGCGTCCAGGGAGGCCACATTGGAGAAAGTGTTTTAAGTGTTAGATCATGCCCTAAGGAAGTAAATCTAAACAAATTTGGGTGCACTGCTCTTGGTACGATCGTCAAAGGAGAGAAGGGGTGCTGCTTGTCAACCGTATAGACATTCAGTTAGAGAGCAAGAGTTGACAAATAAGGCAGCACTACCACACAATTATATGAATAAAAAAAAGATCACTTTATTTATGCAATGAAAACACACTTTGAGTAAAAACATTTAAAAACAATGCGAGCTATTGCACAAACCACAAATCATTAGGCAAATTCCTATTAGGTAGCGGGGCCCCTCTACTGGAGTAAACAAGCCCATTCAATACGTATACACAAATAATCGGCAATAGCACAATAGATAATAGGGTTGAGCACCAACGATATGACTGATCACAGGATAGAGTAGTCCCCTACTGATTACAGGACAGAGTAGTCCCCTACTCTGTCCTGTAATCTATCATACCGTTGGTAATTGGAGGATACAATTGTTTTGTTCCATTCCCCCCCACCCCATCATTCTGATAACCTGATACCTTTAAACCGCTCCGCTGAGGGTGAGGTTCTTTTTTTTCACAGGATACATTTTGGCACTTGTCCAAGATCGCATAGTAGATGTCACACAGGAAGATATCGGCAGGCAACGCAGCTACGATGGTATTCGGCCCTTTTCCACGCTCTGTATGAGCAACTCAGTGAACGACCATTTAACATTGGAGTGAATAGGGGAAGTTGTGCTCCAAATCGTAGTTGCGCTGTCACACAGCACGATCCTGCCACATCGCCTATACAATATCGTACGGTTGAAGGGCTTGCACAATCTCCTTGCAATATCTTAGTTAGGTTGTTTTCGCATTGCATTGCCCATTTACACGACAGAACGCACGAACGATATCAACTGCAACGGCCGTACCACGTGACTTTTTATCGATGTTGCGTTGCGATATCGCGACGTGTAAAGTGGCCATAATACACCAACACAGGATGCATTTTTTTTTTTGGCCGCTTTTGATGCATATTTGGTGCATTCTTTTAATGTATCTATGGCATGTGTTTTATTCCTTGCTTTTTTTTGTATTTGGCGTGGAAATATGCTGCCAAAAACGCCCCAAGAATGGACATGCTGCATGTTTATTTCTGCACCATATCTACAAGTGAAAAAAAGCAACATGGGCACAAAACATCAGGATTCTCTTTGACTTTGCTGGGATAAGGATAGGCATGCAGGCCAATGATAAATCTACAAGCAAACGTGCATGCAAAAACACAATATCTGCACACGGCCTAAATGATTTAGCTTAGCCGAGTGTGCTTTGAGGCTATAACCTGAGCTGAGTATGTTTTGATGTAGCTGTGTTTGTGTTTTGATAATGTTCTAGACTGAGTATATTCTAGTTGCTGTATTTGTTTGTCTTGATGAGGATGTTCTGCTCCTCATAAGGTGATTGGAGGTATGGCTGGCTGATGGGTGTAGTGAGATGTTCTTACCTCTGTATCCACAATAAGGAGCAGACAGGACTGGTGCAGACTCTGCTTCCATAGACTCAAATGTAAACCACAGTGTCAGTTCAACCCCAGACTTGGTTTATTAAGGCCGGATATAGGAAGATACTTTTTGACGGTGAAATACTGTGACCTTCTCTGAAGCCGCTGATGTTGTTGCTGCTCTACAGAAACAAATGCATTCACAATCACAGTATATGTGGTACCAGTCTTTCAGCAACACAGGACAAATGGCTGCTTGGAGCAAGTGACCCACCAAGGGATGACACGCCAAGTTTGATGAAACGTCATTGAAATAGATAAACGTGAGTGGCATTCAAATACTGGCCAGCAGATGGCACCATAATAGATACTGTAGTTCATTAAACTAATAAACAAATGCAAACTATTTATTACTGTATGCAAATTGAACAACTAAAATAATTATATATGGGGGAACAGCCCACATGTTGCTGAGCTGAGTATGTTGTAGTTGCTGTATTTGTGTGCTGTAATGATGGAGCTGAATGTTTTGTAGATGAGCTGTGAGTATGGTTTGATGTATCTGACGTGTGTGATCCAAGCTGAGTGTGAATGTAGCATTATTGTGTGTGTGTATCTGAGCTGTGTACATGTAGCATTATTGTGTGTGTATCTGAGCTGTGTGCATGTAGCATTATTGTGTGTGTGTATCTGAGCTGAGTGTGCATGTAGCATTATTGTGTGTGTGTATCTGAGCTGTGTGCATGTAGCATTATTGTGTGTGTGTATCTGAGCTGTGTGCATGTAGCATTATTGTGTGTGTATCTGAGCTGTGTGCATGTAGCATTATTGTGTGTGTGTGTATCTGAGCTGTGTGCATGTAGCATTATTGTGTGTGTATCTGAGCTGTGTGCATGTAGCATTATTGTGTGTGTATCTGAGCTGTGTGCATGTAGCATTATTGTGTGTGTGTGTGTGTGTGTATCTGAGCTGTGTGCATGTAGCATTATTGTGTGTGTGTATCTGAGCTGTGTGCATGTAGCATTATTGTGTGTGTGTGTATCTGAGCTGTGTGCATGTAGCATTATTGTGTGTGTATCTGAGCTGTGTGCATGTAGCATTATTGTGTGTGTGTGTATCTGAGCTGTGTGCATGTAGCATTATTGTGTGTGTGTGTATCTGAGCTGTGTGCATGTAGCATTATTGTGTGTGTATCTGAGCTGTGTGCATGTAGCATTATTGTGTGTGTATCTGAGCTGTGTGCATGTAGCATTATTGTGTGTGTGTGTATCTGAGCTGTGTGCATGTAGCATTATTGTAGTTGCTGTATTTGTGTGCTGTAATGATGGAGCTGAATGTTTTGTAGATGAGCTGTGAGTATGGTTTGATGTATCTGACGTGTGTGATCCAAGCTGAGTGTGAATGTAGCATTATTGTGTGTGTGTATCTGAGCTGTGTGCATGTAGCATTATTGTGTGTGTATCTGAGCTGAGTGTGCATGTAGCATTATTGTGTGTGTGTATCTGAGCTGAGTGTGCATGTAGCATTATTGTGTGTGTGTATCTGAGCTGTGTGCATGTAGCATTATTGTAGTTGCTGTATTTGTGTGCTGTAATGATGGAGCTGAATGTTTTGTAGATGAGCTGTGAGTATGGTTTGATGTATCTGACGTGTGTGATCCAAGCTGAGTGTGAATGTAGCATTATTGTGTGTGTGTATCTGAGCTGTGTGCATGTAGCATTATTGTGTGTGTATCTGAGCTGAGTGTGCATGTAGCATTATTGTGTGTGTGTATCTGAGCTGAGTGTGCATGTAGCATTATTGTGTGTGTGTATCTGAGCTGTGTGCATGTAGCATTATTGTGTGTGTATCTGAGCTGTGTGCATGTAGCAGTATTGTGTGTGTGTGTGTATCTGAGCTGTGTGCATGTAGCATTATTGTGTGTGTATCTGAGCTGTGTGCATGTAGCATTATTGTGTGTGTATCTGAGCTGTGTGCATGTAGCATTATTGTGTGTGTGTGTATCTGAGCTGTGTGCATGTAGCATTATTGTGTGTGTGTATCTGAGCTGAGTGTGCATGTAGCATTATTGTGTGTGTGTATCTGAGCTGTGTGCATGTAGCATTATTGTGTGTGTATCTGAGCTGTGTGCATGTAGCATTATTGTGTGTGTGTGTATCTGAGCTGTGTGCATGTAGCATTATTGTGTGTGTATCTGAGCTGTGTGCATGTAGCATTATTGTGTGTGTGTGTGTATCTGAGCTGTGTGCATGTAGCATTATTGTGTGTGTGTGTATCTGAGCTGTGTGCATGTAGCATTATTGTGTGTGTATCTGAGCTGTGTGCATGTAGCATTATTGTGTGTGTATCTGAGCTGTGTGCATGTAGCATTATTGTGTGTGTGTGTATCTGAGCTGTGTGCATGTAGCATTATTGTGTGTGTATCTGAGCTGTGTGCATGTAGCATTATTGTGTGTGTATCTGAGCTGTGTGCATGTAGCATTATGTGTGTGTGTGTGTGTATCTGAGCTGTGTGCATGTAGCATTATTGTGTGTGTGTATCTGAGCTGAGTGTGCATGTAGCATTATTGTGTGTGTGTGTCTGAGCTGAGTGTGCATGTAGCATTATTGTGTGTTCATATCTGAGCTGAGTGTGCATGTAGCATTATTGTGTGTTTGTATCTATTTGTTTATCTATTTATCACTGTCACATTTCACCTTGGTGTTATACAATTAGTGATCCTGACTTCTCCACTTTACAACACCATTGAAGTGTTAATTAGCAGAAAATATGGTTTCTCTGCCGCCTCATTGGGGGACACAGGACGATGGGTTATGCTATTCTCACTCTAGGAGGCGACACTAGGCAAATAAAAAAGAAGCACAGTGGCTCCTCCCAGCAGTATATAACCCCCTGACTGGCACAGTTCAGCCATTTTTTTGCTTAGTGTCTTAGGAGGTAGACACTGTTATTTTCTCTTCATCGAGTTTCCTTCAGAACGCTGCACCATCCCTCTTCAGTCCCCTCAGTTGGGGCTCTGGGTTGTAGGAGATTATCCCTGGCCTTCTGGCTGCAGCAGCATGGAAGATTGAGCTGCTCTGGGATGGAGGTCTGTGTCCCTGTCCCTTGTGGGCTCCAGGGTGGGGAGCAGTCTTCAAGTAGGAGCTGCGCTGTCCTCCAGGGTCCTCCTGGGGTTCCTGCCCGTGCTCTGCTTTCGGCGCTGTGCTCCGAAAATCACGTCATATCGCCTGTACCGCCCCCTTGCAGCATAAGCACAGTCTCTGCTCTATAGCACGCCCATATAGGTGTGCATAATTAACACACCGGCGGTGGGGAGGAGCAAAAAAGACCGCCTTTTGCGGCTTCACATATAATGAGAATCTGCAACTTTCAAATAGCGCTTTAGGGACAGAAAGGAATTGATAGAATAGGATTACCAAGGTGCAGGGACAGGTTAAAAGAGCCTGAGGGCTCATTTTTAGAGGTCAGGTTCCCTTTAAAGCATGGAATTGTTTTTTAGGTTTTGCTTTATGGTATTCAATGTGTGGTTAAAATGACTTGGAAACATTGTCCAGGAAAGGCTAATTCTGCCAATGCCATACATTTGTATTTTTTATTTTATTGATTAAAGATATTCTGAATAAATAAAAAAAATTTAGCTCACCATCACCTTTCTCTGCGGCCCATAACATTTTAAAGGTAACCAACCACCATGATTTTAGACTATAAGGTAAAAGCCGCACCATACAGGCGCTAGAATGGTGACATGAACCATAGCTTCAGTCTTCTGATTAGATGTATGATAGCAGAGCAAACTTTTGTCAGAGTTAAAGAAATGTGTGCAGCGGTGTCTGCATCGGGGGTGGTACATTGTGGGTTGGGTCCTCCACATAGATTACACCTCTTGCCTCCTCCTGATATGCCCACCTCCTTTATTTAAATCTCACACCACCATTGCCGCTGCTGGTGAGGCATGCGCACTACAATAGAAATGGTGATGTCATTAAAATGGCGCCATAGTACCGCAATCTCTGGTGACATTTTACTGAGGACACTGAAGATGAATGTGAGCAGCAGGGGCTCATGAGCAGTTAAAAAAAATCCAATTGCGCATGCGCCGATGCCACTCATAATCAACTTAAGTGTCCTCAGTAAAATGGCATCTGATATTGCACTGCTATGGCACCATAGATCGCGCTACATGCATGCGCTGACTCCGGCGCCATTTTAATGACATCACCATTCCTATTGCAGTGCGCACGCATCACCAGGAGCAGCAATGGTAGTGCTAGAATTAAATAAAGGGGGGGGGACATCAGGAAGAGGCAAGAGGTGTAATCTATACAGAGCACTGATCCACAATGTCCCACACTCTGGTGCATGCATCAATCACCGCTGCACACATTTCCTTAACTTTGACAAATGTTATCTCTGCAATCAAACATCTAATCAGAATACTGAAGGTACGGTTCATGTCACCATTCTAGCACCTGTATGTCGCTGCTTTTACCTTATAGTCTAAAATCATGGTGGTTGGTTCCCTTTAATCTTTCTGTGGATGGGGCTGAGTGAGGGTTTTTTTGTGTGATAAACTGATGTTTTAATTAATCATAACTTGAACATACAAAACTTTGCTTATTAAAGTTTTTACAGATTTCAGTAAATCAAATGTAGATAAGGAGTTAGTAAATAAGAATATGGGCGTATGTGCAGTAGTTTTTTCTGCACAATGTCTTGGCAGAAAAAACACTGCGTAACCTACATACGTATGTTTTTACTTCTTTTTTTTCTCCAGTCATTTGAGAAATGCTGCAAAAAGCTCTGAAAGAATCGCCATGCTGCAGAATTGAGAAAACTACCGTACTATGGTTTAAATCTGCAAGGAAAACTTAGTTGCATGTATATGAGATTTCAGATCTCATTCACTTTGCTGCTGCTGTAAACTGCAGCATGTTTTACCTTTAAAAATGTAGTCAAGGGGATGGGTAGGTTCATATTTCAGTGTATGATGCGCATACTTAATACTGTATTAATTTGAGATGTTTCGAAAATTGTTTCCATTTATTTTCATCGTTTGCACATCAATAACCTAATAATCCCAATAATCCAGTGATTTCCATAATTCCGCTTTTCCCTCTTGGTGTTGCAATTTCTTACTTTGTGGAATATATATCTTATTATAGAAAATGCTTTTCTTTGCCCGGACTCGTAAAATCTGACTCTAGCAAAGGAAAAATTCAGCTCATCGAAGAACAATAGGACAAGTTAGTATATGGAGGGAGGGCTGGAGAAAGACCGAGGCAGCCAAAGACATTCTGCTCCAGGGTCAACAGACACTACACTTATACTGACTCAAAGTGACGTCAATGAGTGCAATAATTTAGTTGTGAAAGATAGAAGTAGTTGATGCTTACAAAATGGCACACATACCAGTAGTTAGGAATCTCTTTAAAGATCTGCTTTTGATAGTCCTTGAAATGTAATGTACTCAGTTATCTTTTTTTTTCTGTATTGCAGACATGGCCGGCAACACACAATATATCCTACAAATGTTAACTTCCGAGCAAATATTTGGGCGTTGAAGATGGAAGGCTGTACCCATGTTCTGGTCACCACAGCTTGCGGATCTCTGAGGGAGGAGATCCAGCCCGGAGATGTAGTTGTAATCGACCAGTTTATTGATCGGTGAGAACAAAATCATCTATTACTTCTAGATTCATGATGAGTTTTTGAAAACGTGTGTTTTTTGCTTCACCGAAAAAAGAAAAAAAAGCATCTTGGACTGGGTTCACACCACGGTATGTTCCTGTCCGTGGGGATCCACAGAGACAAGAACAGACAGGACTGGATATGTAACTCCGGATGCCATTTCTGTGACTGGATCTGGGTTTTTAAGGGATCCGGACACAAAGAGCTGGGAGGAGCCGAGCCTGCAAAGCGCAGGCAAGTAGTGTCGGGGCTGTACTTTCACTTTCGCAATGTATTTACATACATTGCTAAAGCGAAATTGAAGCAATGGTTAAAAATAAAAAATAAATGCTCACCTCTCCGCCGAGGGTCCCACAATGCGAGGCGTCCACGTTCAAAGGCTATAAGGACGTTAATTAGCTGATCGGGCGGGGCAGCAACCTGATCGGCTGATGTGTCACATGACCGCATCAGCGGAGCGGTTTGGCTGGCGGGCGGGCAGTTTAATCTGTTTTGGCAGGCGATTTAGGGTATGTGCACATGGTCCGGAGGAGCTGCGTGTTGGACGCAGCTCCTCCGGACCTGAGGAAAGCCGCAGGGAGACCGCAGCCGCCCTGTACTCGCCTTGTGCGGCGGGTGCGGGGCGGCTTCTCCCTGCTGTCACCCGATGGGAGCCGCTTCCGACTCCGCAGCATGAAATGAACATGCTGCGGAGCAGCGGACTCCCGGCAACCCGCACCGCAGCTCCAAAGACGCTGCTGGCGGGCTACGCATAGTGAGGATGGGATTTCTTGAAATCCCATCCACTATGCTTCTACTGTACTACGCAGCGTTTTGGACGCAGCACAAAGACGCTGCGTCCAAAACGCTGCGTCTCCTGATCGTGTGCACGCACCCTTAGGGTATGTGCCCACAGGACGTTTTTTGAGCAGTCCTGAACGCAGCAAAACCTGAGGATCCTAGAGTCCTTGACAGGAGAAGTGCTATGATCTTGTCTGAGTTTTTTGCGCGTTTTTACTGCGTTTTTTTGTGCGTTTTTGCTGCGTTTTTGATGCTGCGTTTTAACAGCGTTTTTTTTCCATTGACTGCACCAAAAACGCAGGAAAATAGAGCATGTCAATTCTTTCCTATCTGCACCAAAAACGCAGGTATTTGACAGTTCTTGACACTTGCAAAACCAATGTGTGGGCACAGCGTTTCACATTGGTTTTACTGGGAATGAAAACCGCAGAAACAAATTGGCATACATTACCATAAAACCAATGGTTTTCTGCATGCAGAAACCGCAGCAAAAACGCCCTGTGTGCACATACCCTTAAACCGCTCAGTGAATGCTGTCATGTGACACATCAGCTGATCAGTTGCCGTCGGTCAGCTGATTCAGGTCCTTCACTCATCCATCGGTCATGGACCCTCGGCGGAGAGGTGAGTTTGTTTTTGTTTTTTTGTTTTGTTTGTAAAACAGTGCTTTCTTTAATTTCACTTTAGCACTGTATATAGATAGTGTATGTAGATACACTGAACAGGCAGTTTTAGTGTACTGAGCATATTCTGTACACTAAAACCGGATCCAGGAAAGGATCCGGCATCATAGACTCCCATGTTATGTGCGCCAGATCGCCCCGGATTAGTTTCTGTTCGTTTGGTTTGGTCCAGTTTTTCACTGGAGCCCAAAAACGTTGCAGGCTCCGATTTTGGGACCAAGAAAAAACAGGACAGAAACGAATCCAGGACTGAAATGACAGAATCGGATGGCCATTTATGGCCAATCCGGCACCATAGGGATACATGGGAGGCAAAACAGGATCCTTATCTGTCCTTTTCAAACTGGACAGAACAGGATCCCAAAAGTGTGGTGTGAAGCCAGCCTTAAAGGCGTTCTTCAGTCTAAATAGGTCATTTTGAAGTCGCTCTGTGACTGCAGACTTGCCAATCCTCCCAGTGCACACACTGCGCTGTGAAGATTCATGGTTTCTATACCAGGACCGACCCACTAGACAGCTGTGCCTACTAGTCAGACACTGCTGCTCCATACCCTTGTAATGAGAGGCCACGCCCACTAGTCAGGTTCTGGCCATGAACATGTATATCACATAGTTATAGTCTGTTCTTAGCATGAACTGGGAGAATTGATTTTTGCAGTCACATTGAGTCGCTGCAAAATTATCATTTTAGACCAGACAATCCCTTCAAAGTTTCAGCAAGGTGGATTGGTGTAATGTTTATTCATAATTATAATAATAATCTCATGCATATTGCTGTGACCTGTGGTGTGTGTTTGCAATCCGCAACAAATTATTTTTTCCTGCGAGTACGTTGAGTTTTGTGTATGGATATTACACATAGGATTGCATTAGATACGGAAAATCTGTAGGTAAAAGCATATGTAACCCACACATGACTATATCAGTAAAGATTAGTAAAGCCAAATACCTGACAGTATCAAAAGGAAAGCAGCTTTATTTAAAACTTCAAATGGGGGCCCAATCCCACCACATTTGGAGATCCTAGAACATGTGAGATTATATATTAGTTCAACTATATTATTAATGTTTTGCGTTACTAAATGCAAAAAAAAATGAGTGCATGTAAAGCTGTGCAAGAGCAGGTGAATTGTTGAAAATGCAAACAACAAAGTATATATGTATGGCGGCCGTCAGACGCTTCAATATCTTGAACGATATTGTAAGCGATCACATGCATGCGCGATCGCTTACAATATCATTCACATCGCTGGTGAGCTGTCACACAGACAGACTCACCAGCGATGTGGGCCAGCGAGATCGCTGGTAACTATAGTACACATCGGGTTACTAGGCACCGCGCGGCGCTTAGTAACCCGACGTTTACCATAGTTACCATCTCCCAGCATAGGCTCTGCCGCTGGGAGATCGTTCATCGTGGTGTGACACCACGATGAAGCAGATTGTTAAATCGTTCATCGCTAGATATGAGGTCCTGCTCTCATATCTGCGATGTCACGATCAAGCGATTTTACATTGTAAAATCGCTTGATCGCACGTAGCGATGCACAAACGATATCGCTTAAGCGATCAAAAAGCAGATTGCTTACACGATATCGTGCAAGATATTGAAGCGTCTGACGGCCGCCTATGGAACATATGATGAATGCTGATATTGATTAAAAACTGTATCCAAATGGTACTGATTATGTGTGTGACCCATATGTATGTTGTAACAGGCAATGGTAACCAAATGATACTGGTTATGTGTGTGTGATCGCAAATCTGGCAAGCGGTGCGATACTAGGAATGTTCTGCTGTACTAATATGGTGGCTATTACAACCTGAGCATTACTGTGCATCAGCAGGTGTAGTAATATGGCGGGTGTGTTGGCTATGATTTGATGGTAGATACTAGACTTGATGTGCTCCTTCCAGGTCTCACGTGACTTGCGTCACGACATAGGGGTGTTGTTGAGGGGTGGTCGAAGGCTGTCCTTGCATGATTCTAGTGGGTGGGAAGAAATGTCGGCACGCCCACCAATGAAGCCAGTCACGCCTATTGAATGTATGGTGAGCCTTGAGGTGGGCGTGACCATGTTTGTTTGTGGGCGTAGAGGTGTAGTCTATATCACCTCCTCCCAATGTGGGTTTTAGTCCATGACCATGTCTCTTCCGAATGTGATGACCGAGGGTAGTGATATGGCTACTGTAACACCTGGTCCACCACTTTTGCATGACCGTGCGTACAAAGATGGTGGCTGAAACAGCTACTCCGCAGGAGCATGGAAAAACATTATTTTTTTTTTTTTTTATAAACAACCTGGCAAATCAAGAGATGCCTGGGTCTGCCTGCACTGTGGCCTATGACTTCTAGGTGGCGTTATTTCTGGGACATACTAACTGACTAAGCAAATGGAGTCCGTGGAACCTCGTTTAGGAGTCTCAAACACGGAACTAGCCATATATCCCTCCAGGGAAGGACCTAGCCCTGGGGTGGCTCCTTGTGGAGAACACCATAACCACCATGTTAAGTGGCCCTTTTAGTTAATATCCAGCTCTTTTACAAGCTTAGAGATATGACAAGGGAATACCAAGGCCAGGTATCCATCCACAGACAGCTGTTTTGGAGTTTTGCCCCTCATCAGTGTGGGGTAGGATTCTGGCTAGGTGGGGAGCAATGCCTGGTAGACCAACATCACAAAGCACTCGCTGATCTCAGGGAGACCAGTCAAGGAAAACCCTGCGGGCAGCTGGCTAAAGCGCTCAAACACAGCGTCCTATCTTTAAACTCATAAAGAGTTGGATATTGACTGAAAGTGTCATTTAATATGGTGGTTTCCGCAAGGGGCCACCCCAGGGCTAGGTCCTTCCCTGGAAGGATATCTGGCTAGTCCCGTGTTTGAGACTCCTAACCGAGGCTCCACGGACTCTATTTGCATTTTCATAATTCCCAGGGGGCAATGCACCTAGGATTTCACTGTGTTTGTCCGCTTTTGCCGGCTGCCTTCAGTGTTTTCCTCGACTGGTCTCCCTGAGATCATTGAGTGCTTTGTGATACTAACAGACTAAAGCCCCTGTCACACTAAGCGAGATCGCCAGTGAGATCACTGCTAAGTCACAAATTTTGTGACGCAACAGCGACCTCGCTAGCGATCTCTCTTTGTGTGACACTTAGCAGCGATCAGGCCCCTGCTGTGAGATCACTGCTCGTTACAAACCGTTCTAGACCATTTTTTGATCGTTGGGGTCCGGCTGGACAGCATGCATCGGTGTGTTTGACAGGGACAATGACCAATGATCTCAATACTACAGGAAAACTGGGTATCATTCTGTATCGTTGCTGTGTCGCTGGTGAGATCTTACTGTTTGACATCTCACCAGCGATCCCGGCAGGTCGGGTCGCTGTCTGGATCGCTGGTGCGTCACCAAGTGTGACGGTACCCTAAGGCTGGTTTCACACTTGCATATTTGTCAGTCCGGGTGGTTGCATGAAATTCATACAACCACATGGATAGTCATGGACAGCCATTGTTGTGTGTACACTGATGGCCAGTTTCCTGTCATCTGGTATTGGGGATGGGCTTCTTCTGGCTTCTGAGCATGCTCAGTCTAAGAAAATGGATCCATATTCAGTAGACTTCAATTGTAAATTTTGACTTTTTGTCATGGATAACGCGCCTGTCCATGATCTTGCAGATTTTTCATACAAGCCCAAAAATACAACATTTTGTGTTTTTGCACACAAACGGATCCGTGACAAAATAGAGACACATGGATGGCCAATCCGTGCCCATAGGACAACATAGTAGCCAAAAGCGGATCAATGTCCATCCATTTCAAAACAGATGGACACGGATTGCAAAATATGAAAGCGTGAAACCACCCAAAGGCTTTTTTAAGTAGATGATACACTGAAAAGAGACATACACCTCATCAAAAGCGTGATAAAACCCATGTAAAAAAAGTGCACGCAAAGACAATGAAAAAACTCAAGTAATATATAGTTTATACAAAAATGGTGTAAAATCAAAAACACACAAAACACTCATCGTAGAAAGGTGTCTTTAAGAGGAACCTGATAGCATATTTGGACGTTTGGAAGTAGTGGTATGGCTGTATATGTGCAAATTAATTTAACCCCTTAAGACACCATAACCGTATGTTACAATGATTGCACGTGCTAACAAGTAATGCCTGTATGATCACCTTAGAAACCCATAGAAGTTTGATTAGGACAGAGGGATCAGGGTGGTTAGACAGAGCCGGAGCTCCCTCGTTCTCTGCATGAGCCCGTGTAATGTTGAGCCCCCTAATTGCCTAGAGTGGGGCTGCAAGGGCTCGTGGCCCCCCAGTTGAGTTGTCAGGTAACATATTGAGTTATCTTGTTTCTTTCTTACTTTCGTTTGTCATTCTTTGTGCCTTAACCCCTTCATGACCTTAGAATTTTTCATTTTCGTTTTTTTGCTTCCAAGAGCCCTAACTTTTTTTATTTTTCCGTCAATATAGACATATGAGGGCTTGTTTTATGCGGGACGAGTTGTACTTGCATATGCAATCATTTATTTTACCATATAGTGTACAGGGAAATTGCAAAAAAAGTGCAATTACACACTTATTTTTTGGATATTTTAGTTGCCATGTTCACTATATGGTAAAACCGACGTGACTGGGTGATGCCTCGGGTCGATACGAGTTTGAAGACACCCAACTGTATAACTTTATTGGTATCTACATGGTGAAATTTTTTTTTAGAAACTTGTGAAAAAAAAAACCTCTTTGCACCATGTTCTGCAACCCGTAGCGTCCTCATTTGTCGGGATCTGGGGCTGCGTGATGGCTTATTTTTTGCGTCTTGAGCTGACGTTTATAATGATAGCATTGTTGCGTGGATCCGCTGTTTTGATCGCCCGTTATTGCATTTTATAACAATGTTGTGGCGACGAAAAAAACTTAATTTTGGCGTTTGGATTTTTTTTACGTTACGGAGTTTACAGCTCTCATTAACAGATTTAATATGTTGATAGATCGGGCGATTCTGAACGCGGCAATACCAAACGTGTATTTTTAAAAAAAAATTTAATACTTTTATTGTGATGAAGGAAAAGGGGGGTAATTTGAACTTTTATATTTTCTTTTTTTTTTTTTTTTTTTAACAGGTTTTTAAAAACTTTATTAATTCATTCTTAGTTTTACACTGCCTCTTAGAAAGGCACCCTGCTGCACAGTCCGATCGCTTCATGGAGATACAGATGAGCTGCAGCTCATCTGTAGCTCTCAGAATCGCGGACTAGCTGTGGTTGGCAGCGCCTGCCAACCAAACCCGGAAATGCTCGGTGACAGCATCCGGGGTCTGGCCAGGACCCCGTGCTGTCACGTGAGCGCCGGAGATCCCGCGATTACTATCGCGGGATCTCCAGTGCAGGCGGGGAACAGCGCATTCCCCGCCGCGGCACCTTTGGATCCCGCTGTTAGAGATTGATGGCGGGATCCGATCGGTGCTGTTAGCCCGACATCTCAGCTGATCACATCAGCTGAGATGTCGGCTGTTTGATGTGAGCTCCGCGCCAGAGCTCACATCAAACCCCCTTACGGCCATGACGTTGTACAACGTCATAGGTTGAAAAGGGGTTAATGATATTCAATGAAGTTATCCTCATGATGGATGTAAAGGGTTAAGAGTCCCTGTTGTGAGGTAACAGAATCAGGTGATCGCTGTGATTGGCTTTTTATATTACATTTTTTCCCCAGTTTAATGGGTTAATCATTCATATTTGGACACCACTGTTCTGTTGTACTTAGGAAGGAGAAAAATAATCCTGACCTTAATAACAATTTAAATAGATTTATTCAACTGAAACAATAATAACATTACAGCATAAGTTATTTGCTTAAACAAACATCCATGTTTGTTAACTAATTTGGCTAAACAAAATATATATATATTTTAAGAAACTTAGACTGTCAGCCCAGCCGACACATGAAAAACTTAAATACTACTGTCCCTGCTGTCCTCTGTAGCTCACTTGTCGTCATCTTCATCATCATCTTCTTCTTTGTTCCTATTCATAATCTGGAAAAGAAAAACAAGCTTTCCTGCTTTATTGGGTCCCAACCGATTTCTCAATCTAGAATGAATGAGTCCAAAGGAAGAGAATATTCTTTCAACGCCTGCAGAAGAAGCTACTGCTGTTAAAAGTGAAATCATTACTTGAACAGTCTCTAAATCCAAGCGCTTAAATTACTTCCACCAGTTTACTGGTGTGACCTTCCTTAAAATATCTTCAGCAAACATATATTTCTTGAATGGTTCCCCCTTAGCTCTGAAGTTTATTATAGTTGGCATTAAAGATGGATGATTTCTGGATGCCCATGTCATAGCTAACTCCTCTTCCTCAGCACTTAGGTTTTGACCCTGATATTGGATATTGACAATATGTGCCAAAAAATGAGCTGGAGTCCGTGCTTGTCCCATTCGTTTGTTTACTGCTTGTAATTTAATTCTGTCCATGTGTAGTTCTGTTTTTAAGTGTTCACTCAGTTCCTTCCAAATTTCAACAGCATCCGCAATAAAACAGCTATTTTTCTGTATTTTGTTTAAAGCTTGAGAGATGGGTTTCAGGAACCTCAGCATATGTTCAACATTTCTCTTAAGCCCAATGTTGAGGATTTTGGCCGTGACAGTGCCATCTATTTTATCTCGATTTTCTTCACAAAGTGTCATCAGAATAGGCCAGTTTTTGATATACTGCTCAAAACAGTCCACCACAGAGTTCCATCTAACATCTTGTGGGAGCGTTAGCTTGGTTCCACCCATCCTTTTCAGAGCTGCTGCAGCAAAATGATTATTACGGAAGTATTTAGCAATTTCAACAACATTAGCCTTTATTTCTGGAACACTTAAGTCTTTGGCTAAGAGGTGCAGCAAATGAGCACTGCAACCATATGTTATTAGCAGCTTTGTATTCCCTCCCTGCTCTTCTAAATCTCTTCTCATCTTGGATACGTTTGCAGCATTGTCAGTGACCAAACTGCGTACTAGACATTTGAATTTTTGTTCACGTCGTTATAGCTTTTACTGCCACTTCTTGTAAGTATTCTGCTGTGTGTGCATTTCCTGACGTATCAGTTGTTTGTGCAAGGAAGACTTTACCTTCTTCTGTTGTTATACAAGCACATACAATAGGATCCTTGTGGACATTACTCCACCCATCAATACTTAGGTTAACAATTTTACCCTCCAGAGCTGTTGCACATTGCTTCATTTCTCTGTCATACACTTGATCCAGCAGTTTCCCTGCAACATCAGCTCTGCTGGGTGGACTGTATCCTGGTCTCAGTGACTGAACCATATTAATGAAATGTGAGTTCTCAGTCAGACGGAAAGAAGAGTTCGTTGCGTAAATAAACTGGGCAATTTTTTCATCAATCAACTCTTTTTCTAATCTGCTAGTTCTTATCACAAACCTATCTATGGTGGTTCCAGGAGGTAAAGGTTTTTTCTTCCTTTTGGGTGATGGTGATATGTGGCTGTGGGTGTCTGATGATGATGCTGCTGCTAATGAAGCACTATCCTGGATGGATAACTCTGAAACTGTAGAACAGGATGATGGTGATCTTGGAGGTGGATAGTTTCCAGAATCCATGAATTCCCCTAAACAAAAAAGTCAATGCTGTTATTTTATTGTTTATTATGCAATTTCTGCTTTTTGTACACAACACATCACTGCCCCTGCCCCAAAAGGAATATTTGTTTTCCTTCATAACTGTACCAAATGACAGTAATATGCAGTAATAATAAGAAATATAATTTTTCTCACATATGATAGTTCAGTCTTTAGAAATAGGATTCAATAAAAATGTTTACCAACCTGAAGATCCTGCCTGTTCAGAAGTGTTTCTTTGGTCATCTTCATCACCGCACTTCTCATGATGTTGCCTCATTCGCGCCACCAGGCCTTGCATCTCTTTGTTGCATCGTTTGCATTTTGCACGCATGCCTGCCTTACCGATAGGCGAAGGAGCTTCATTAAAATATTCCCAAACTGGGTCCTTTTACGGCCTGCTGCCATTATAAGGAAAGAATGTAATAAACCTCAGATCGTACACACAAACAGATCCAGACTTTTCTGTCTGTGGCTATGCTGCAGTATTGTGCTCAAAGTTTCACTTTCATTTTCTTGTCTGCTTGCCCTTCCTCTTTCTCACACTTAGATTCACATTCTTCTTGTGTTGTGCAGATCTATTCCACTCCAAACAATCAGAAACATATTGTCTAACTTCTTGGACTTGGCACTGAAGGGGTTGATTCTGTATTCATAGGTTTGTAGAACAATAGGATTAAGGTCTTTTTCTCAACTCTTTTCATGTTGTAACATTTTTGCCGTGAAGAAGAGGCTGGGACCTCTGCGGAGTCAAATTCAGTTTTGAGAACTGCGTAAGTAAAGCGAGCGTCTGTGATAATATAGGAGAGAAACTGCCCACTAATCCTACAGAAACCTCTGGAAGAGCATGGTATTGTGAATGTTACACATATACAGCTTTTATTCTACTGAGTTAAACAACTCCGCTTTCTCTCATGATGGAAGAACCTTTGGATGGGAAAATATTTTCCTCAAAAAGCAGTTTATTGAAAAAAATCCGATTTTAAATAAAAAAAAAATCCAATATTTTTTTTTTTTTTTTTTTTTATAAAAAACATTGATTTTTATCCACCCTGTGTACACCCCTCAAAGGGACTTCAAATGTGATGTGGTCACAAAAAAAATGGTTTTGTAAATTTTGCTGGAAAATTGAAAAATTGCTGATGAACTTTGAACCCTTATAACGTCCGAACAAAAATTTTTTTTTCCAAAATTGTGCTGATGTAAAGTAGACATGTGGGAAATGTTATTTATTAACTATTTTGTGTCACATAACTCTCTGGTTTAGCAGAATAAAAATTGATAATTTGAAAATTGCAAAATTTTCAAGTTTTTGCCAAATTTTTGATTTTTTTCATAAATAATCGCAAAAATTATTGATCTAAATTTAATACTAACATGAAGCCCAATATGTCACGAAAAAACAGTCGCAGAATCGCTAGGATTCGTTGAAGTGTTCCAGAGATATTACCTCATAAAGGGACACTGGTCAGAATTGACAAAAATGGCCTGGTCATTAGGGTCAAAATAGGCCCGGAGGTGAAGGGGTTAATATACTGTATATGTATTATTTATTAAAGGTAACCCTATTTAGGCTGCGTTCACACATTGCGTATTTTGCCGCGTTTTTTTACGCGCGCTTTTCAAAATACGCAATGTGCCTTTTGTCTGCCTGCAAAGTGAATGGGAAATTCACTTTGCAGTGCAGACATTGCGTAAAAATACGCACTGCGTTTTCCGGGAGAAAACGCAGCTGCGTAAACAATTGATATGTCAATTGTTTACGCAGCTACTTCTGCGTATTCTCCCAGAGGGGAGGAAGAATCCAGCTTCCTCCTCCCCTCTGTGACAGCTGTGGCCGCCCATTAGATTCCACAGTGTATTAATACACACTGTGAAATCTAAATTAAACAAAAGCAAATGTATGTAAAATAAAAAAGAATCAATACTTACCTTCCGACGCCTTCTGCCGCTGTGCGATCCCCGGTTCTAAGTCAGATCTCTTCTGACAAGACCTGTGGTGACGTCAGAGGGGGGGCGTTCCCGGGCACTCGCGGTCATGTGATATCACATGACCGCGAGCAGCCAATCAGCGATGGGAACGCCCCCTCTGACGTCATCACAGGTCCTGTCAGAAGAGATCTGACTTAGAACCGGGGATCGCATAGCGGCAGAAGGCGTCGGACGGTAAGTATTGATTCTTTTTTATTTTACATACATTTGCTTTTGTTTAATTTAGATTTCACAGTGTATATTAATACACTGTGAAGTCTAATGGGGCGGTCACACATGTCACAGAGGGGAGGAGGAAGCAGGATTCTTCCTCCCCTCTGTGACATCACTGCGGCCGAAAAACGCGGCAAAAAGCGCGCGCAAAAAAGCGCAGCAAAATACGCAAATGTGTGAACGTAGCCTAAAAGTCTCTCTGCCATTTCATGCCAACCAATGCCTGGTGTCATTCTTATCTCGTCTGTTTAGCTTAGAATATTAGAGGTGGGGCCTACGATCCCATGCAACCGTGGGAAGCCAATGCACTGCACCCCAGGCCTGCATTTAACAGACCCCTATTAGGCTCTAAATAATTAAAGGACTGTTTACACTAGCCAATTTGAGGCCAGTAATAAGAGTTAGATGACTACTAGCCTGTTTACACAGGCTGACATGCAATGATGTAGATAGAATGATTGCTTATAGGATTGTTTTCCCCTGCCTATAGTACATTGGAGCACATTAACCGGTTTACACAGGTGATGTGCTCCCGATAAGGGCCACGTCACACACACAGATATCTGTGCAGAGATTGTTTGCAGATCTCTGGTTGCAGTGAAATCATGGATACATTGGTACATTTGTATACTGCCACAAAATGGAACAATATGTCCATGATTTCACTGCAACCAGAGATCTGCGAACAATATCTGCACAAATATCTGTGTGTGTGACGTGGCCCTAACGTTGATTTTAATGCCGGCATAAAGAGCCAATCACATGAGTGTTTTGCTTGTTTGTCTTGTAATTGCCAGCATGCTTACACGAGCAAGTTGGAAATGCGCTCGATCAATGATTACGGCCCATATAAAAGAGAGTTAAAAGCCGTTATCACTTTATTTGTATTGACTCACAGGCTTTAACCTGTCAGGTAATTTATGCCCCCAACTTTATCACTACCTGCCCCCTACAGGTTCGTAATACATCCCTAAGCATCCCTGTCTGACCTAGATGTCAAGTATAATGGTTGTAACAAAGCTTTTTCGAACTTACATTTCCTCCCCATTGTCTAGACGGGTGGGTGTTCCTCAGTCCATGAATTTTCAGTAACTGAATAGCTGGGTATTAGCTGTCCAGATCAGTAAGGTGAAAACAGGCTGCAGCGGGAAGAGGTTAACTGTGTTGAGGGATACCTTTGACAGTGATCTTTCCCACTTCTCCTTTTTTGTAAACCAGTCAGAAGCAATGGAGAAATCCTTTTACCGTCACAAAGTCAAGTTTTAACAGATGTTGCTGTTTAACCTCAAAAGACTGGCCATCGTGACATGAAGGGGATTTTTAACTAAAGTTGTGATTTAGCTTAAGCAACTTGGAAATCCCCTTTTAATACCATGAAAGACTAATTTATGGAATAATTGTTTTCCATGAATTCCAATGTTTATATTTTTAGTTTCATAAAATCCACAAAATGTAAAAGGTTTTTTATTTGATATAAATTTTGTGTTTTACTAAATTCACTAGGCAAATTGCACCTGAATTCCTCACACTACATGTATGTGGATCAGACTGTTTCTGAAGTACATCCAAAAAGAGGGCGCGTGTTAATTTAGAAGGTGTATTGCTTTACATAAAAAAGATGAAATACCGCATGCCAAATAGTATAAATTACATATTGCATAATAAGTTGCCTTCAGAGCATGGTGTTCTAGGAGAGCTTGCTGTACATGTCATACTTTATATATGTGATTGCATCCACAGAACCACAAAAAGGCAGCAGACGTTTTACGATGGATCGCCCAGCTGTCTTCCAGGTGTTTGTCATATTCCTATGGCCGAGCCCTTCTGTGGCAAAACCCGAGAGGTAAATACTCCACTATACATCCCCCAGACCTTCAGTACTGTAAATGATGGTATATATACCACAGATTAAGTGATAGAGGGAGTGGACATAGAAATTTACCCATACCATATACTGTGTTATTACATAGTCATGGCCGAAAACATTGGCAGCCTTGGAAATTTTTCTAGAAAAGTCTTTCTCCCAGACGTTTTTTGCAGTTACACATGTTATGTTATACACGTTTATTTCCTTTGCGTGTATTGGAACAACATAAAAAACTAAAGGCAGATTGCAAACCTTTGAAATAAATATCTGCAATCATTCACTTCTTGTAACAATCAACAAGCTTCATAGTCCGTGCTGCACACCGCGATTTTATGGATCCAGGGCTGCCCGGTGTGAACCGAACAGCCCCGGATCCAATTTTGGCCCATTGTCTAACTAAGGGGTGGGATGGTAATGAGTTGCCAACCGGTTTGTTGCTGTCTGGGAGGATCCGGCATAATTCGTTTTTTTTTGTCCGGACAAAAAATTGCAGCTTGCAGCGTTTTTTGTGTCTGGGGCAAAAATCTGACAAAATCAGATCCTGCCGGATCTGGTGCCCCTTAACATGAGAGGCTATGGGCGCCGGATCGCACCAGATCTGACAGAAAATCAGATCTGACTGCCGGATGCTGGGGCGACCTGCGCTGAACTTGAGCACCTGGAGAGCTCCCAGCAGAAATTTCAGAATCGCGGCCAGCTCCCCGCTAGACACTATTCTGAAATCTCAGGACTGGACAGCGGCATCAGCCGCACACTGCCTCTCCTGGCAGAAAACAGGACCAGACGGCATATTAACCCTCCGGTTCTGTTCTGTTCTGTCCGGAGCTGTCAGGCTGTATCCGGTGCATCCAGCAAAACACCGGACACAGCCTGACAGCAGAAAAACGTGATGTGAAGCCAGCCTTGCACCTTTCACTGAAATTTTGGACCACTCCTCTTTTACAAACTGCGCCAGGTCTCTCCTATTTGAAGGGAGCTTCTCCCAGCAGCAATTTTAAGATCTTTCCACGGGTATTCAATAGCATTTGGATCCGGACTTGTTTCTGTTCACTTCAGAACTCTCCAGCGATTTGTTTCCATCCATTTCTGGGGGCTTTTTTAAGTATGTTTGTCTTGCTGGAAGATCCATGACCCAGGCATAAATCCAGTTTTGTGACACTGGGCACTACATTGCCCCCCAAAATTCTTTGGTAATATTCAGATTTCATGATGCCTTGTACAAAGTCAAGGCAGCTAGTACCAGAGGAAACAAAACAACCCAAAACATCTTTGAGCCTCAACCATATTTGACTGTAGGTATTGTGTTCTTTTCTTTGTAGGCCTAATTTCATTTTTGTAGTAGAATTATGTGCTTTACGATTAAGCTGTATCTTAGTCTCATCTGTCCACTAGTGACTTTCCCAAAAGGAATTTGTTATACATTTACTATAGTCTAGCTTTTTTTTTTGTCTGCGTCAGCAGTGGGGTACTCCTGGGTCTCCCTCCATAGCGTTAAATTTAATTCAAATGTCAAATGTTGATGGATCGTTTGCTGTTACTCATGCACCCTGAGCCTGCAGTACAGCTTGATTTTCTTTGGAACTTGATTGGGGCTACTTATCCACCATCTGAACTATCCTGCGTTCCAACTTTTCATCAACTTTTCTCTGCCGTCCACGTCCAGGCGATTAGCTACAGTGTCATGAATTGTAAACTTCTTGATTTATGTTGTGCACCATAAACAAAAAAGCCATCAAGATCTAACTCATTGTGCCTGAAATTGTTGGTAGATCTCATATATCCTCTGTTCGTAGCACAAGGGGGAAGGGTCTAGTATTTTATAGGACTCTAACCCCAGGGCAGTGGCGTCCTGTATGTCTCCTGTTTAGAGGAGGATGCAGAGATTTGAGGTGAGGGATTGGGATCACAGGACAGAAAGATCTTTTAATCCCTTGCGAAAGTAGCTCCGGAAACACCAGGTGGTAAGAACCTGTAAACCATCTTTGCCATAGGGCTTTTTAAGTAAATTTCATATGAATTAATTTTAGTATGCACTTTTCACTTTACATCATTTATGCACAATATATTGCACTTACACTTTAATTCTTAATTCTGGGACGCCGGAATCCTAAATTATAAAGACTGACGCCCAGAGAAGGTTTCGGGTGTAATGGGAGCGATTGGTGAAGTGCGCAGGCGCCAGAGCACTAAGATGGCGGCCACAAAACGTCGGGCGTTCCCTAGGCAACGAGGGAACCCTGGGTAAATGTGACATCACTTCCAGAATGCATTACGATGGGGCATGGAGAAGATTAAACACCATACACATGTGTAAGTTATGAATATTGACAGGTGTAGAAGTTATCAATCAGTGAGGCAATAAAGACAAATATGCAATAACTGATCCGACAGTAAGATATGGGTATATGAATTTAGTGCAGGTCTGAAGAAGGGAATACCTGTGAAGGAATAGTAATGAGTCATATTTAATAACACTATGCACGGTTAATGTATGTTGATTTATGTTTAGTTATAAGATTGATTTGTAATCATGAGGGAGCATAAAAAGCTGTTGAGTCCAGTGAGTGGTTGCTGGAAGAAGGTTCCTAGAGCCGGAACGTCGCGATGAAGTTCTGATGGCCCAATAAAGGCTTGCTAAACCTCTGTCTGGGAGTGCTGCAGTTATTTTTGGTTTGTATGAATGCAAATGGAAGTATTGCCTTAACTGTCTTTGCACCCGAAGACCAGCCGTGCTGCTCATAAAAAATTTTCATATTGGAGATGGACTTGTAAGCTTGAGATTGTTGATATCTGAGCAATTTTGGTTACAAGTCCTTAGACAGTTCTCTTCTTTCTCTGTTCTCCATACTTAGTGTGGTACACACAGACACATAATGCAAACTTCTCCACTTTTTATCTGGTTTCCAGTGTTATTTTCATATTGCCCACTCCTGTTACTTTCCACAGGTGAGTTTGATCGAGCATCACATGCTTGAAACAAAGTTGTTTATCTGTGATATTGGAAAAATGGCAACAATTTTGTCCAACCCATCTTTGTGGATTTGTGTGAAATTATGTCCAATTGGCTGTTAGTTTGCTTTGTTTTTTTTATTGTTTTTTTTTGCGTGTTGTTCCAATACACACAAAGGAAATAAACTGGTTTAAAAAAAGTAAATGTGTAACAGCAATAATGTTCTGGGGGAAACACGTAGTTTTCCAGAACAATTTCGAGGTGCCAACACTTTTTGCCATGACTGTATTTATACTGCTGTCCAAAGTTTAAAGATGCTAAGACTGTCTAGTTGATAACCGGAAAGAAAACTTGTCACTGATTATATTGTGCTATAGATTTTGTGCACAACACTCTTATCATGCTCTGCAAAAATCCTCCATTATACTGTTGAGCTGTAATGGGAGCTCTGCCGGCAGCATAATTGGCGGATTGTGTTAGCGCTCACTTAATCTCAGAGCTACAATGGATATCACATAAAACAAAAAGGTACTTTACCATGTTTTCATCAAGAAATAAAATAACATCTAACCACGACAACAAGACCATAGAGAGTAAAATCATAAATCAATAATACAATATATCAAATGGTTTCTAATTTTTATCAGATAAATGTTTCTTTATTTTCTAGGACTCATAGTTCATTTCCAAATTTCTCAATAAAGACAGATCTTAACATTACTGAGGTTGGAGATGACAGATAATGTCTATAAAAATCTATGTAGATGGAAGGGCGAAGCTAGAGGCAATGCTCCTCCGTCTCTATTCCCCCTTTCCTCATAGAGTCTTCTCAGTAATGTAACAATCTGTCTTCTCTCATACACCATTGTACCTGTGTGAAGTGAGAATTTTTAAAACGACCAGTCAGTTCTGGAGGAGAAAGAATCCGATTGCTCTGATGACATATACTTCATAGTGTCCTATATTCATGTGTACTGTTGATACATGAACTACAATTACACGACGGCTACTCTTTATTATTGAATGGTCCCTCTTCATGTACCCAGCCTCAACTGAACTGAGCGAGACATAAGAATCAGGGTTAGCTCATAATTAAACCCTTGTTGGGAAAGATGGATGGATAAGGTTGTACAGCCCGGGAGGGGGGCCACACCTGCTCGCATACAATACATAGTCTGAAAAAAGGGCATGTACACCTTGTATCATTGAAATAATGTGTGTGTTCAAATACCGTACTCTGTAGCCAATATACAAACATATCCTGTATTATTAATATAATTACATGTATTCCAATAGTTCTATATACAACATAACCTATTTAGTTACCATTTTTTTCTCGATCACTTTATTGGGGAGCACTAGGACCATGGGTCCTTAATATGTTGCCACGCAAAGTATACTGTCCTCAAATGTGTTAGAACTGTGCATTGTGACAGCCAGCTAAACCTTTCCTATCTTCTACTTAAGAATGAGGCTGTTGAACTAGAACCTTCTCCCGTATTGATGCTAAACAGGAATGAGGTGATACAAGAGTGTATAAGAATACATGACAGAATGGTACACAAACGTACATTCAGCCATACAGTACGAGACTATACATAGTAAGATGGAATAAAATACAGGTGACGGGTTCGAAATATTCTCTCATTTGAGGAGAAGATAAAAATGACTTCTGTCTCTCAGGTAACCACAATGTATTCTGTGAAACATACCATAATACCTTCCAACTGAACTAAACAGATATATGAAATCGCCAGCAGGTGGTGCTGTTACTGATCACTGTAATGCTGCAATGCATTAATGACAGATAAATACAATAATTAAAGGTATTATATTCCAAGCACAAGAAACAAACTAATGTCAATTCTTTTATACATAATTCAGCTGCTCTTACAATTAGGCTTTTTATCTGCTGACAGAACACAAAGAATACATCTTAGAATAAAAGCTGACTCCTCACCAGACATGTGAAAACAAAAAGGGAGATCGAATGCACCAATAATGAGAACCTGTTTGACTAAGGGCTCTTTGCTGCGGATATAGCTGCATCCACTCACCTGGATCAGTTGTGCCATGGCGCCTGTCGTCCGCCGACTCCTCACTCCCTCTCCCCGCATTGATGTCAACCCCGAAGGTTGAATAGACCGCTTCACCTAAACCGTGCTCCTTTAACCATCGCACAAAATCCTTCTGTTTTTCAATTCCTCACCAGACATGGGCAGCTGATACCCAGTTATTCAGTTTGTGCAAAAGTAGTAGGAGGCGCAAAATTAACTCACTCCCCAACCCAAAAAGACTGGGTGCTGTGTCCCCCATTGAAGGCTACGAGAGAGAAATTTACAGTAAATGCTAATAATGTTTGTCTCTTTCCTACTTCAGTGAGGGCATAAGAACTATGGGATGTCCTAAACCTGTCCATGAGGTGGGAAAACTAATACCAGTACTGCAGAAGGACGAATAGCCATCATCTGGTCTGTCACCTCCTAACTGTAAGCTTAGCTACTTAAATATTTATGTAGTGGACTTGGCCCCTATAAATATACGGTAGTACTGATAGCATACATTTTAGTGGTGTAATTGCAGAAAAATCTACATTCATTGCATGGCTGTGCTCCCCCTCCCTCTGTGCAGAGCACAATGAATGCACAGCCCTGAAGTATAACAGAAGGAGGGATACGCCCAGATGTCTCCAGGCTAGTAAGTTTATAAACTCTTTATATCAGTTATACTAATGCAAGATTTTACACAAAAACAGTGCTGGAAAGGTATCCTTAGGGTGCAGGGACATGTACTAACTGTGTATTAGGGTGATCTGAGGTGGTTGGTTCCCTTTAAAGAAAAATTTGATATAGGGAAGTTGTTGTTAGTCTTTTTTTATTCAAGTGAAAAAGGATAACAGTCATCCAGACTCCACGCACATTTCAGCTCTCCCTGAGCCTGATGAAGGCTCACAGTTGAAATGTGTGTCTGACGAAGGCTTACCGAGTTTGGATGATTATCATTTTTCACTTGGAAAGAAAAAGAAAGAAAAAAAAGACTTTAAAGTGTAACAGCTGTTTAAATTTTTATTTAATAATAATGTAGAGCAAGTGGTTTTAATACATTTTCAAACAAACTTTAAGTGAAATCTGAAATAAAACCAACCATTCACTTTCCACAAGATGTCCCCACTAGACTGTGTCTGAAGCAGACATATGTTCATTCTCAGATCAGTTTTCAGGCTCTCGCACAGACTGAATACGGCCTTATAACAATGCTAGATGTAGGCCCGATGCTATTGCATCAGGCACACAATGTCATCACCATGTGGCGCTGTGGGTGGCAGCTGTCTCCCCCTGCGCGGTCTCTTCCCCCTTCCTGTCTGTCTCTCCGCCTCCCCACCATCCTTCCATGCCCTCTGCCAATGTATGTAAATAGTTTTTTTTTTAAAACAAAAAATACATTTATGTGTTTTTTTTTTTTTACTGATAAAGTGTTTAAATTTTCTGTTAAAAACTGTGTAGGGCTTCGCTGTGTTTTCTATTGGCAGCATAGGTAAATCAAGCAGCTACTGGCTGCCAACCCCCGCTGCCTAGTGTTACCTTCACTGGTAATGAAAAACAGAGGAACTATCTATAATATAATTTATTTTTTAATTTTTTTTATTTAAATAAATAACTTTAAAAAAAATTGGCGTAGACTTCACCATATTTTCTATCACCAGCCAAGGTAGCCCAGGCAGCTGAGGGTTGGAATTCTCAGGGTGGTGAGGCCCAAGCGTTCTGGGCCCACTACACTGAAAATTGCAGCCAGCAGCTGCCCCAGAGTTGGCGCCTCCATGAGAGATAATAGGGTTAGAATGAGCATATCTTTATAAAGAGAAGAAAGAGGAGTGTTAAATTCATGCCATGTTTTACTTCCCTAGCATTTAAAATCTGCACAGGTGCCCCCTCTCACAGGAGACTAGTCGGACAGGAAGGTCCCTGGCGGCTTCACCCTGGCCTCTGCCAGTGACAGACGGGTGTCTCCCTGCATCCACTTGCTAACTACAAGGAGATGAAGATGGGATAAAGTCGCACTACCACATTGAAACCATAAATACAAGTATTGAAAAATTGCTAATAAAAATCACCAATTGTACAATACATGGATTTAAATTTTCCACGTGTTAGTGCAGCTTTATCCCATCTTCATCTACTTGTGGTTTTCTCCTATCTGGGTTACTTTAGCCACCACATATGCATCTGATAGTAGTTATGGCTTCTCACAACTAACCCAAGTGAGCCTGATTCTTTTTCTCGTAGTGGGATTTGTCTCTCTCCCCAGATAAGACTATTTGTGTCTGTTTTTTTCAACCTTTACTTTTAATAAAGCATGCACTTATTGGGAGAAGCCTCCGGATACCTACCAATTTGATTAGTCCCGTTCAGCTCGGCCCATGGCTACTTTTAAGTATATTTTTCTCTGAAATGCCATATCCTTTCAGTCAAACATACCCGGCTGAAATCATACTTCCAGTGTCTGATACAAAGTGGACATCATGTATCAGAAGTTGGGTTCTCCTTAACCCCTTCACGACCCGGGACGCAGCATATGCGTCCTGAAAACAAGTTTGTTACCGACCTTGGACGCATATGCTGCGTCCTCGCCAGTTTCCCATCCTGCGGCTCTATTAACCGCAGTCACTAAGGGGTTAATAGAGCTGCAGGTACGGAAGGACCTGCACTGTACCCCAGGGGGGGTGGCTTAGCTCCCCCGGCGCTAGGACCGCTCCGATTGGCAGTGAAGTGAAACTGCCAATCGGATTGAATGTAATATCTCACCAATGAAACATGGTGAGATATTACAATCCAGCCAAGGCCTGATGCTGGATAGCATCAGGCATTGGCTGGATAAGGGGTCCTGTGTCACCCCCCCCCCTCAGATTTGATTGGAGAGAGCGTCTCCCTCCAATCAGATGAGGGGGCGTCATGACCGGCGGGTCCCCTCCCTCCTAAGCCGCCGCAATTGTGCCGCCGATCCCGGACCCTCTGCTCTCTCCCCTGGCTGCCAATGTGCCCCCCCTGCCCTCCGGATCTCCCCCCTCCCCTCTGATCTCTCCCCCTGCCCTCCGGTCCACTCCCCCGCTCTCCGGTGATCTCCGCTGCTCCTTCCGTTCTCCCCTTCTCTCCAGGCCTCTCTCCTGTCTTCTTTCTTCTCCTCTGTCCTCCGGTCTTCTCCCTCTTCCCTCCGCTCTTCTTCCTCTGTCCTCCGGTCTGCTCTGTCTTTATCTTCTCTGTTGCTGTCCTCTTCCTGTGCTGTCCTGCTGCTTCTGTCGGCTCCTCTGCACACTCATCTCCCAGCATGGAGATGAGGGTGCAGAGGAGCAGTGTCACAGCCAGGGCACAGCATCTGTGTGATTGCTGTGCCCTGGTCTGTGTTAACCCCCTAAGTGCTGTGATCTCATGGATCACAGCACTTAGTTTCCATGGTGATTGGATCCACTATCGCCAGAGACTTACAACAAGGGAGCACTTGATCCCTTGTTGTAGTCTCTGGGATCAGCGTCATGGTGCACAGTATGGCAGATCATTGCCATACAGTGCACCATGACACTGATCCCAGAGACTACAATAAGGGATCAGCTGTCCTCTTGTTGTAGTCTCTGGGATTAGCGTCATGGTGCATGGTATGGCAATGATGTGCCATACCGTGCACCATGACGCTGATCCCAGAGACTACAACAAGAGGACAGTTGATCCCTTATTGTAGTCTCTGGGATCAGTGTCATGGTGCACTGTATGGCAATGATGTGCCATACCGTGCACCATGACGCTGATCCCAGAGACTACAACAAAGGAACACTTGATCCCTTGTTGTAGTCTCTGGGATCAGTGTCATGGTGCACAGTATGGCAGATCATTGCTATACAGTGCACCATGACACTGATCCCAGAGACTACAACAAGGGATCAAGTGTCCTCTTGTTGTACTCCCTGGGATCAGCGTCATGGTGCATGGTATGGCAATGATGTGCCATATCGTGCACCATGACGCTGATCCCAGAGACTACAACAAGGGAGCACTTGATCCCTTGTTGTAGTCTCTGGGATCAGCGTCATGGTGCACGATATGGCAGATCAATGCCATACAGTGCACCATGACACTGATCCCAGAGACTACAATAAGGGATCAGCTGTCCTCTTGTAGTCCCTGGGATCAGCGTCATGGTGCATGGTATGGCAATGATGTGCCATACCGTGCACCATGACGTTGATCCCAGAGACTACAACAAGAGGACACTTGATCCCTTGCTGCAGTCTCTGGATGTAGCAGAGGCGATCGAGCGTTGTGGGATCTTCGTTGTGGACTACGTCGGAGGCGATCGAGCGTCGTGGGACCTTCGTTGTGGACTACGTCGGATCTTTACAATAAAGATGGAGTCCGAATTTTGTTTGTGTTTTTTTTTCCAAATAAAAAGATTTTTCTCTGTGTGTATTTTCTGACTATTTACCAGAGATTCCTAATGGCGGGTCTAACATTGGCCCTATATTATGAATCTCGGGCTTAGTGCCAGCTGCCAATAAAAAGCTGGCATTAACCCCTTTATTACCCAGTTTGCCACCGGCACCAGGGCAACTGGAAGAGCCTGGGTACAGCGCCAGAAAATGGCGCTTCAATGAATGCGCCATTTTCTGGGGCAGCTGCGGGCTGCAATTCGCAGCATGGGGGGCCCAGAACGCTTGGGCCTCTCTATGCTGAGGATTCCAGTCCCCAGCTGCCTAGTTGTACCTAGCTGGACCAAAAATATGGCGGAGCCCTATGTCATTTTTTTTTCTAGAAATAATTCTAGAAATTAAAAAAAAAATAGGCTTCGCTGTATTTTTGGTTCCAGCCAGGTATGACGAGGCAGCTGGGGGCTGGTGGCAGTCCATAGCTGCCAAGTTGTACCTGGCTGGACCAAAAATATGGCGGAGCCCCATGCCATTTTTTTTTTACTTCTACCAATAAAATGACAAGGAGCTTTGCCTTATTTTTGGATGCCAGCCAGGTACAACTTGGCAGTTGGGGGGCTGCAATCCTCATCGTGGAGAGACCCAAATGTTGTGTCCCCCCCACGCTGCAAATTGCAACCCACAGCCACCCCAGAAAATAGCACATTAGAGGTGTCATTTTCTGGTGCTGTATCCCAACTCTTCCAGTTGCCCTTTTGCTGGTGGCAATGCTAGTGGCACACAGGGGTTCTCCATACGCGACATGGAGTCCGCTAACAATTCCAATTGTTAGCGGACACCATGTCGCGTATGGAGAGCCCCTGTGTGCCTAAACATTGGAGCTCCCCCACAAGTGAACCCATTTTGGAAACTACACCCCCAAGGAACATATCTAGATGCATAGTGAGCACTTTGAACCCCCAGGTGCTTCACAAATTGATCCGTAAAAATGAAAAAATAAAATTTTTTGTGGAAATAAAAGTACTTTTTCATATTTACGGATAAATTTGTGAAGCACCTGGGGGCTCAAAATGCTCACCACCCATCTAGATATGTTCCCTAGGGGCTCTAGTTTCCAAAATGGGGTGACTTGTGGGGTAGCTTCAAAGTTTAGGCACACAGGGGTTCTCCAAACGCGACATGGTGTCCACTAACAATTTGAATGGAAAATCAGCTCAAATTGTTAGCGGACACCATGTCGCGTTTGGGGAGCCCCTGTGTGCCTAAACATTGGAGCTCCCCTACAAGTGACCCCATTTTGGAAACTAGACCTCCCAGGGAACTTATCTAGATGGGTTGTGAGCATATTGAACTCCCAGGTGCTTCACAAATTAATGAAAAAAAAATAATTTTGTGGAAAAAAAAGTACTTTTTCATTTTTACGGATCAATTTGTGAAGCACCTGGGGGTTCAAAGTGCTCACTATACATCTAGATACGTTCCCTGGGGGGTCTAGTTTCCAAAATGGGGTCACTTGTGGGGGAGCTCCAATGTTTAGGCACACAAGGGCTCTCCAAACGCGACATGGTGTCCATTTTACAATTTGAATGGAAATCAGCTCAAATTGTTAGCGAACATCATGTCACGTTTGGAGAGCCCCTGTGTGCCTAAACATTGGAGCTCCCCTATAAGTGACCCCATTTTGGAAACTAGACCCCCCCAGGGAACTTATCTAGATGGGTGTTGAGCATTTTGAACACCCCAGTGCTTCACAAATTAATCTGTAAAAATGAAAAAAGAAAATTTTTGTGGAAATAAAAGTACTTTTTCATTTTTACGGATCAATTTGTGAAGCACCTGGGGGTTCAAAGTGCTCACTATGCATCTAGATACGTTCCATGGGGGTCTAGTTTCCAAAATGGGGTCACTTGTGGGGGAGCCCCAATGTTTAGGCACACAGGGGCTCACCAAACGCAACGTGGTGACAGCTAACAATTTGAGCTGATTTTTATTCAAATTGTTAGCGGACACCGTGTCGCGTTTGAAGAGCCCCTGTGTGCCTAAACATTAGAGCTCCCCCACAAGTGACCCCATTTTGGAAACTAGACCCCCCAGGGAACATATCTAGATGGGTAGTGAGCATATTGAACCCCCAGGTGCTTCACAAATTAATGAAAAAAAAGATTTTTGCTGAAAAAAAGTACTTTTTCATTTTTACAGATTAATTTGTGAAGCACCTGGGGGTTGAAAGTGCTCACTATGCATCTAGATACGTTCCTTTGGGGGTCTAGTTTCCAAAATGGGGTCACTTGTGGAGGAGCTCCTATGTCGAGATGCACAGGGGCTCTCCAAACGCAACATGGTGTCCGCTAACAATTTGAGCTCATTTTGCATTCAAATTGTTAGTGGACACCATGTCGCATTTGGAGAGCCCCTGTGCGTCTCCACATTGGAGCTCCCCCACAAGTGACCCCATTTTGGAAACTAGACCCCCCAAGGAACATATCTAAATGGGTAGTGAGCATATTGAACCCCCAGGTGCTTCACAAATTGATCCATAATAATGAAAAAAGAAAATTTTTGTGGAAAAAAAGTGCTTTTTCATTTTTGTGGATGAATTTGTGAAGCACCTTGGGGTTCAAAGTGCTCACTATGCATCTAGATATGTTCCTTGGGGGGTCTAGTTTCCAAAATGGGGTCACTTGTGGGGGAGCCCCATTGTTTAGGCACACGGGCTCACTAAACACAACATGGTTACAGCTAACAATTTGAGCTGATTTTTATTCAAATTGTTAGCGGACACCATGTCGCATTTGGAGAGACCCTGTGTGCCTAAACATTGGAGCTCCCCCACAAGTGACCCCATTTTGGAAACTAGACCCCCCAGGGAACATATCTAGATGGGTAGTGAGCATATTGAACCCCCAGGTGCTTTACAAATTGATCTGTGAAAATGAAATAGTACTTTTTTTTTCACAAACATTTTCTTTTAGCCTAAATTTTTTCGTTTTCACATGGCAACAGCATAAAATTCATCCTAAAATTTGTTGGGCAATTTCTCGTGAGTACACCGATACCTCATATGTGGTCATAAACCACTGTTTGGGTGCACGGCAGGGCTCAGAAGTGAAGGAGCGCAATTTTACTTTTTGAATGTAAAATTAGCTCCAAAATTCAAATTGCGCTCCTTCATTTCTGAGCCCTGCCGTGCGCCCAAACAGTGGTTTATGACCACATATGAGGTATCGATGTACTCGGGAGAATTTGCACAACACATTTTAAGATCCATTTTATCCTGTTGCCCATGTGAAAATGAAAGAATTGAGGCTAAAAGAACATTTTTGATAAAAAAAAATTAAAATATCCATTTTTTGTTTCCACTTTGCTTTAGTTCCTGTGAAGCACCTGAAGGGTTAATAATCTTCTTGAATGTAGTTTTGAGTAGCTTGAGGGGTGCAGTTTTTGTAATGGTCTCACTTTTGGGTGTTTTCTGTTATATACACCCCTCAAAAGGACTTCAAATGTGATGTGGTCACTAAAAAAAATGGTTTTGTAAATTTTGGTTGAAAAATGAAAAATTGCTCATGAACTTTGAACCCTTATAATGTCCTAACAAAAAATTTTTTTAGTTCCAAAATTGTGCTGATGTGAAGTAGACATGAGGGAAATATTATTTAATAACTTTTTTCTGTTACATATCTCTCTTGTTTATCAGAAAAAAAAATAAAAAATGTGAAAATTGTGAAATTTTCAAAATTTTTGCCATATTTTTAATTTTTTCACAAATAAACGCAAAAATTATCGACTTAAATTTAATACTAGCATGAAGCCCAATATGTCACGAAAAAACAATCTCAGAATCGCTAGGATCGGTTGAAGCGTTCCTGAGTTATAACCTCATAAAGGGACACTGGTCAGAATTGCAAAAAAGGCCAAGGTCTTTAGGGTCAAAATAGGCTCGGTCCTGAAGGGGTTAAAGGGGTTTTCCCATGAACAAAGTTAATTTTAAAGTTGATTGTAATCAATAGATCTTGGAATAATAATAATTTCCACAACTGGATGTGATTAAAAAAAATGTTCCTGTGCTGAGATATCTTAATCTTATAAATGTGCTCCTGCTATGTACAGTTTCATTTTTGTTTCTGACAATGCACGGAACACGGTCTGATCATACCACATCTCCTGAGCAGGGGAGGAAATAAAGTATACAGACATTACAGCACGGGATTGCATCTCTTTCTATTTGTAAGATATATAACATTTCCCTGTCCTGTTTATAAAAAATTATTTACCGCAAAGAAAGAATTATTTGTGATCTTGTGCTGTAATGTCTGTATACTTTTATTTCTTCCTCCCCTGCCCAGGAGAATGTGTTATGATCAGACCGAGTTCCGTGCACAGTCAGAAACAAAAATGAAACTACATAGCAGGGACACATTTATAAGATTATCTCAGCAGAGGAACATTTTTATGAAACGCATCCACTTGTGGAAATTATTATTACAGGATCTATTGATTAAAATGAATTTTAAATTAAATTTGTTCATGGGAAAACCCCTTTAAGGAGTGTTTTTAGTGAAGGAGCTTTTATGTAGCATTGTCATTGAATTTGTGAAAGGGCTAATTTTTTGTGGTATCCATTACAGCTTTGAGATCATGTGATATTATATAATACAAAGGGAACGATTGAATCATACATGTGCATGTAAAATATAGGTTGTCCACAAGCATTAACAATCTCTGATATTATTTATTCTTTTTTAGAGGATGGATTTAAAGAAGGCTTTCTTTTGTGTTGCAGGTTTTAATAGATATTGCTAAGAAGCTTGGTGTAAAATGCCACTCTAAAGGTACAATGATCACCATAGAAGGCCCACGTTTCAGTTCCAAAGCTGAAAGTATCATGTTTCGTCATTGGGGTGCTGATGTTATAAATATGACGACAGTTCCTGAGGTGGTTCTAGCAAAAGAAGCCGGACTCTGTTATGCAAGTCTTGCGATGGCAACAGATTTTGACTGCTGGAAAGAGCACGAAGAGGCTGTAAGTGCAAAAGAGTATGAGTGTTAGTATTTTTGTTTTAATACTTTTATACACTACCGTTCAAAAGTTTGGGGTCCTTTAGAAATGTCCTTATTTTTGAAAGATCAGCACTTTTTTTTTTTTCAATGAAGCTAACATTAAAGGAATCAGAAAGGCACTATATACCATACATTGTTAATGTGGTAAAGGACTATTCTAGCTGCAAACGGTTGTTTTTTTAATGCAATATTTATATAGGTGTATAGAGGCCCATTTCCAACAACCACCACTCCATTGTTTTAATGGTACATTGTGTTTGTTAACTGTGTAAGAAGGCTAATGGATGTTTAGAAATAAACCTTGTCCAAGTATGTTAACATAGCTGAAAACTGTTTGGCTGATTAGAGAAAGAAGCTATAAAATTGACCGTCCTTTGTGCTAGTTGAGAATCTGGAGCATTACATTTGTTTCTTCTATGAAACTCTCAAAATGGCCAGAAAAAGAACTTTCATGTGAAACTCGACAGTCTATTGTTCTTAGAAATGAAGGCATGCGAGATTGCCAAGAAACTGAGATTTCCTACAACGGTGTGTCCTACTCCCTTCAATTGAAAGTGCAAACAGGTTCTAACCAGAATAGAAAGGGAAGTGGAAGGCCCTGCTGCACAACTGAGCAACAAGACAAGTACATTAGAGTCTCTAGTTTGAGAAATCGACGCCTCACAGCTCCTCAACTGGCAGCTTCATTAAATAGTACCCGCAAAACGCCAGTGTCAACGTCTACAGTGAAGAGGCGACTCCGGGATGCTGGCCTTCAGGGCAGAGTGGCAAAGAAAAAGCCATATCTGAGACTGGCTAATAAAAGGAAAAGATTAATATGGGCAAAAGAACGCAGACATTGGACATTGGAAGATTGATTCGTCTGTCCATAAAACTTTTTTTCCAAAGTTTGAAGGAGAAAATTATTTAAAATAAAAATCATTATTTATAACCTTGAGAGTAGTGAAAAGGAAAGAAACATGTATAATTGTCCGGGTCAAAGTGGTTCTGACAAATTGGTGTTTTTTTTTTTTTAGAAATATCAAGGTATAATTTTATTGAAGTATCAAAAGACAAAGGCACACGATTAAAAACAATTAAAAAGTACAAGCCATGTACTCAGTGCCCCCAACACATGTATAAGTCACTTTCTGAGGTATATTTCCTCTATAAGGGTGGCTTCACACTTGCGTTCCCCGCCGCTGCGTATTGCGGTGGGCGAGCGCAAGCCGAGCACATGCACCGCGCGTCCCTATATGTAACCTGGGGACGCACGGTGTATGCACAGCCATGCGCACCCATTGCCCGCCATGTGTGATTTGTATGCATGCGGATGCGGATACAAATCATACATTCTCGTCCGGTCCATGAACGCAACATGTGCCCAGTATGGTGCGCCTCCTCCCGGCTGCCGCTGATCTCCCGACGGTGTCAGCGTGGGAGAAATAGCTGATCTGACAGCTGTTTAAATTTCCCGCGCCGACACCGAAGGTGTAATGCTGGGGCGTGCACGATGACTCAGCCAGTCATGCCTAGCCGCGATTGGCCGCTGGGCATGTCGCTCAGGGCCACGCGGCACGCCCCCGCTATGACGCAGGGCAAAGGGGCCAATATAACACGCTCTCCCCCCCCCAAACCTTCCAGTGGCAAGCCAATCATGGCGCAGCTCACACAACATGGGCACGCTCACTAAACAAGCCCGCAGAACAGCGCAAAAAGTTAAACAGGACTGGTATGTGCAGCACAGCTGCAGTTTCACAGTAATACACAGGCTTATACTACATACCTGTTCCGTCCCTGGAGTGGTTGTGTCCTGAGGTAGGGTGGGCGCCTCCCTCCTCGTCCATCAAGGGGGGGCCGCTATCGGAGTCAGATGCACCCCACAATAGTGAGACCGCGGACACCTAAGCAATGGTTGACAGTCTCATCGAGGCTTTTAACAAGACACTAAACGTTAATGACTATTCTGTCACCACCCCGGAGCGCACAGTCTCGTTTACAAAGGCAAAATGTTTTCGTTGAGTCTTCTCTAACCACGAGGATTTTAAGGATCTAATCCGGCGACACTGGGAACGGCCAGACAAGCGCTTCGCAGGTCGTAAGGCCATTGAAGCCAAATAACCCTTCGCGTCAGACCATCATAAAGAATGGGCTGAGTCGCCGACCGTTAACCCTCCCAGTGTCGCGCCTAGCTAACAAAACCTTACTTACACTCTCCGACAGCTCGTCTATCAAAGACTCAAACGACCGCCAATTAGGCAATCTAATGCGCTCAGTCTTTGAAGCCTCAGGAGCAGCCCTCTCTCCCTCGTTCGCTATGGCGTGGTCCTGGATGCATTTCTTACGCTTAACATTGGTAGACCCCGACCAGGACCCAACCGCCCTACTCAATCGACTTTCAATGGCCCAGGAGTACTTCTTGCTTGCGTCCATAGACACAGCCAACTGTTCCGCGCTGTTAACAGCAAAACGCGATTTCCATGCGCCGAACTCTCTGGCTCAAAGGCTGGCACGCGAACTCCTCATCAGAAAGATCCTTCATAAACCTCCCCTACCAAGGAGGTCGCCTATTCGGTTAAAAGCTTGACCAACTCCTCTCCGAAACCACGGGGGGAAAGCAAGTTTCTCCCCCAACAGAAGTTCAAGCGGACTTTTTGTCGCCCCCCAGTCACAATCACAGTTTCAGGTCCCGCACGGGACATCAAGATGGGCCACCTCAACCGCTAACACAAGCGCTGGGCGGCCTACCTGCAGGGTCAACATTACTCCACTCTCATTCAAAACCAATCACACCAGGAAAAGCCGCCCTAAACAAACCCACTGTAAGGGCACGAAACCACAAAGGTTCAACGCATGACTCCCTCCCCCAACCCCTCGACACCAACATAATAGGTGGACGTCTCCAGCTCTTCTGCCACTCATGGCTCGCTATCGTGCACTGCAATTAGGTCAGAGAAGTGGTGTTGTCAGGATACAAAATATAATTATCATCACCGCCCCCAAGAACAAACGCTCAACCGTTCTTCGAGGCCATCAATTCACTACTTAAAGCCAGGGTCATAACACCGGTACCAAAAACCGAACAGTTCAAGGGTTACTACTCAAACCTGTTCGTCGTTCCGAAGAAAGATGGAACAGTACGCCCCCCATCCTAGACTTCAAACTTCACAACAAGTTTGTAAAGGGCCGACAATTCAGGATGGAATCCCTCCGCTCAGTAATTGCGTCCATGGAAAAAGGAGAGTTCCTAGCAACCATCGACATACAACACGCATACCTCCACATCACCATTTTCCCTCCCCACCAGAAAAACCTGCGGTTCGCTGTTCAAAACACCACTTCCAATTCGTCGCCTGCCCTTCGGCTTGGCAACCGCACCCAGAGTCTTCCCAAAGGTCATGGTGGCTGTCATGACCAACCTCCACTCGCGGATAGTGGTCGTCCTCCCTTACGTAGACTACCTGCTAATCAAAGGGCCGTCCTTTTAAGCATGCCTCGACAGCGTCCAAATAACAACGGACACACTCTCCCGCCTGTGAAACCTCGAAAAATCATCCCCAACGCCGGCACAGACAATAAACTTCCTAGACACCGCAAGAGGGCTAGTCATACTCCCTCAAGACAAGGCCACGGCAATCCACAAGGGAGGTCAAACCCTTCGCAGCCGCCCACTCCAATCCATCCGTTTCGGCATGGCGATCCTAGGAAAGATGGTAGCTGCAATGGAAGCAGTTCCCTTCACTCAGCAACACTTTCGACCCTAACAGCTCGCCCTCCTGTCAGCTTGGGACAAAAGCCCCTTCAGCCTCGACCACAAGCACCGCTTATCCCCGCAAGTCAAAAAAGCACTCAAATGGTGGACACGGCCATCATCACTCATGCAGAGAAAATCTTTCCTCCCGCTCCAGTGGCTAGTAGTAACCACCGACACCAGCCTACTCGGCTGGGGGGCAGTCTATCGGCAACACACGGCCCAAGGCCACTGGACACCCCAGGAGTCACACCTCCCAATCAACATTCTGGAGCTGCGAGCGATCCGCTTAGCACTTCAACACTTTCATCACCTCCTGGCCGGTCGTCCTATTCGCATCCAATCAGACAACGCTATGGCAGTGGCGTACATCAATCATCAGGGCGGCACACGCAGCAAATCTGCAATGCTCGAACTGGAACATAGCGTACACTGGACCGAAAAACCCCCAGTGAGTCATATCAGCAGTCCACATCCCGGGAGTGGACAACTGGGCAGCAGACTTCCTAAGCTGCCAGGGACTGGCCTCAGGAGAATGATCCCTACATCCGGAAGTCTTTCTACAAATCTGTCGGAGCTGAGGAACCCACGATGTAGACTTCATGGCGTCAAGATTGAACGAAACAGTCCCGGTCTTTGTAGCCAGGTCCCGGGACCCTCTCGCACTATGAGTGGACTCTCTGGTCCTCCCCTGACGCCAATTCCAATTCCCATACATCTTTCCCCCACTGCCGCTGATCCCCGCGAGTGATCAGAAAGATCAAAACTGAGAAATCTCAAGTGATACTCATCGCCCCAGACTGGCCACAACTAGCATGGTACGCAGAGCTCGTACAGCTCCTTGCTGACGCGCCTTGGCCACTCCCAAACCGACCAGACCTTCTATCCCAGGGCCCCATTTACCACCAAAACTCAGAAATCCTTTTCTCCTAGCTCATCATTGGGGGACACAGCACCCACCCTCTCAATCTTCAATAGTCTGTACAGAACCTTACCTTACGCTATTTGTACTTATTACGTTAACATGCTCTCCTACTGCTTTAGTACTAAACTGAATATCTACGCCTACGTACGGGTGTATACTGCAGGAAGGAGGGCTTAACTTTTTGTCTACTTAGTGTCGCCTCCTAGTGGCAGAAAAGCATACACCCATGGTTCTGTGTCCCCCAATGATGAGCTAGGAGAAAAGGATTTTACGGTGAGTACACAAAAATCCCTGTTTTATTATTATTTTGTGAAAAATACGTAAGGAAATACCAAGAGTTTCATATTGAGCACTTCATATCACAGTTTTGTGTCTGTATTTTAGAACATTTATGACTATTTACATCTACGGATCCTTCTTGACTTTGACCAGCATGATACTCTTATTATAATGTCACCTAAGGGAATATTCGACCTAAGGGAATATTCTGCTTTCTTATAGAGTAAATATACCTCAGAAAGTGACTTATACATGTGTTGTGGGCACTAAGTACATGGTTTGTACTTTTTAATTGTTTTTAATTGTGTGATTTTGTTTGTGTTTTGATACTTTGATAAAATTATACCTTGATATTTCTAAAAAATACCAGTTTGTCAGAACCTCTTTGATTCCAGACAATTATACACATTTCTTTCCTTTTCACTACTCTCATATTCATATACAACGTGTGACTGACTGATGGATCATGTCCTAGTGCCACCCAAAACCTTTTTGTTTGCCATTATTTCTAACCTTGTCAATGTCTGGACTATGTTTTCTATTCATTTTGCAACTCATTTGATAAATGAAAGTATGAGTTTTCATGGAAAACACAAAATTGTCTGGGCGACCCCCAAACTTTTGAACGGTAGTGTACACTGATAAAACTAATGTATTCTGGCTACGTTCACACAAGCGTAAGAAAAATCATCCAAAAAAATGTAGCTTTTCAAACAGGACAGTGGCCCCTTTATCACTTGTATGTCTGCTTTTGACATGTGTGTTCGTGCGCTCTATCAAAAACCACATACTTGCCACATTCACCTTTGACATTTGTATGACATTTATTTTTTTACACACCCAGCTAAAAGTAACAATAAAAGATCTAAACTTTTTCTGTATATTTTTGCAATAATTCCATTTAAAACAGATTAACATTGGTCCGTGTGCGATCTGTTTTGTATGTATCTCCCCCCCCCCCCCCCCCCCCTCAAATTGTGCTAGTTACCGTCCTATCTCCCTCCTCAATGTGGACCTGAAGCTGTTCACCAAAATTCTGGCGAACAGAGTATCTCCACTCTTGGGTGACTTAATTCACCCGGGCCAAGCTGGGTTCATGTTTGGCAGGGAGGCTCGGGATAATACGGTAAAGGCCTTGAACCTCATTCACAGATCTCGATTAGAGGGTTGGCCCACGATGCTGCTCGCTACAGATGCTGAAAAAGCGTTCGATCGCGTGAATTGGGATTTTATGAGGGAGATACTAAGATCAATCGGACTAAAATCCTCAATGATGCACTGGATCAAAGCCATCTATAGTTGCCCCTCAGCATGTGTCCGGGTAAACTGGGTATACTCTGAATCTTTTCCAATTCTAAATGGTACTCACCAGGGCTGCACTCTCTCTCTCCTTTTAATTTTTATTTTGACATTGGAGCCCATTTTGCGTCACATTAGAAGCAATCCCGACATTTCAGCACCGTGTGTCTCATCGATCCCTTATAAGATAGCTGCCTATGTGGATGACCTTTTATTTTTTTATTACTAGCCCCGTAATTTCCCTCCCATGCCTGATGACCGAACTGTACAGATATTCAAACTTGGCTAACTTTAAGATCAATTGGTCTAAATCAGAGACCCTTAATGTCAGTTTATCAGCATCTACCTTGCCTAGCATTAAATCCAGTTTCAAGTTCAAGTGGGCGGGGCCCTCGCTGAGACACTTGGGTATTAATTTGACTCCCGACCCAGACTAGTTATTTAAAGCAAATCTTGTCCCTTTCTTGCAGAAAATACGAGAGGACTGCAATAGATGGGTCAAGGGGTGCTTCACCTGGTTCGGTAGATGCGATATTTTGAAAATGAACGTTCTGCAACGGGATCTCTACCTTCTGCAGGCAATCCCGATTAAGATTCCTGACTTTCTGTAAGGAATTCTCCTCTCTTCAGGTTAAAATTGCATGGGCTGGGAAACCGGTCAGATTGGCCAGATCCCTGCTATGCAGACATAAGTCAGGGGGAGTTGAGGCTTCCGGAATTGAAGGTATATTACAAATCTGCTCAAATGGTGAGAATGGTGGACTGGTGCAGACAGTCAGATTAAACCCTTGGTACAGATCGAACAAAGTTTTATAGATATTCCCCCTGGCGGCTCTTTCATGGCTCTTCAAAGTAGCTGACCTGGTCTGAAGGCTCGCCCCACCTTAGGACCGACCTTACAATGGTGCTCTAGCCCGGGAACTCAATCTTGAATACCCCCTTACTCATCACCCTTGACGCCGATACTCTGATCCCTGGACTTTAGCCCAGGATTGACAGACCCGAACTTCCGGCTTTGGACAGCAGCAGGGATCTTTAGAGCAAGACATTTTATCAGAGAAAACGCATGGTTGAGTGTGGAGAACATAGGGGAGGTGTCTGCGCCGATAAAATAAGGGTCCTTGGAGGGCAATGCAATTGAGACACTTCATGAGATCCTTGCCAGAGGTATCCTCATTCTTGGGACTGACCACTAAATTTGAAGACTTATGCCTGGAAGTGGGACCCTTAACCCACTCATTATCTGTAGTGAAGACTATTTAGTCCTTGGGGAGGACATCTTTCCCCCCCCCCCCCACTGAAATATCTGCTGAAGTGGGAGCAGGATCTAAATATTCGACTTACCCCAGAGCAGAGCTTCCATCAGTTGACCCAACCTATTGGAGATGTGGGAGGGAAGAGGGGACATTCATACATATTTTTTTTTTTTTTTTTTCTTTTTTTAGAGTTGTGAGAAATTGAATCGATTCTGGGATGATGTGAGGAGCATTATAAAATGTGTTACCAAGACTGAGCAAGTTCTCGGCCCGGAGCTTTTCTTACTCAAACTCTCCACGCTCCTGGTATCTATCTTATAAAGCATCCTTCTTACGATTTATGGTGATGTGTCGAGAGCGTGTGTCCCACTGTGCTGGAGGTCTCCCCAACCACCAAGTATTGGCATGTGGGTGAACAAAATAAATGACTTGATGCTGATGGAAGATATGACAGTATCACTTCAGAACAAGTATACAGAGTTCTTTGGCACCTGGTATCAGTTGACGGATTTCACAACATCTTTGGATTACTTTACCCTCCTGACTGAAGAGAGACCGTAGGAATATTCAACAATCAGGGGCATCCTTTTTCCCTTACCTCATCTTCCCTCCCCCTTGTTCCTGTCGCCTCTCCCTCCTGCCCTCCCTCTTTTTTTGTTTGTTTTTAGTCCCTTTCCTCCCCTATTCTCTAGTCTGTTTTAGTTTTCTTCCTTTTCTTGTTCATAGCTTTCTTTATCTTTTCCCCTCAACATTTATTACGAGGCCATATTGAGGTTTTTTATCTCTTCTCTTTTATTGCTTGGCTCAGTTTAATTGTCATGTTGCCATAATGTTTTGAGAAGTATGCTCCCTTTATAATAACAAAAGATAACCGTATTGAAACATGTTGTGGGGCATTTTTCCATTCTTATCTTATAGATCTGAACAGACAGTCATCGTTTGTGGTCGATGGGCTGTTGGTCACTAGACCTGTATGTAAAATGTTCAGTTCAATATTTATATGTTTTCACATGTAACGATTGTGATAGTTTTTTTCTGTGATTGCATTTTGGATACATAAATAAAAGACTTTCTTCTTTTATGACTGAGGAAGAGTGGCACCGAATTTGTTCTTTCTAATATTGGATTTCATGTAGTGCTACATTTAGGACAATAATTTTTGTTTATTTGTGAAAAAATCATGAGAAATCAGGAGGACCAGCTTGAAGAACTGGATAAAACCTAACAGTATCTCTGTGGACATTATGCAAAATGGACACAATTGGAGCTGGAATCGCGCTGTGCGGAGGGCACCAAACTGCCACTGATGTTAATGTACAAGAGTAAAAACATGCCAAAAGAGGAGATCCAACAAGAAATTATTACTTATGTTCATAAGAGAGGATGGATGAAAATGGAGTGACAGTATGGATTGAAAAAGTAAACAACCTTAAGAACTTTTGAAAAAAAATAAATAAATAAAAAAAAAGTCCTGCTCGTGCTTGTTTAATTTATTGCCCATATTACTGAAACTAAATAAATTTTTTTTTTTTTTTTTTAACAATGTTAAAACTCATTTTGCTGTAATACTTAGATGGCTTGCCAGCTATTTGCAGCCTGTAGATGCCGCAATTAGTAAACTATTTAATGTTTTTATGCAAGAGTCCTATGAGAAAATGAAAGTCTGCAGGCAATCATGGCCTGACATATACTGGACAAATGACCAGGCCCGCTCACACAAGTTTGTAAATGAGTGAAATCCTCATTGCAGTCAGTAAAAGATGAATAATAAGATCCTTAGAAAAAAAATGTGGCATTAGCAATTCCTTGGAGGGCTCAAAAGATAGTGTCCTATGATTCTTCATAGTGATACCAGTGAATGTGAGGAACAGATTTCTTAACACTGACTAGTGATGATTAATTTTTTTCGTACTACTACCGTAGCAAAAACGTCAAGTTTAAAATTTCTCTTTATATTCTCAAGGCTTAAGAAATTTATCCTTATCCGTGACAAATAATGTTGATGAGCTTTTAGTTTTCTCACAAGCAGTATAGTTAGACTAAGGCTTTATTCTACTTGAAGGGAACCTCTCAGGTGGTTTATGCCCCCCAGCTATCACTGTCTGTAGCTGCAGCTTTATAATACTATTCTAATCATCCCTGTCTGAGCTCATAGTGTAATGTGATAGGTGAAAAGCATACATACATACACTCAGCTTTATATATTAGATTTAGATCATCTCCCGAACAGTGACGGGCCAAGCTTGCATGTGTGCATCGGGAGAGAGTTGTTAATGATATGGTGTGTTTTACACATTAAAGAAGGGGATATTTCATCAGTCAATAAACTAGAATTTAAGTCTGGTTTTTGTGTTAAATGTAATATGTTAAAATTTGGGGTATTGGTGTTTTTTTTTTTTTTTTTTTTGTTCACCAAATAAATAATCTTACGTTTTTCTCCCTGGCCACTGGGGTTTCTTTAAACTCGTATGTGCTTTTTGTCCAGCGTTTCCAGCAGTTTTCTTATCGGAGGCAAGATTACGATGACTGATAACTCTTCTATATACACATATGATGGATGATGGCTTTTAAATAGTTACAACCTTCGCTAATAACAATAGAAATTTTAACCACTTGTTTTTTTTGTTTTTTTTTTATCCAAGGTCTCTGTAGACAAGGTGCTGAAAACATTGAAAGAAAATGCCAATAAAGCAACAAGTATACTACTGTCTGCCATACCTCAGATAGCTGCCATGGACTGGACAGACACAATCCAGAACATGAAGGTACTTGTTTGTCATTTAACTTTACTTTTACTGTAGCTTGGTTTGGTACCAGCATTTGTTTTATTTTTATGTAGGGATCACCTTAGGCAGGCAGTAGATTTTAGACTTCATTAGTGCTAGAACAATAAGTAGTCATTTTGCCTTAGGGGGTTTACACGTAGCGACGCACCAGCGATCCTGACAATGATCTTGCAATCAGGAGATCGCCAATCAAAAACACATGCATATTAATGACATATTTATAGGATAGGGAATCAATATGAAATTTGTGGTGTCTACCACTATGCACACTCTCTGTTCACCTGTTATCTGCCCTGGCAGAAGTTGCAACACACGGAGCAGAACACCTTAGCTTGGTATGTTATTTAGAGGCCACTGTTGAGCACTGTATAATCTACCATCCATCGATCTATTGATGTCAACCCTTTTACTTTGTATGCCCTTTTTTAATTTTATTCACAGATTTGTTGTAATATTTAGGATGCCTATAGACGACAATCATCAGAGACTATGGGTGTGAGGCTGGTTTCACACTGCCATCTTCCGACATCTGTGTGAATTCGGCCACAACTGGATGCATCTGCATCAGTTTTCGGCTCCATTGGCTTTCAATGGGGCCAGAGACACTTGCGGGTGCATCCAGTTGTGTCCGATTTTTCCCTGGATACAGGTGTCCACAGATTTTTCACAGACACGAATTCTACATCTTGTTGCGATTTTGGTCTCAGTCAAAAAAAGTGGAGCCCCAGATTTACCCAGATACAGGGCGACACGGATTAAATCTGAATGGGGATCTATGAGACACTGATTCATCCAAACTCCAGATCCCGGTGGATCCGGAATTTCCAAACCGTGTTCTATGACCTGCGCATGCAGAGAACCACCCACCCGATCCTTGTCAAATATGCAACCGAATGCTCCAGCACGGGGTGTGGGTGCATCCGGTTTCATCACTGCGGGGGAATCCGGGGATAATGTGAAACTAACCTAAGATGGACACAGAACACTTTAGCAGGAATTTCTTGATTCATTGACATGAAGTGTTATCCCTTTCTTTTTAATAAAGGCATTCTTGGGGCAGTGGAGATGAGACAGAATATATGGAAGGCCCATAGTGGCTGTAATGGTGGGAGACTGTGGAGCTGACCAGGCACTGTGAACCAGAGGACTATACGAAGGACTATTGTATCTTACTAATAATGTCTTTTAGGAGTATGATTGAAGTTCCATCCCAGTATAAAGGAACTGGTGACTTCTTATATTAATGTAAATAATAAGTTTGGTACATTATCTTATGAAGAGTTGCATCCAGGGCTGTGGAAGAGGTGTCGCTGCCTAAAAGGACTAAGGAAGAGGCGTCGCTGCCTAAAAGGGCTGTGTCACGATTAGCTTAGTCAGGACCTGCAGCTCTCTGGCGCCCCCTTAGCCTTCTGGCCAAATCCCGATACTGCCAGAGGATAAGAAAGGAGCCCAGCTGCTCTAATTTATGTTGTCTATTGCGGCCCGTGATGTGACAGGATGTATATATACCACCAGTTCCTGCCAGGAACGTATATATACCTCGATCCAGTCACCCTCAGGCCCACAATATCACATAAATACAAAGAAAACGGTATCTGCCACCACCTATCTCTAACAGGTGGATCGGTAACCTGTAGGATAGCGTAAAAAAAAACGAGCAGGGAGGTCGTGAGAGCTCGTTCATAGGACAAGGAGATCGAGACTAGTAAATTATAATATTTTACTCCAAAATAGGCAGTGGTTACAAAAGATTTACAGAATGTTACATAAGAGACTAGTTACATGTATGAATAAACAGTTATAAAAATAAAAGGAATAAAGTCAGAAAGTTCAGACCTAGTCACGCATGGGTAATCGTAGTCTGTGGGGGGGGGCGCTCCCCAGAAAGGTAGGATTCCACCACACAGATGGTAATCTGGCTATGTCAGGCCCCTTGGATGGAATGACTCAAAAATGCCTTCTTTGCTTTTATTAAACCAGGGGGAATCTGTGACCCCCCCCCCCCTCGCAGAGTGAGCCCTCCTTTGTGGGCATGTCTGCTGAGACCTCCTCTTTCACCATACTTAATAAATCCCCATCCTTCATATCTGGGGATGGGGTTGGCTCACAATTATGATCTATAACTCCTATTTCATGTCGGGTAATTCTGAGAAGTTTGATACCAAATATGACCTCCTTGTGATATTTGGAATGGCAGCAATCCATTCCCAGGTTCCTGAACGTGGTATAACTGTACAAAACACATCATTAAATGCGCCAAACGGTGAGTAATCTAAAAATATGAATTATGGGTTTGTGGCATGAAAAGATCTTCTTAAATTCAATATTGAAAACACTGTAAGTTTAGACAAAGGATTTTCTTTAGTAACAGATCTGGTTGAAGCCTGTAAGCTCTGCCCCCTCAGGTATTTACGATCCGGCATAAATGGCTTAGGCTGGGGGAGGCTGGAATTGGATCTATGTAAGCTGCACACAAACCAACAAAAGGGAGGGGAGATGGGGGAGCTAGATCTGTCTCTGCAGAAAAAATCATGAGCAATATCATCCATTCATGACACCTCCCCCTTTTTGATGACGCTATGGAAGAGAGATCTCTGAGCTGTCTGCCATGCGTCAGTTGGGGTTCTCTCCTTCTACCTGGATCCCATAGAACCTTCTTCGGTTCTGGTTCAGAGACAGAGGTCTCTGTGGGGCCTTCCAGCACCTCAGGACTGTCATTGGCTGGTGTGACAGTCTGAATCCCCTGGCTAGAGGTAGCCAGAAGGGGAGCGGAAGCCCCGACCTCACAGGAACCATCTTGGACCTGTTCTGGGTCGGCAGGTGGTCTGGTTATTTCTCTACAGGTTGAGGACCCAGAATGCAGTGCGGTGTCTGCATTCCCAGTACTCAGTCTGCGGGCGAGAGCACCTCGGAAGGCCATCACCCCGGGAAATAACACCACTCTCTCAGTTGCCTGGCTGGCCAGCGACCCAGCTTTCCCATCACCCTGACAAGCTGTGGACTGGGACTGCCCCTTAACTTGACAGGCTGTTGGGACTGCCATTGCGCCCTTCTGACAGGAGAGGGGGTTTGCTCTTCCATCTCCCTGGCAGACCAAGCGTACCAGTCTCCCATCCGGACAAGCCAGGGGTACCTCTTTCCCATGGTCCTGAACGGCAGGGAGGCCAGTTTTTCAATCAGTCGGATAAACAATGAGCCCGATCTCCCCATCGTCTAGGCCGACTGTGGAGGGTGGTCTTTCGCTACTCTGACAGGATACTCCTCCATCACCCTTGCAGGTAGGGAACCCAGCTTTCCCACCAACCGGACAGATTATGGGCTCTGTGTTCCCATCCTCGTGCCCAGTTGGAGAAAGCACCTTTCCCTCTTCTGGTGATCCCTCGGGATCCCTGCTAAGGATGGAGCAGCTCGCACCCAACATGTCAGTCTGTTGTAACACTGGCAGGTGGCATGTAACCACCGCTCTTGTGGTTACCATGCCCGCCTCCGTCTCCCTTAGCAACGAGGTCTACTACCTGGACGGGACCCTCAGCGATGCCAGCGCGTGGCATGGCTAAGTCCTCCTCCACCATGAGGCCCATCACGATGTGATGCCTCAGGACCAGCACTTACCATGGGGCAGCTACCCACGTCCGGGTCACAGTCCCTCGTGACACTGGCACGCTGCATGAGGCCATGTTCCCCAGGGTCCTCATGCCTGCCACCATCTACCTTAGCAACCAATGTTGCACCGTGGAGGAAACCCCTGGCGCTGCCAGCTCGTGGCTTGACCTCACCAATTTCTCCTCCACCACGAGGTCCATCGCGCTGTGATGCCTCCGGATCAGCACTTGTCATGGAGCAGCTAGCACCCGCCATGTCACAGTCCGTCGTGTCCTTGGCAGGTGGCACATAACCACCGCTCTTGTGGTTGCCATGCCTGCCTCCATTTACCTTAGTGCTGATTCCTGCCACCTTCCTGGGATCTTCAGTAATACCACCCTGTGGTGTGATATGACTGAGTTCCCTAACATCAGGATTCACTGTATTAAGAGGCAACACATTGACATTTCCCTGCCCATCATCAACATCATCATCAACATCATCCTCAACATTATTACCATTCCCATTATCAACATTGACCTTTCCCTGCACATCATCAACATTGACATTTCTTGGCACATCATCAACATTGACATTACCTTTCACCTTATCCACATTGACATTACCTGACATGTCAGACCTGGGACGGTTATCAGGAACATAATGTGCAACCAACCGCCCCGAATCTATTCCCAATAACACATTGGCGGGGAGATTCTTGGTTACCCCAACCTCCCTCCACCCTCTTCCCACACCCCAGTCCAGATAAACTCGGGCCATGGGCAAATATCGGCGCTCACCCCCGATACCGGTGACAGTCAGTGTCTTTCCAGGGATAGGTTCATGAGGATACACGTATTCGGGGCGGATGAGAGTTCGTTCTGCGCCAGAGTCCCTGAGCCCCACAGTGATGGTGTTACCCACCGTGACTGACTGCAAGTTCTCCCTGGAACTCCCACCCGTACCACCCACCAAATAAATAGCAGCACTAGGCCCTGGGGCCTCAGATGAGGGGCTCTTCTTCTGCCTCTCCGGACACGTGGCACTCACATGTCCCGGTTGTCCACAGGTAAAACATTTGCGAACGTCGGCTGTCAGCCAAGTGCTGGCAGCTGGGACAGGACTGCAGGAATAGGGATGGTGGTCATCGGCTTACCCCCTTTTCCATTGGTGACGACCGGCTTCCGCACCTCCGGTCTCCGGTTGGCCTCATAGGTGTCTGCGATCTGCGCTGCTTTGTTCGCATTTGGTGGCTCCCGATCCATCACGAACGGTCGCACCTCAGTGGGGCAAAGATGCAGGAACTGGTCTTTCACCATCAGATCCTTCAGCTGCTCAAAGGTGGTCACTGACAGTCCTTGGATCCACTGCTCGAAGTTGGTTCTGAGCCCGTGGACCACATCACTGTAGCTGTCGTGTGGTCCACGCTGGAGGTTCCGGAACTTTCTGCGGTACATTTCCGGAGTCAGCTGGAACCTCTGGATTAGAGCCTTCTTAATGGCCTCATAGTTCCCATCTAGTTCTCGAGGAAGAGCCACATACGCCTCTAGCGCTTTTTCTCTCAGCGCTGCGATTAGGTACTGGGAAAATACTGGTCATTCGGCAGCTGGTACTGTAAGCACGTCTTTTCAAACCCCCTCAGGAAAGTGTCCAGGTCACCTTTGTCATCCAGCACAGGGAAATGCTTTGGACGGGGCTTGAAGGTGGTTGAACTGGTCGATCCAGAGTTCAATGGGGTAGATGACTGCCTTTCCAGCTGGGCCATCCGCAGGTCGTGGTCTCTCTGAGCTTGGGCCTGCCGCTCGGCTCTCTCAGCCTCTCGCTCGGCTTGGGCTCGCCGCTCTGCAGCCTCTCCGTATTGCTGAATGAGCAGCAGGCGTCCTTGGGAATCCTCAGCGGGACAGTGCTGTAAGGCCAGTTGCAGATAGGGGTCCACGCTGCCCTGGTCGCTCACGCGGCATGCGCCTACAGGTGGGACCCCTGCAGGAAAACCTTCTAGGACTCGGTTTGAATCCACAGGTAAGGGCTCAGCAGCAACCCCATCCGTGCTCTGACTGACCTCTGCAGCCGGACGCTGGGCATCAACACTGACAAGGCTTTGGCTGGCCTCTCCATTCACTTGGCTCTGGTGCTGGGCTTCCTCCACATCCAATTGCAGCAGTATCTGCTCCATCTGTTTCTTGGTTCTGCTGGAGGGGTCTATATTCCTGTATTTGCACAGGCAGGCTTGAGCCTCCTTGTTATAGTCTTTATACCAGCTTTTCACTGCCGTGGCCATGATTTTCAAATCAAAGGATAGAATGGAAAACAAAGAGGGGGGAGGGGTAACTGCTACACACACAGTATTGTCTCAGATCTAATAAACACTGAGTTCGATCTTCAAAACTTTTGTGCAGAGTTCTCTTAAGAACTGTGCAAGTTTTTAGTGAGTGGAATGATTGCTCAAACCAGATCACTAATGTCCTATGATCCCACCGCTCTGCCACCAATTGTCACGATTAGCTTAGTCAGGACCTGCAGCTCTCTGGCGCCCCCTTAGCCTTCTGGCCAAATCCGGTACTGCCAGAGGATAAGAAAGGAGCCCAGCTGCTCTAATTTATGTTGTCTATTGCGGCCCGTGATGTGACAGGATGTATATATACCACCAGTTCCTGCCAGGACGTATATATACCTCGATCCAGTCACCCTCAGGCCCACAATATCACATAAATACAAAGAAAACGGTATCTGCCACCACCGATCTCTTACAGGTGGATCGGTAACCTGTAGGATAGCGTAAAAAAAAACAAGCAGGGAGGTCGTGAGAGCTCGTTCATAGGACAAGGAGATCGAGACTAGTAAATTATAATATTTTACTCCAAAATAGGCAGTGGTTACAAAAGATTTACAGAATGTTACATAAGAGACAAGTTACATGTATGAATAAACAGTTATAAAAATAAAAGAAATAAAGTAAGAAAGTTCAGACCTAGTCACGCATGGGTAATCGTAGTCTGTGGGGGGGGGCCGCTCCCCAGAAAGGTAGGATTCCACCACACAGATGGTAATCTGGCTATGTCAGGCCCCTTGGATGGAATGACTCAAAAATGCCTTCTTTGCTTTTATTAAACCAGGGGGAATCTGTGACTCCTCCCCCCCTCGCAGAGTGAGCCCTCCTTTGTGGGCGTGTCTGCTGAGACCTCCTCTTTCACCATACTTAATAAATCCCCATCCTTCATATCTGGGGATGGGGTTGGCTCACAATTATGATCTATAACTCATATTTCATGTCAGGTAATTCTGAGAAGTTTGATACCAAATATGACCTCCTTGTGATATTTGGAATGGCAGCAATCCATTCCCAGGTTCCTGAACGTGGTATAACTGTACAGAACACATCATTAAATGCGCCAAACGGTGAGTAATCTAAAAACATGAATTATGGGTTTGTGGCATGAAAAGATCTTCTTAAATTCAATATTGAAAACACTAAGTTTAGACACAGGATTTTCTTTAGGAACAGATCTGGTTGAAGCCTGTAAGCTCTGCCCCCTCAGGTATTTACGATCCATCGTAAATGGCTTAGGCTGGGGGAGGCTGGAATTGGATCTATGTAAGCTGCACACAAACCAACAAAAGGGAGGGGAGATGGGGGAGCTAGATCTGTCTCTGCAGAAAAAATCATGAGCAATATCATCCATTCAAGACAGGCTGTGGAAGAGGCGTCGCTGCCTAAAAGGGCTGTGGAAGAGGCGTCGCTGCCTAAAAGGGCTGTGGAAGAGGCGTCGCTGCCTAAAAGGGCTGTGGAAGAGGCGTCGCTGCCTAAAAGGGCTGTGGAAGAGGTGTCGCTGCCTAAAATGCCAGCCTGACATGTGACATACATGAACAGTTTACCACAAAAGTGAGTGCACCCTGCAAATTTCTATGAATATTTTATGATATCATTTCATGGGACAACACTGAAGATATGAGAATTTGATACAATGTAGTCAGTGTGCAGCTTGTATAACAGTGCAAATGTGGTGGTATCTCTTAATACCGCAACACACAGCCATTAATGTCTAAACCACTGGAAACAAAAGTGAGTGCACCTTATGTGAAAAACAAAAACAAATTTTGCCTAAAGTGTCAATATGTCAATATTTTACGTGGCCACCATTCTTTTTAAACACTGCCTTAACACTCTTGGGCATGAAGTTGATTATTGCTTCACAGGAGTCACTGAAATCCTTTTCCATGTGACCTCACAGAGCTAATGGATCTCAGAAACCTTACGCTCCTCCATTTTTCTGTTTGATACCCGAAGATTCTCAATAGGGCTTAGGTCTGGAGATGTGCTTGGCCAGTCCAACACCTTTTTGGGTGCGTTCACACACTGCGTATTTGCTGCATATTTTTACGCGAGTGCTCTTGCAGTTTTTGTAGCCAAAACCAGGAGTAGCTGATTAAATACAGAAGTGGAGCACTTGTTTCTATTAGACCTTTCCTCTGATTGTTCCACTCCTGGTTTTGGCTATAAAAACTGCAAAAGCACTCGTGTAAATATATGCAGCAAATACGAAGTGTGTGAACGCACCCTTACCCTCAGTTACTTTAGCACGACAATGGTTGTCTTGGTGGTGTGTTTGGGGTCTTTATCATGTTGGAATACTGCACTGCAACCCAGCTTTCAAATGGAGGGGGACTATTCTTTGCTTCAGTATATCACACTACATGTGGGCTTTCATAGTTACTGCAATTTACTGTAGCTCCCCACGGCTGGTAGTACTCATGCAGCCCCAAACCATGACACTCCCAGCACCACCATGTTTGATGGCAAGACACACTTATCTAAAGGTACCGTTACACACGGCAATGTTGCTGGCAACTTCACGGGAGCGTGCATGTTTTTAGCACTTTTCCAAGATTGCCTTGTAGATGTCCCACAGGGAGATGTCGTAGGCAACACAACTATGATGTTGATAGCAACTTTCGTTCGCTGGGTATGAACAACCCAGCGAGCGATCTTTAACAATGTAGTGAGTAGGGGAAGTTGTTTTCAACATCGCTATTGCGGTGTCACACAGAGCAATGCTAGCAGATTGCCTAAGCAACATTGCCAGGTTCCAGAACATGTTCTGCAACCTGGCAACTCTGCTCAAGCAACTTATTGCCGTTGAATTGTCCTGTCACACGTAGCAACGCACTAGCGATGTTGCTTCAACTTCGCCACACCCCTGAGTTGCCGACGATGTTGCCGCATGTAACGGTACCGTTAGTATTTCTCATGTGATTGCCTCCACACACACTTGACACCATGTGAACCAAATAAGTTTCATCTTTGTGTTATCAGACCACAGGACATGTTTCCATTATTCCATGCCCTTCGTCTGCTTGCAGCTTTTTTCTTAAACGAGAGCCATGCAGATCAATTTGATGCAGTGTGCAGCGCATTGTGTGAGCACTGACAGGCTGACCTCCTTCCCCCCCCCCCCCCCTTTCCCCATCCCTTCGCCCATCCCTTTAACCTCTGAAGCAATTCTGGCAACAACCATACTTCTATATTGAAAGACAGCCTGTGGATATGATGCTGAGCACGTGCACTCAACGTCTTTGGATGACCATGGTGAGGCCTGTACTGAGTGGAACCCTTCTTGTTAGGCTGGTTTAACAGTATCGTTTTTCCAATCTGGTGCAATGTGGTTAAAACCTGCTTCCCTTCCCCCCATCCCCCTCCAAGATTTCCACGCAATTTTTAAAATGTGATGCAACTGGATAATCTCGCAATGGTGTTATCACTGATCCGTCTCATGGATCGGTGATAGTGCCAGTGCATCCAGTTGTATCAGGTTGTGTACCTTTTTTTTATCAGGATCCGGTTGTAAGTGACACGCCCTCAATGGATGTGTCATTTAAAACTGAGTTTTGGGCGTGCTCAGTCCAAAAATCCAGATCCGGTGTTCGGATCTAGAGGGATCTGCATTCTGACTGATTCTAGTTCCATAGAGCCACATTCTGATTTAACGCATAGTGCCCCAGATCTGGGCATCCACAGTTTTGAAACGGACACCAAAATTGCTCCAAAATGCATTTTTGGTCTCAGTGAAATAGCTGTGGACACCTGGATCAGGGGGAACTGTAAACAACTGGATGTACCCCCAAATGGGGTCAATGGGGCTGAAAGTGGATACGAGTGCATCCAGTTTCAGCTGGATTCACATGGATATTGAAAAATGGTAGTGTGAAACCAACCTTACCTGTATGGTCTTGGCAATCATGCCCCGGCTTAGTTTCAGGGTGTTGGCAATCTTCTTATAGCTTAACCCATCTTTATGTAAAGCAGCAATTCTTTTCTTCAAATCCTCAGAATCCTTTCCATGAGGTGCCATGTTGAACTTCCAATGACCAGTATGAGAGAGTAGTTAGCGATAACACCAATTTTGACACCCCTGCACCATTTACAACTACCACCTTGTAATACTAATGAGTCACATAACCCCAGCGAGGACAAAGGGCTGATTGGGCACAGTTTGTCCATTTTCACATAGGGTAGTAAATTTTTTTGTTGACTGTAGTTCAGATATTAATGGTTGGGTGTTTAGTTATTTAGAGGGCACACTACATTTAAATTGTTACACAAGCTGTACACTGACTACTTTGCATTGTATCAAAGTGTCATATCTTCAGTCTTTTCCCATGAAAAGATACAATAAAATATTTACAAAGATGTGAGGGGTGTACTCACTATTGTGATATACTGTGTGTCACATGCAGGTTGCGAGTTTATGCAGCCGGTATTTGCTCATAACCAAAATGATTGGTGCCAAGCTGCTGGTAACCCATTTAAGGGAATCTACCACAAGATTTTTGCCACTTAATCTGAGAGTAGCATAATGTAGGGCCAGAAATCCTGATTCCAGTGATGTATAACTTACTGGGCTACTCAGTGTAGTTTGGACAGGAGTTAGGGCCACGTCACACGCTTCAATTTTATGAACGATATCGCTTGAGCGATCTCCTTTTTTGATCGCTTAAGCGATATCGTTTGTGCATCGCTGCGTGTAATCAAGCGATTTTACGATGTAAAATCGCTTGATTGTTTCATCGCAGATTTGTGAACATGTTCACAAATTTGTCATTGGTCGGACGGTGGACATGCAGCATCGCTGCGTGTGACACTGGCAGACGACCGATAACACCGCTCCCAGCACCTCTCACAAGCGCTGGGAGCTGGTCTCCAAGGTAAACTGCGGGTATCTAGGCAGCGCGCGCTGCCTAGATACCCGCAGTTTACCTTGGAGACCAGCCTGCTCCCGCTTAACGCAGGCTGGCAGCGGGAGCAAGACATCGTGGAAACGATATTTAAATCGTTTCCACGATGTTTCTGGTCAATTGATCGCTGGTGAGTCTGTCTGTGTGACAGCTCACCAGCGATCTGAACGATATTGTTACCGATCGCGCGTGCATGTGATCGCTATCAATATCATTCATAAAATTGAAGCGTGTGACTGCACCCTAAATCACTAAAGGACTACTTTTCCTGCTGCCAGGTAGTTTAGCATATTGAGCTTTGTATAACCCCGCCCCCACCACTAATTACAGTGTACACAGATAATATCCAATCAATAGTGTGGGCGGGGTCATTGAGCTCCACATTCAAACAGTAGCTAAATCTGCAGCGGAGAAAACAGTGATTGTATCAGAATTACAGCTAGCAGCGCAGTAAGGGACACCACTGAAATCGGGGTCTCTGCCTGTACAATATGCTGCTCTCACTTTGAATAGAAAAAACCTAGTGACAGATTCCATTTATATGTCAAGCTCTGACAGTGGTATTTAATATCTCTTCCCTGGTGCCACTCCATTTCGGGTAACTATCGGTCTCCTGTACCCTGACTTGTGGTCCTGCTGAAGTCCAGGGTTCGCAGAAAACAGATTATAGCCACATGTTGTCATAATTATTTGTTCTACTAGATGGTGGCCCGATTCGAACGCATCAAGTATTCTAGAATATAGAAATAGAGATTGCATGGGGAAGACTGTGAGGGCTGAATTGACAGGAACATTGAAGAAGGAGTGGCGGGGAAAGGACAGCATGGCAGGGGGGAGGAGGGAGGACAGCAGCAGGGGGGAGGAGGATGGAGGACAGAAGAGGTAGCGGCGGGGTGTGGGAGGATGTAGCAGCACAGGCAGGGGGAGGAAGGAGCGGCAGGGGGAAGGAGGACGAAGCGGCGGAGTGTGGGAGGATGTAGCAGCACAGGCAGGGGGAGGAAGGAGTGGCTGGGGGAAGGAGGGGGAAGGAGGACGAAGCGGCGGGGTGTTGGAGGACGGAGCAGCACAGGCAGGGGGAGGACTGAGCACAGCGGCAGGGGGAAGGGGAACGGAGGAAAAAGCGGCGGGTGGGGGGGGGTGGAGCAGCACAGGCAGGGGGAGGATGGATGATGGAGGGGAGGAGGGTAAAGGAAGGAGGAGGAAGCAGTGGGGAGGGGAGGATGGAGCGGCACAGGAAGTGGGAGGACAGAGCAGCAGGGGGAGGACTGAGCACAGAGCGGGGGAGGAGGACAGAGGACGAAGCCGGGGGGGTGGGGAAGGATGGAGCAGCACAGGCAGGGGGAGGATGGAGTGTCGGAGGGGAGGCGGGCAAAGGAAGGAAGAGGAAGCGGTGGGGTGGGGGAGGACTGAGCAGCAGGGGGAGGATGGGGCACAGAGCGGCGGGGGGGGAAACGGAGGACAAAGCAGTGGGGTGGGGGAGGACGGAGCAGCACAGGCAGGGGGAGGATGGAGTGGCGGAGGGGAGGAGGACAAAGGAAGGAGGAGGAAGCGGTGGAGGAGGATGGAACAGCACAGGCAGGGGGAGGACAGAGCACAGAGCGGTGGGAGGAGGAGGATGGAGGACAAAGTGGCGGGGCGAGGGAGGATGGAGCACTGTACAGCAGCTCAGTGATTAGCAGAGTATATAGGGGCTCAGGGGTTAGCAGAGTATACAGTGGCTCAGTGGTTAGCAGAGTATACGGTGGCTCAGTGGTTAGCAGAGTATACGGTGGCTCAGTGGTTAGCAGAGTATACGGTGGCTCAGTGGTTAGAGTATACGGTGGCTCAGTGGTTAGAGTATACGGTGGCTCAGTGGTCAGCACTGCGCGCGGCGGCTCAGTGGTCAGCACTGCGCGTGGCGGCTCAGTGGTCAGCGGTGGGGACACACACACACAGCTATACTTACCACCGGCCCTGCCCTGGCTCCTCCGTTCCGCCGACATGTTGCCGTTCCCAGAGGACTGGATCCAATATGGCGTCCGGGAACTCTCGCGAGACTTCCCGGATGCCATATTGGATCCAGTCGTCCGGGGGCGGCGACATGTCGGCGGAACGGAGGAGCCAGGCGGCAGGGAAGATGCAGGGCCGATGGTAAGTATAGCGGAGTGTGTGTGTGTATGAATGTGTGCGGGCGGCCATATTAGAACACCCACAGTGGGTGTAGAGGCTACTTCAGTCAGTATGTGACGTAGCATACCGTTACATCCTGACGGAAGTAGCCTTAGGGTTTTTGTTCTATGCGCAGTATTATCGGAAGGTCAGGTTCAAGCCCCAAAGGAAATTTATTTATAATATATATAAATTTGAGTTCCTGCCATTTCTCTCTATTACACAGTGTTTTTTCAAACTCTTTCACCCCTTCCCTCTACCCACTAAACTGCATATGTGGCTTAAAAGTCTTGGAAATTTAATTCCTTCCCGACCCATGACGCCGTACAGTGTCAAGGGCCGGGTTGAACTTGAGCTCTGGCGAGGAGCTCACATAATTCTCCCGACATCTCAGCTGATCCAAAGCCACCGCGGCGGGAACCACACTGTTCCCCGCCTGCACAAGAGATCCCGCGATAATATCGCGAGGTCTCCAGTGCTCACGTGAGCTTCCAGGGTCTCAGCAGGACCCCGGATTATATCAGGGACCACTTCCTGTAAGTGGTTGGCAAGCGCTGCCAACCGCTCTCAATGCACATTTATGACCGGTCCCGAAGTGCTGCAGCTCCTCGGGATCTCTCACAAGCGATCGGACCCTGCAGCAGGGTGCCTCTCTATGGGGGTGCGTAAAGTGAAGAATTAATAAAGTTTTTGCAAACCTGTAGAAAAAGACATGCGCTCAAATCACCCCCATTTTCCCTCATTCAAAATAAAAGTATTAAAAAAAATACACATTTAGTATCGCCGCATTCAGAATCGCCCGATCTATCAAGATATAAAATCAATTAATGAGAGCCGTAAACTGCGTAACGCAAAAGAGGTCCAAATACCAAAATTACGTGTTTGTTTTTTTTTATCGCTGCAACATTGCTATAAAATGTAATAACGAGCGATTAAAATAGCGCATCCACCCAAGAATGGTATCATTACAAACGTCGACTCAAGACACAAAAAATAACACACAGCCCCAGATCCCAAAAATGAGAATGCTACGGGTCGCAGAACATGGTGAAAAAAGTGAGATTCCTTTTTTTTTTTTTTTTAAACTTCTGAATTTTTTTTTTTTACCCTTAGATACCAGTAAATGTATACATGTTTGATATCTACGAACTCTTACTGACCTGAGGCATCACACCGTCACGTTACTTTTACCATATAATGAACATGGCAACTAATATACCCAAAAAACAAAATGTGTAATTGCACCTTTTTTGTTGTTTCACTGCACTTGGAATTTTTTTCCCATTTCCCTGTACACTATATGGTAAAATAAATGATTTTATATGAAAGTACAACTCGTCCCGCAAAAAACAAGCCCTCATATGTCTATATTGATGGAAAAATAAAAAAGTTATGGCTCTTGGAAGCAGGGGAGCATATAATGAAAAAAAAATTGCTGATTCATGAAGGGGTTAAATCCATCGACACCTATTTTTCAATGCATTTGTACAGATTATAAGTGTCGTTAAAGGTAGAAAAAGATTTGAAATGATTCCTTTTGGTATGATTTTCTTGCGTGACAAAAACCTTAAATTTTATCATGGATGTGTAGACATTTTATATCCACTGTGCATATGAATGAAATTTCTAACCACTCAGGCATGCAGCAACAGATACATGATATAAAGGATTTACATTTCACAGACCTACATGCCTATGTGGGGTGCAATTGATCATATTGAAAGATTCCCGTTTTAAATATTTGAATTTATCATTTTCAATTATTTATCCCATTCGGTAAATAACAAAAGCAAAAAGGAAAAATGTTAAAACCCCAAGATTCACCTTTCTGATTACTGCATTTTGTGTACCCAAAAAATGGTATTGATTTAAAGACGCCACTTCACTCTCCAATAGCTTCATCGGCCACAAGATAAAAATATTAGTCAGAATGTTTTGATACAAGCCAAATTTTTGTTAGTTACAAGGTTCTTTTTTTTTTTTTTTTTTTCTTTTACCACTAAAATAAAAAAAATGTACAAATGGATGTTCCGAAGTGAAACTACATAAATTTCCATCTAAATCCCTATCCATTTAGTGGTCTAATCTAAGCTAGTTTCTCTTATGCTTGTATTAAAAATTCCCTAGAACTCACGAAGTACACTATTCAACTGGTATTCTATTTTTTTTTCCCGTGTGTGATGACGCTTTGAGAATCCCGGTGCATTCTGGAATACTAAAAGCGTCATCAGAGTAACTGTGCTGTCCCTGTCACACTAATGAAGTGTCCTCAGTGATGCTCATTTCAGGGGCTGCTCTGTCCCTGCTCTGTACCTCTGCTCTTTTATCAGCTCCGTTATCAGTAATAATCACCCAACAACAGAGCAGTGTCAACACCCAACATGCAGCAGACATCACTATCAGGGGCGGCGCTAGTCTCCTGCACCTGGTATTCTAAGGGGTACTTCACACACAGTGATATCGCTGCAACGTCACAGGTTTTGTGACGTTGCGGCGACCTCCCTAGCGAAGTCGATGCGTGTGACATGCCACAGTGATGAGTGAGATCGCTGCGGAATGTCCTGGACCATTTTTTTGGTCGTCGGTCTCCCGCTAGGCAGCATACATCGGTGTATGTGACGCCGATGTGTTCCCTGGTAACCAGGGTACACATCGGGTTACTAAGCAAAGCGTGCTGTGCTTAGTAACCCAATGTGCACCCTGGTTACCAGCGTTCTCCCTCTAACACAGTAATATAGTTTATATTCTTTTCCACGATGTCGAGGTCGTTACATGGGTCGCTGGTCGCTGAGGAGATCTGCCTGTCTGTCATCTCCCCAGTGACCACGTAGTGATGCAGCAGCGATCCCGGCCAGGTCAGAGCCTAGTCGGGATCGCTGGTGCATCGCTATGTGTAACGGGGCCCTAACACTGCTCTGTTGCCAGCTGATTACTACTAATCAGAGCCAATAAAAAAGAGCCAATAAAAAAGAGCAGACACGATCATTGTGGAGATCACATAGTGCACAGCGAGGGACATAACATGGACATCGCTGCCACAGAAACGAGAGTCACCGATGACTGAGACAGTGACTTTAGCCTCCGCACCCCTGCTCTGATGGTGCCATACAAGTATATTAGAAAATAGGTTGCATTACTTCACTAAATAGATAGGGATTTAGATGGAAATTTAGTTTGACTTTGGACCACCCCTTTAAGGTATCACTTGAATCCCACTGACATGAAGAATCACATTTAAAAGTCATTTTTACTACTCGTTTATCTCCGTAAAAATAAAACCCCAAAAAATTATTTCGGAATTATGATATTCAAGCTATTTTACTGCATTTGTAATTTTTGTTTCCATTTTGTATATTATATATGAAAATTAATGGTGTCATTCAAAATTATAACTTGTCCTGCCATAAAGAAGCCCTCATAAAACTATTTTGACAAAAAAAAAAACAAGTCGTGTTTCTTAGAGGAAGGAAGAATAAACTAATGTGAAAAATGAAAATTATCTGTGACATGATGGGGTAAAGGAGGCAGCCAGAAGGACATTCCTTTTATGATTGATCAGAGCAGAACTGTGTTGCTTTTTACACAAGTACGGTTTGTGTTTCATGGAAGACCCAGCCGTCCACTGGGTGTCCCGACCTAAGGTATCTGCTTCATAAACATTCATAGTCAGTCTGTTACAGCGATACATAAAACCAGTTTTATAGCAGAGTAGCTTTTGTTTCTGCATACACACATGTGGTTCCGAGAATAGGAAGCGTGATGAGTGCTCGCTGTGCTATACAGCTGGAACCCCTTGTTTCTACAGGTCTAAGCCGGCTCAGATTGCTGCTGTTTAACTATATAGGTATCATACACTGTGTGCAGAATTATTAGGCAAGTTGTATTTTCGAGGATTATTTTTATTATTGATCAACAACTATGTTCTCAATCAACCCAAAAGACTCAAATATCAAAGCTTAATATTTTTGGAAGTTGGAGTGGGTTTTTTTTTAGATTTGGCTATCTTAGGAGGATATCTGTGTGTGCAGGTAACTATTACTGTGCAGAATTATTAGGCAATTTAATAAAAGCCAAATATATTCTCATCTCACTTGTTTATTTTCACCAGGTAAACTAATATAACTGCACAAAATTTAGAAATAAACATTTCTGACATGCAAAAACAAAACTCCAAAAAAATTAGTGATCAATATAGCCACCTTTCTTTATGATGACACTCAACAGACTCCCATCCATAGAATCTGTCAGTTGCTTGATCTGTTTATGATCAACATTGAGTGCAGCAGCCACCACAGCCTCCCAGACACTGTAACAAAAGGTGTACTGTTTTCCCTCCCTGTAGATCTCACATTTTAGGAGGGAGCACAGGTTCTCTATGGGGTTCAGATCAGGTGAACAAGGGAGCCATGTCATTATTTTTTCTTCTTTTAGACCATTACTGGCGAGCCAAGCTGTGGAGTAGTTGGATAATTGTGATGGAGCATTGTCCTGCATGAAAATGTTTTTCTTGAACGATACCGACTTCTTCCTGTAACACTGCTTGAAGAAGTTGTCTTTCAGAAACTGGCACTAGGTCCAGGAGTTCAGTTCACTCCATCCTCAACCCGAAAAGGTCCCACAAGTTCATCTTTGATGATGCCAGCCCATACTGGTACCCCACCTCCACCTTGCTGGTGTCTGAGTTGGAGTGGATCTCTTTGCCCTTTACTGATCCAGCCTCTGACCCATCCATCTGGCCCATTAAGAGTCACTCACATTTCATCAGTCCATAAAACCTTTGAAAAATCAATCTTGATATTTCTTGGCTCAGTCTTGACGTTTTATCTTATGTTTCTTGTTCAAAGGTGGTCATTTTTCAGCCTTCCTTACCTTGGCCATGTCCCTGAGTATAGCACACCTTGTGCTTTTTGATACTCCAGTAACGTTGTAGCTCTGAAATATGACAAAACTGGTGGCAAATGGCATCTTGGCAGCTTCACACTTGATTTTCCTCAATTCATGGGTAGTTATTTTGCACTTTTTCTCCCCAACACGCTTCTTCCGACCCTGTTGGCTATTTGCCATGAAACGCTTGATTGTTCGGTGATCACATGTCAAAAGTTTGGCAATTTCAAGACTGTTGCATCCCTCTGCAAGACATCTCACAATTTTGGACTTTTCAGAGCCCCTCTCTCTTCTGACCCATTTTGCCTAAGGAAAGGCATTTGCCTAATAATTATGCACACCTTATATAGGGTGTTGATGTCATTGCACCACACCCCTCCTCATTACAGAGATGCACATCACCTGATTTACTTAATTGGTAGTTGGCTCTCAAGCCTATAGCAAGGGGTCTCAAACTCCAGGCCTCGAGGGCCGCACACAGTCCAGGTTTCTGGATTTCCTTCGAATTTGACAGTTGGTAGTTTGATTGCCAACTGTCAAATGCTATGGACATCCTGAAAACTTGCACTGTGTGCGGCCCTCGAGGCCCGGAGTTTGAGACCCCTGCTATACAGCTTGGAGTAGGACAACATGTATAAAAAGTATCGTGATCAAAATACTCATTTACCTAATAATTTTGCACACAGTGTAGCTACGATTGACTATGGCTAAGTGGCTAGATATATTTGTACTGCTAGGAGGCAAGATAGGAATTTGAGGTTCTTTACTTCCAGAAATCTAGTTTGTTGTAGAAAAATGAACCTAACTTCATGGACTGTCCTCGGATCCTGTACTGCCTCTAGCTGTGCTTTGGTGATTTTGTATGAGTTGCCATGATGGCATAATGTCGACAGCATAGCTGCCAATCTCTTAAACCCATTAGCTCTGCTAATTTAAACAGCATGAGCCTCTGAGCTTATTAAATGGCTGCTGCACTGTCAGTATGATGTAGAGGCAAACAGAGAGCAGGGCAGCCCTACAGGCTCAATACTGAACTCAGGGAGGGCAAGGAAAGTGCCGTTTCTTTTTTACAACAAACCAAGCCAGCAGGCAAAAAGTTTTGTAATATAGCACAAACCCTCTAAGCTACACAAAATACAAAACTGTGTTCTTCAGATGGAGTCCCAAAAGCTGTGATCCATAGGAAGTGGGCACAGCTCAACTTTAATGCCAACAAGGTGTCACTGATGTGTGAACAGATCTGATCAAAGTGCCACAAAAGCAAGAGCATGTAATGTGCAAAATATGACCTCATATAGTGAATCAGTGGAATATATTCTATTTCCAGTTTTTTGATCAGTTTTGTTAGTGAATCTTCTGATATTAATATCTGTAATAGTGCAGGGACCAAACTACAGACCAGCATGGAATTTTTCTACACTCAAACCTTGTACAAGCTTTTCACCTGTTGCCATTAGTATTTAGGGACTCGTGTGTAATTTGATGTATCTAATCATCCTCTCTGTAGTAGCTGTTGTAACGTCTACATTCCACTCATACTTGCCTTACTTTTTCCAAGGACGCTATCTTCCCATCCTCCTGTGAAGTAATTTCCCCTGGTCCTAATTTACATACTGCTGCAGGCCTACAAGCATGTGTAGCAGGTAGAGACCTGCATCCTACAGGAGCATCAAACCATGAAGGCAGTGTATCACTTTTAAAGTCTTTGATCATACTAAACATTAGTTAACTTAGGAATCTAATGCAGTTGTGAAACTGCCAAAACCCAACAGCTAAGGTATAATGGTTTTAATTGTTCCACAGAAGTAAGCGAGGTAAAGTAGTTAGTTTGGAAAGCTGAAGCTCCACTGCAACAATGAAGCCAACATGTCCTGCAGTGAAGCCTAGGGTGGTGCATGCTAGGAGATGTTCTGCAGCAGCAGTAGAGGTGCAGACACCCATTATGCATAAGTATTGCATGTATACATCACTGTACTGGTCATCCTTATATTTGTGTAGTGCAGTTCAATCCATTTTTAGATGTCCTTTTACAAACTAAAGAAAAAAGTTTGATAATTTGTCTTAGAAGTGCAATCACCGGGTTCCCAAAAGACAGGGAACAACGTGTTGGTTGCTGAGGTTCTAACTGGAAATCGGAGGCATGCTGCCCCATCCTAAAGGACCAAAGGTATGCGTGTGCATGTGTCTGTCGGCCTCCACTGAGCCAGAGTCTAATGGCAGCCAACTGTCATGGTAGTCTCTCCTGCTGGCAGGTCATCCTCAGCAGAATAATAAGTGGTTAAAGTTGTGTGTAGGGATGCAGGATCAGCCGCTCACAATAAATAATTTCCCGAATAAAGGTGCAGCACAATAAGACTCCCTTTTACTGGAACTCTTGATAATGATATTCGTTATTAAAGCTTTCCACAGTTCAACATACAGACTTGCAGCCTCTGATAGTGTGAGAAACTCTGCTCTCTTTCTGGCAGTGTCGCAGCTCTCCTAACTCCTGCTGATTATGGCTCTATACTACGCCCTTAAACTTATCCTCTCCACCTGGACCTTTGCTTCCACTGTACTCAGGCTTACAGGAAAGTACTTTAGCTTTCATCCCACTGCTGACAAATCAGGATCTTCTGAAGGCACACACACCCTCAATGCTTCACTGCTGATCCCTAACTTGCGTCTGGCAGTTGGGCACTATCGGGAGTGTGCAGAATACTGTACCGTGTGGCTGCACAGATTTTGCTGTGTCCCGACACACTGGTTTGGGTATGGGAAGCAGGTTTGGGTGTGGATCTTAATCATGACACGTGTCATGATTAAGATTGTGGTGTGCAATCGAAACGCATAGAACAGACTACACTATTCCTGCTCTACAATTGTCCTATAATGCACTTTATCTTACACAATAAAGAACAACTCAATGTGCAGAGCCGGAATACTATTTTAATTTCTTACGCCAATACATATTATGGTTGAGCCACAATCTAGAATGAAAATGGACACGTGAATACATCAATCGGGTGTTTTTGTCAGTGCGTGTGATGTAACATAGTAACATAGTTTTTAAGGTTGAAGGAAGACTTTAAGTCCAGCTAGTTCAACCCATAGACTAACATGCTGTGTAGCATTTTGGATTGTCAATTTATTTCACAACTGATCTTTCATTGCTGTGCAATGTGTGGGCAGTTTTGTTAACCATGTTGTTTGTTTCTTTGTTTTGTCTTTTTAGTGTATGGTTGAACTTTCTGTCATGTTGCCGAGACATTAATCAGCCACTGAGACAGGAAATTAAGGATCATAGCGTCATTCCAGTGACCAAACGGGGAAAAAAAGCACCCACAAAAATGGAGGATGATGCCGGACCAATTTATTTTCTGTCAGGATTTATGTTACTTTTATGTTCTAGTAAATACAATGCCCTAGCTTATATATACACTTTATGTAGTAATAAAATTGTTTGTAAACTAACCTTGCCTAGCCTGACTAGCATGTCTGTTAAAATTGAAAACCTGAAATGTAAAATGGAAATAAATTAATATCTGAAATATAAATGCAATATTTTTTATGAGATGTTCTAACTTCTAGGGCCTGGATATATTTTGTAGCCAGGATTACATTTAATACTGATGATGGTAGTTAATACATTTACTAAATAGCTTATAGGCAGGGGTGCCGTGAAACCAAACCTCACCAATCTGCTATCCTGACCCCTGAGGGTATATAAGGCATCAGTTTTAATGAAGTTCCTTATTGCTAGCTCTGATGGCTTGATTAGAATGATGGATGATTGAATATAAGGACAAAAGAATCCAGAAAAATCAAAAGTGTTTAATGCACATAAATGAGGAAAGCTTGTCTTGTACCGGCAGTTGTGTGTTATGGTCATCTACCCACTATGCGGAGTATGCAGTTGAATTCCCTTTTTTGCTATATTGTTCTCCAGCTCTCTGGAAATGGTGACTTACAGTAAACCAAATTTATTTCAAATGTGTTTCATAGGTGTTGTTTACCTATCTGAGCTCCTTCACTGGGCCCATGTCTATCTTGTGCATGTCTGGTGACTATGGTAACCTGGTGTGCACCTCTGATGTCATTCAGATGGAGGCCTGTCACCTGAGTTTTCAAGTAGTAAGCCAACGTGCTTAATTTTACTGGGAAACTTTGTTTTTGATTTTAGGTTTTCTTTTTTATTACAAACTGTTTCTAAGTGTGATGTCAGTGCTACCACTTGCTAGAAGCTTGGCTGGACTACATAACAAACCCAACCTTGCTTTAGTTGAAAAAAAAACCCTGTTTTGGAGAGAAAAACAGCCAAAACGCAGCACCCCAAGTGCATACACATAATATTACAGTCTTTGGTGGGTGCACAATTGTATGCATTCACCTGATAGAAGACTAATATAGCCTTGGATTGTGTATCCCCAGAAATCCCTCTGGGGTACTTCTCAATGGACAGGGCTTGCATCTTGCCTGGGGTAGTTCCAAGTGAAAGAACCAGACATAGGCTCACACAGGATGGATATATCAAGAAGAGTGTATCCAGCTAATGAATGGCAGCGCTTCCCAGGACTCCAATCTATTTTGAACTTTTCTTATTTGTTAAGCTAAAATAGAGGAGATACAATATATCCATGCATCCGAAACCCGTATCTGAAACGCGATGTATCTCCTATTTTAACTTGCCAAATAAAAAAAAAATCAAACTATCATCTTTGGATGTGAGTCCTGGGAAGCGCTGCCGTTCATCGACTGGATACACTCTTCTTGATATAGCCTTGCTTTATTGTTAGACTTTGCTGAGGTTTCAGCAAAGTGTGCCTCCAGATAAACTTTGCCAGTTCATACACTCAGCTCTACAGTAACCCGTTACCTGCATGCTCTGGTCTGCTGTATCAAGATGCCTATCTGCTTATTTCTAGAATGAAAGAAGTGCAAAATAGGGTCTTACCCATTAAATAAGTTTACACTGATCGTGTTTGGTTTTGCTCACCTTAGCAGGTTGTGAACTAGTCACAACCACCACAAAAAGTTTAAAGGCTACTGCAAGGATTCCACAATTTCAGGAATAATTTTGGACTAAAGGTATGGAATTCAGTCCTGCACTGCCAATTAAGGAGACCAAGCGTATTCTTCAGGTAGTTAATTGGCCTGATAAACTACCTGAAGAATACCCTTGGTCTCCTTAATTGGCAGCGCAGGATTGAATTCCAGATCTTTAATCCAACATTCTGTCTGCATATTTCAATTTTCCGTTTGAAAGTATTGTTTACACAGCTAGCTCTGCTGTATCAAAGTGTGTGTTTGCACGTTTGGTTCTACTGTTCCAAGGTTCCAACTCCTCTTTTCCATGCTGCCCATGTTCCATGCGGTTTATCTAGCTTAGTTGCATGTTGCTTCTCAAACAGCTTTGATCCAACTTGTTAATGCAGTTCTACAGCTAGAGAATTCACCTCATCATGCAAATCACGACAGTGGGGTTGAGGTCTGGCTAATAAGCCAAATACTCTTGTGGCTCCACACTGTTTTTTATGTACCTCTCTGTTTTTGAGTTTGACTTTACCCTCATGCATAGAGAGGTATTTAAAAGACAGTGTGACTAATTAGGTGTGAAGCCATATGAGTGGGTAAAGTTATTCTGGAAAAGAAATAGGCCCACCCCAAACTATTACGATTATGTTGGAATCCGAGAGTTGTCAAAAATGTCATGGTATGTTGCTGCATTAACATTAGTTTTCAATGGAAAAGCCTAAACAGTGAAAACCAGTCCAAAGCCAATATCTCTCCTACATCGGGTACTTTACTTGTAGGTAAGTATTTTTTCCAGGGCATTTTCCATACCTAAATTCATCAGACGAGTTGGGGAGAGACAGTTTATCACAGAAGTGTTTGCACTTCTTTGCTATGGCAAGCTTCACATCACTCCACTGAATACTTAGCTTTGCACATGCTATTCGACCATGTAATCCCATTTTATGAAGCTCCTAACACAGATCTGCTCATTTCTCTTTCCACATCTAGAGGTAGTTTGGAACTAGTGAGTGATAAAATGGGAAGATATGTTTTTTTACATGTTACTCATTTAAATGTAGCTTAAAGGTACTGGGCTACGGTCACATGTTCAATTTTTGGTCAGTTTTTCACATCGGTATTTGTAAGTCAAAACCCGAAGTTGGTGATAAATACAAAAGTGGTGACGTCTTTCTATTATACTTTTCCTTTGATTGTTCCACTCTTGGGTTTAGCTTGTAAATACTGATGGAAAATGCTAACCAAATACTCAGTGTGACCGTGGCCTAATAGAAAGATGTCACCAATTTTGTATTTTTCATCCACACCTAGTTTTGGCTTGTAAAACTGATGTGAAAAACTGATCAAAAACTGAATATGTGAACGTAGCCTTACTTGAATGCAGGGGTCAAATTACTAACGCCATGTTTAATACTATTTAGTTTATCCTATGGGCGCAGTACACTGGACTAATTTAACTTGTCTAGTCAAACTTCTTGGATCCATTGGATCATCTGACAGACTTCTTTAAGGTTTTAAAATCAAGGTAAAAAATATCCATTGATCATTTGAGACAAACTGTGTTCAAAGGAGTCAACATGGTCACCATTTATTATTTTAATCACTTATATAATGCTATTAATTCCACAGACCTCATCAAACATTGACATTGGGGCTCACAGTCTACAGGGTGGGCCATTTATATGTATACAACTATCGTAAATAAAATGGGAATGGTTGGTTGGTGATATCAACTTCCTGTTTGTATAGGGATGTTTGTAGCGATCTATTTGAAGCGCTTATGCAGCTCACTCAAAGCACATCGGATGATTAATGGTTAACAAACCTTTATTCATCCCATTTACAGCTCCACAATGCATTTCTACAGATTTGGTCTGTCTTCCTCAGGTGGTGTAAAGGGTTACGTAGGAAGTGACATTTATAGAGATCACTAAACTGTGATTGGACAACAGTTGTATTACTTTTAATCCTAGCCTAACCATTACAAAACTAGTAATCTGGATATAAAAGTACTAAATATCATACAGGAGTTAAAACACAATATATTACACAATTTATATATAAAAAATATATATAAAAATGAAATACCTTTTTATGTTGTGTTGAATAATACGATTAATATCTATAATAAAATATATATAAAAAAATTAATGAAAATGTCAATCAATAAGAAATCAATACAATATATATATTGCTAAATATCTTTTTGTAAATAAATTAAAAATAAACATGTCTTTGGAATCAAATTCTTAAATGCGTCTGTCACCATTTTCTGCAACCTATGGCGGTCTCATTGTTTTGGGATCTGGGGCTGTGTGACAGCTTATTTTTTGCTGCACACTACACATTATAAGGTATAGGTATACTAGGTATAGCATAATGGCTAAACAATGAATAAAGCTCATACAAATTTGGGTGAGGAAAATGCAGAAACTGCTAGGAATGTACATTGAAAATGAGAATTTTCTCCTTCGCCTCATTGGGGGACACAGGACCGTGGGTGTTATGCTGCTGTCCACTAGGAGGCGACACTAAGCAATCTGCAAAAGAGTAACAGTGGCTCCTCCTCCTCAGTATACACCCCTGGGGCAGGCACTGCCTCCTCAGTTTTTGCTTAGTGTCGAAGGAGGCACACGACCATTTTTACTCTCTATTTATTTCATCCTTTTTTCTTCCAATGAAGAAAAGTGGGTCCGGTGTGGCCCCCGACATGCTCCTTCCTCGGCCACCCACTGTTGGGGCGCTGGGTTGAAGTTGAGAATCCTTACATATGCCGTACTCCTTTCTCGGCCTCCCACTGTTGGGTTGCTGGGTTAAAGTTGAGACAGCCCAGCATAACATCCACCTTCCTCACTCCCTTGGGGTCCTGAGTTGAAGCCAGAGCTGGACTACCTGCCAGATGACGTCCCCCTAATCACCTCTGGGTGCTTAGGCTGAGGCACCACAGGTATCAGCAGCACATGCTGCATTCTGGGCTGGGACTCTAGATGGATGCCTGCAGGCTTCAGTCCCACTGTGTGCTCCTGATGGGCACATGTTACAGCATGGCACATGGAGCCTTCTGCCCTGCTGCGTGCTCCTGAGGCGCATGGAGCCTCAGCCCTGCTGCGTGCTCCTGAGGCACATGGAGCCTCAGCCCTGCTGCGTGCTCCTGAGGCAAATGGATCCTCAGCCCTGCTGCATGATCCTGAGGGGCACATACTTCCAGCAAGCTCCAGCTCCAACGCTGCAGCACTCCCCAGGAACCCAGCCCTGCTGTGTGTTCCTAAAGGGGCCAGGAGACACCTTGCAGGCAGCAGACCTTCTGTGCCCCTGCATACAGCCGGCACCCATTTACTGCAGCCGGACTCCAGGACTCATGGGGCCACCACTGCACTGTCGCCTGAAGGGCCGGGGGACTCCAGGCTGCCAGCAGTAACAGGAGCACAGTCTTACCTGTGCTCCTCCATGTTACCTGCAGCGGCTCTGTAGCCTGTTTCAGGAGCCCCAGTCCTGGGTGCTCCTGCCGAGGCCACCTCTGTGCCGCCGCGACTATGCCCTGGAGGTCCGGCGGGGTCCGGGTCCGTTCTGCCAACCCCCGGGACCTCCGCGCCGGCCTGGAGCTATTTTCGGCTCCATTGTTCTACTTTAGGCCGCGGCTTCGGCCTAGCGCGAAGCCGCCGCCCCTTCCTCCGCCCCCGGCCCGCCCCCTGATGATGATAATGACGCGGCCGGCGTCATGGCAGGGGCGGACCGGAGCTGCAGGGAGAATTTTCTCTCACAGAGCTTCGCGCTCTTTTCAAGGTTCCCCCCTCCCTCCTCCTTCCCACATAAACATGCAAGCAGCTCTCACAGGAGAGCCTGTAGCATTGTTAAAGCAGGACTAAGTGTGCCTGCCAGTAAAGTGCAGATTGCTTCTGCATCTGTCCTCTTGTCTCTGTCACAATGCAACTTCCATTCCTCCCATGGAGTGACAAACAATGTGGGGGTACAGTACCAGCTGGACTGTATACTGGCCCACAGAACCCTCCTCTGTATACATTACAAGAATTGAGGGAACATAGGGAGTCAATGTCCATCTCTGGACCCAGCCATTATATAGGAGGCAGCATCGCTTTAGCCGTGTAGGGTTCACATAGTCTTGGATGGTACCGTCAGCACAGCTTTGCTGTGCGGTGGTCTCCCATAGCAACAGCAGAGCAACCTGCAGGGCTATATATCCTGCTGCAACTTGTTCTCTGTACACCTGCAATACAAAGGGCAGTGCAAACATGTTAGCTTCTCCAGCGTTACCCTATAATAACGTTTCTGGTTCCCAGAGCTACACATGCAGAGTCTCTCTGCCAGCGCACGGGCCACTGCACTACTGATCCAGGTACCTGTTGGTACGCCTAGCCAACCTTATGACTTTGCATAGGGGTTGCTAGGTTAAGGTAAGACACCGACGGGCCCTTACCTTGGTCTCCCAACGTTGAGAGAGGTCATTTGATATTCAGGCGTCTCAGCTACTCTTACAACGTACCTCTATCTGGGCTCCCACGCAGCGGGGACAACTGGATTGTGGTGGACCTTCCACGAGTTTACCTGACAGGTTCTTTCGTGGCCCCCCCTTTCCCCCCTCTGGTACAGCTCAGTTGAAGTTGCTACAACCCAAACATTGTCCGACAATGTCAGGCGTCCCAAGAATGATCGATAACCGTCTCCAGACCCCACATTTGGAGTTCTGGATGGCGGTGAGGACAGCCAAGTCCCACAAGACGCTGATTTAAATACACGTGTTCCGCAGCTTCACGGGTAATTCACCTAAGGGTCTCTGAAACCTACGACCTATAGCATATCCTCAACTCCCCATGGTTGAGGCGCTGGGTTGTAGCCGAGATTGCTATATGCCATACTCCTCCTCGCCTCCCCATTGCTGGGGACTCGGGTTGAAGTTGCGATTTCTCGACGCCTACCCAGCCTCCCTCCCTAGGCTACAAAACCAGAGCTCTGGGTCGCAAGAGTGGACCACGAGCCCAGCTACCATCTCCTCACTGCACCTATATTAGGTACTCGAGTTGAGATAACACGCGCAAAACACTCTACACAGTCCGCTCCGAAGCAGGAGCTAGCTGACTCCCGACTGCATCATCCCAATGGATGGGCCCTCCTGTTCACAGGTTTACCCGGCCTCTCGCCCCAGACTCACAGATAGAACTCTGAGTTGCAGGACACGGATCAAGAGCCCAGCTGCCAATCTTCTCACCACACCTATAATAGATACTTGGGTTGAGATTACACGCGCAAACAATCTGCACAGCCCGCTCTGAAGCAGGACCTCGCAGATCCCCAACTGCATTAATCCAATGCATGGGCCCTCCGGTCCCCTGTATGACCGTGGTCCGTCCCTTCTTTCAACGCAGTCCGTCCCTTCTCAACTCAGGAGTCAAAAGCGAATTCTGTGAGACCAGAAGATCATAAATACAAAGTTTTTCCTAGTCTAAAGTTGTCAAAGGAGTCTCCCATATCTGGACGACGTATCCATCAATGCATGACTTTCAGGGACTGTGTACACAGTGTCACCTTCACTTTGCATGCTAAGAAGACTCGGTTAGCGGATCGACCGCCACAAGTCTACCACAACTCCAAGGCCACTCCAGGAGTCCCAGCTCCGCTGCGTACTCATGAAGGCCACATGCTGCAGCATCACATATGGAGTCTCAGCCTTATTGGACACACAGCATCGGATGAAAACAGCGGCCTTTAGCCGCAACACATCCACAGGTCTAGTCATGTTTCCCCAGACAGGGCACGGATTCTTCGTCTAGGAATCCACAGTCTCCTTCAGCGGTCTCCTGAGTTCTTCACAACTGCCACGAGAGTCCTACACAACTGCCACGAGAGTCCTACACAAAATAGTGGCAGCGTTGGAGGCAGTTCCATTGGCTCAGCTGCATCTCCGGCCTTTTTTTGCATTTATCCATGTTCTGGCTTGGCACGAGAACAGGATGTGGTTCTAGGTACCCCGTCACAATGCACACTGCAGTACCCTTGTCCAGATCTGAATGAGAGTCTTGGGAAGGATGGTTGCCTCTATGGAAGCGGTGCCGTTTGCTCAACTTAACCTCAGGCCTCTCCAACGGGCAATTCTGACTTCGTGGAACAGGAATCCTTCTGCCCTGGACAAGTTATTCCGGTTGTCACCTGCAGCAAGGAGTTCCCTCCATTGGTGGCTCAAACCTCGTTCCCTCACAAGGGGGAGGTCCTTTCTACCGGTTTGCTGGAAGATAGTCACCACCGTCGCAAGCCTCAGCGGATGGGGAGCGGTACATTGTCATCACACAGCGCAGGGAACATGGTCCCCAGCGGAGTCGACCGAGCCCATCAATCTCCTGGAAATCCGGGCCATATTTCTAGCTCTGAAGGCCTTTCATTCCATGCTGGCAGGCACACAGGTACGGATTCAGTCGGACAATGCCACGGCCGTGGCATACATCAACCATCAAGGCGGAACACACAGTCTTCAGGCCATGCACGAAGTGCAACGCATTCTCCACTGGGCAGAATCGACGAACTCAACGCTGTCAGCAGTTCATATCCCAGGAGTGGAGAACTGGGAAGCGGATTTTCTCAGTCGTCAGGGCATGGACTCGGGAGATGGTCCCTACACCCCGACGTGTTCCAACAAATCTGCCGTCGCTGGAAGACCCCGGACGTGGACCTGATGGCATCTCGCCTCAACACGAAGGTTCCCATGTTTATGGCCAGATCTCACGACCCGCAAGCACTAGGGGCGGATGCCCTAGTTCAGAGCTGGTCCCAGTTCCAGCTGCCTTACATCTTCCCTCCTCTGCCTCTCATTCCCAGAGTAGTGCGGAAGATAAACCAAGAGGGCATTCAACTCATTCTCATAGCCCCAGACTAGCCCAGACGGGCATGGTACGCCGATCTCGTCCAGCTCGCGGCGGACGTTCCTTGGCGCCCCCCTTGTCGTCCCGACCTTCTGTCGCAGGGGCCGTTTTACCACCAGAATTCAGACGCCCTGAATTTGATTGCGTGGCCCTCGAGACCTGGGTACTAACCCAAGCGGGTTTCTCCCCTGCCGTTATTCAGACCATGATCAGAGCGTGAAAGTCGGCATCGGCAAAGATTTATCATCACACCTGGAAGGCTTTCTTCGCATGGTGCTCTTCTCGAGATCAACCCCCTCTTCCCTATTCCTTGCCGCTAGTTCTAGGGTTCCTTCAGTCGGGGTTGGAGTCTGGTCTCTCACTAGGTTCCCTTAAGGGTCAGGTTTCGGCTCTTTCAGTACTTTTTCAATGTCGCCTTGCTGTTAAGCCGCAGGTTAAAACTTTTCTCCAGGGAGTTAATCGCATCGTCCCTGCGTACAAACGTCCGTTAGATACATGGGACCTTACCTGGTACTTACGGCTCTGCAGGAATCTCCCTTTGAACCTCTTCGGGATATCTCCCTCCACTTTTCTGGTTCTGAAGGTGGTTTTTCTAGTGGCTATCACTTCTCTTCGCCGAGTGTCCGAACTCTCGGCGCTTTCCTGTAAGCCACCCTTCCTGGTGTTCCATCAGGACAGGGTCGTCCTCCGTCCGGTGCCGTCATTCCTGCCTAAGGTTGTCTCCTCTTTCCATTTGAATGAGGATATTTCATTGCCTTCCTTTTGCCCTGCTCCGGTTCACAGGTTCGAACGAGCCCTGCATACTCTGGGTCTCGTCAGGGTGCTTCGCATTTATGTCTCCAGATCTGCACATTTCCGTAAGTCAGACGCTCTGTTCATTCTGACGGAAGGCCCCCGTAAGGGTATGCCAGCTTCCAAGGCTACACTGGCTAGATGGATTAGATCAGCTATCTATAGGCCTACAAGATGACAACTACTCCTCTTCCAGCGGGGATCAAGGCACATTCTACCCGAGCCGTGGGGGCCTCCTGGGCCATCCGGCACCAAGCCTCGGCTCCCCAAGTGTGTAAGGCGGCCACCTGGTCGAGCTTACACACTTTTTACCAAGCACTACCGTGTTCATACCCAGTCCTCGGCGGACGCTAGTCTGGGTAGGTGCATCCTTCAGGCGGCGGTTGCCCACCTGTAGGTATTTTTCTGTTCACTGACTTGTTCAGTATCATTAGTTCCATTGTCTTTCCCACCCAGGGACTGCTTTGGGACGTCCCACGGTCCTGTGTCCCCCAATGAGGCGAAGGAGAAAAGGAGAATTTTGTATACTTACCGTAAATTCCTTTTCTCTTAGCCTCTAATTGGGGGACACAGCACCCACCCTGTTGGCCATACGGCCTTGTTTCTAGCGGTTTTTTGTTACTATTATATTGTTACTTTATGGCCTTGCCAGGCTTTGTTGGTATTGGTTAACCTTGTTACTTCTCCTACTGCTTTAGCACAAAACTGAGGAGGCAGTGCCTGCCCCAGGGGTGTATACTGAGGAGGAGGAGCCACTGTTACTCTTTTGCAGATTGCTTAGTGTCGCCTCCTAGTGGACAGCAGCATAACACCCACGGTCCTGTGTCCCCCAATTAGAGGCTAAGAGAAAAGGAATTTACGGTAAGTATACAAAATTCTCCTTATTGCTTATGTAATGCATTACACGTGAGCCCGATAATCAGCGACAAGGTATTCTCATGCATATCGGGTCTTACCGTATGCCTCTGCACTGTAAAAAAGCATGTGACGATATAAGTGCCTCTGGGTGCATTTTAAAACCTGCGTGTATGGGTGTGGTTGGAAACCTCTCAAAACAAAGAAACGAACTAGATGGTAAACTGGACTGGCTATCGGGTGGTGGAGGGTGCTCAGTCAGAAAAGTGTACTAATATTAACATTAAAATCAACTGGCACACCTGTCAGTGGAGGTGCGAGCATGAAAAAAACATTGCTATATAAGAATTATCTGCTGCACACTACACATTAGAAGGTATACAGTGTTGGCCAAAAGTATTGACACCCCTGCAATTCTGTCAGATAATACTCAGTTTCTTCCTGAAAATGATTGCAATCACAAATTCTTTGGTATTATTATCTTCATTTAATTTGTCTTCAATGAAAAAACACAAAAGAGAATGAAGCAAAAAGCAAAACATTGATCATTTCACACAAAACTCCAAAAATGGGCCAGACAAATGTATTGGCACCCTCAGCCTAATACTTGGTTGCACAACCTTTAGCCAAAATAACTGCGATCAACCACTTCCGGTAACCATCAATGAGTTTCTTACAAAGCTCTGCTGGAATTGTAGACCATTCTTCTTTGGCAAACTGCTCCAGGTCCCTGATATTTGAAGGGTGCCTTCTCCAAACTGCCATATTTAGATCTCTCCACAGGTGTTCTATGGGATTCAGGTCTGGACTCCTTGCTGGCCACCTTAGAAGTCTCCAGTGCTTTCTCTCAAACCATTTTCTAGTGCTTTTTGAAGTGTGTTTTGGGTCATTGTCCTGCTGGAAGACCCATGACCACTGAGGGAGACCCAGCTTTCTCACACTGTGCCCTACATTATGCTGCAAAATTTGTTGGTAGTCTTCAGACTCCATAAGCCATGCACACGGTCAAGCAGTCCAGTGCCAGAGGCAGCAAAGCAACCCCAAAACATCAGGGAACCTCCGCCATGTTTGACTGTAGGGACCGTGTTCTTTTCTTTGAATGTCTTTTTTTTTTTTTCTCCTGTAAATTCTATGTTGATGCCTTTGCCCAAAAAGAGAGCACATTCTTCCAAAACGGTTTAGGCTTTGTCAGGTAAGTTTTGGCAAACTCCAGCCTGGCTTTTTTATGTCTTGGGGTAAGAAGTGGGGTCTTCCTGGGTCTCCTACTATACAGACCCTTTTCATTCAGACACCAACGGATAGTACGGGTTGACACTGTTGTACCCTCGGACTCCAGGGCAGCTTGAACTTGTTTGGATGTTAGTCGAGGTTCTTTATCCACCATCCGCACAATCTTGCGTTGAAATCTCTCATCAATTTTTCTTTTCCGTCCACATCTAGGGAGATTAGCCACAGTGCCATGGGATTTAAACTTCTTGATGACCCTGCGCACGGTAGACACAGGAACATTCAGGTCTTTGAAGATGGACTTGTAGCCTTGAGATTGCTCATGCTTCCTCACAATTTGGTTTCTCAAGTCCTCAGACAGTTCTTTGGTCTTCTTTCTTTTCTCCATGCTCAAGGACACAGGACAGAGGTTGAGTCAACCTTAATTCATGTCAACTGGCTGCAAGTGTGATTTAGTTATTGCAAACACCTGTTATGGTGGGTTTACACACACCAATCATTGTATCCAATCTCTGAACCAATCTCTGGTTGCAGTGAAATCATGGACACATAGTTCCATTTTGTGTCTGTGAACAACATGGAGCAATCTGTCCATGATTTCACTGCAACCAGAGATTGGTTCAGAGATTGGATACAATGATTGGTGTGTGTAAACCCACCATTAGGTGCCACAGGTAAGTTACAGGTGCTGTTAATTACACAAATTAGAGAAGCATCACATGATTTTTCTAAAGTTGCCAATACTTTTGTCCACCCCCTTTTTTATGTTTGGTGTGGAATTCTATTCAATTTGGCTTTAGGACAAATCTTTTTGTGTTTTTTTTCATTGAAGACAAATTAAATGAAGAAAATAATACCAAAGAATTTGTGATTGCAATCATTTTCAGGAAGAAACTGAGTATTATCTGACAGAATTGCAGGGGTGTCAATACTTTAGGCCATGACTGTAGGTATACTAGGTATAGCATAATGGCTAAACAATTAATAAAGCTCATACAAATTTGGGTGAAGAAAATGCAGAAACTGCTAGGAATGTACATTGAAAATGAGAATTTTAGCTTATGTAATGCATTTCACGTGAGCCCGATAACCAGCGACAAGGTATTCTCATGTATATCGGGCCCTACCGTATGCCTCTGTCTGCAGTGTAAAAAAGCATGTGAAGATATAAGTGCCTCTGGGTGCATTGAAAATGAGAATTTTAGCTTATGTAATGCATTACACGTGAGCCCGATAACCAGCGACAACCATCTAGTTCGTTTCCTTGTTTTGAGAGGTTTCCTACCACACCCATACACGCAGGTTTTAAAAAGCATGTGAGGATATCAGTGCCTCTAGGTGCATTTTAAAACCTGCCTGTATGGGTGTGGTTGGAAACCTCTCAAAACAAGGAAACGAACTAGATGGTTATCGGGCTCAGGTGTAATGCATTACATAAGCTAAAATTCTCATTTTCAATGTATATTCCCAGCAGTTTCTGCATTTTCCTCACCCAAATTTGTATGAGCTTTATTCATTGTTTAGCCATTATGCTATACCTATACCTTATAATGTGTAGGGTGCAGCAGATAATTCTTATATAGCAATGTTTTTTTCATGCTTGCACCTCCACTGACAGGCGTGCCAGTCGATCTTAATGTTAATATTAGGCTTATTTTTTGTGTCTTGAGCTGTTGTTTCTAATTATACCCATTTTGGATAGATGCACTGTCTTGATAGCTTCTAATTGCATTGTGGTGACCAAAAAATATGTAATTTTGGCATATGGACTTTTTTTTCCATTACGCAGTTTACCTATCGATTAGTTGATTTTATATTTTGATAGATCGAGCATTTCTGAATGCGGCGATGCCACATGTATTTTTTTAATTAGTTTTAATTTCAACAGGGCAAAAGGTTGGTGATTTAAAACTTTTGATTTTCTCTTTTTCATATATATTAAAACTTTTTTTAAAAAAACGCTCTCTTTATTTTACACTGCCTCTTAAGGTGCCTTAGCACTGCACTGTCCGATCGCTTCTGCTGTGCAGAGAGATGCTTCAGCACAAATAATCTCTGCTTGGCGAAGCAGCTCAGGTGTCACCGGCAGGAAATGATCCAGGACCGCAATCCGGTATTATCAGCTGACCTCACGCTGTCATAGAAACACACTGAGGCCCCATGATCGCATTAAGTGGCCTCCGATGCCAGTGGGAAACAGCACGGGCCCCACTGCGTGGTGGTGGATCGTGCGGTCAATGATTGATAGCGCGATCCAAAGGGTCAACAATGCTGATCCTATCAGTGCAACGCTAATGTAAATGGGTACACAAATAATAAAGACCAACTACTGGCAGCTTCAGTTGTAATTACTAACCAATGATGTCCTAGAGGTGCTTAATGGGAGGCAAGACTAGAGACGCTGCAGGCTGTGGTAGCAAATTAGGCCATGCAGGCTGCTCATATTGGTAACATGCAGCCAGGTGTTTGCAAAACAAAACTGCTCCTGTGACATTCCAGAAAATGGTTGTGCTACTAGTTCCAGATTTAAAGAAATGTAAGACCAAGCTATGACATTACCTCATAAAGGGCTTAAAGAATTGCGCTTAGTAATCAATTTTGTGCTGCAAGTACAATTTGTCATACTCATCACTTACCAAGTCCGGGGCATCAAACAATATTTACACAAACCATCAGAATTGGTTTGCATGATATTACGCTACGACGTAGACATCCAGCTACCGATGTTCTATTGACCTTATGCCACATTCTAAAAAGTCTATTGTGGTGCAGAGCAAGACAGTAGCTGAGGCTAAAATAGAGGTCTATCCTCTTCAGAGATGAGTCCCGCTTTTGTCTTGTATGTAATTATAACTGGAGACCATGTGGGAAATCATATCTAGAGAACTCCATGAGTGAACGTGAAAGGTTCCCTGAAGCTGTTTTTGAATATGACACTACCAGGCCTCATGTTGCTTGTACGTCTATGAGCAAGCCTACATGGCCTAAATGTGCCACCATCGCCTGCAGCATCTTGTGACTGGTCTTCCATCGGGCACATCTGCTAAGTCATTGGCCAAAAATTGCAAAGGGAACTGCCAGCTGTCTATTTGCTGCCCATGTGCATTTAGAGTGGCAGAACATTCCTTGGAGCACCATTAATAACCTTAATAGCATGCCAATGCATGTAAGTGCGGGTATTTTTGCGAATCAAGATGTTTTGAAAAGTGTTGTTTTCATAATTTGCTATAATTAAAATGTATATTGAGACTGTGATTGCCAATATTCCTCAACTTTTCTTTTTTGGTATTGCAGTTTCAATATTGAGTATATATGGCAATAATAAAAGGATTGGTAATTGTTCTTTAATGGTGGTTTATCATACACACACTGTTTATTCACAGTTATGGTTTTCTCTCCCTATTCCTAAGCTGTTACATGCACTTACTATGAAAATTCACCCCCAAATTGCTGCATTCCCTGATTCTGCTTTTATACATACTATGATACTATTCCCCAATTGACTTTGTTATACCATATGACATGTTACGTAGGGTGAGGCCACATGCGGTGAAACCACTAACCCACTTTTTCGGCTGGGCATACGGGCACAGCAGTCATACAAGCACTACAGACCACAGGTGTAAAAAACAAAATAACAGTTTAATAATGTCCAGCAAATAAACAGGTTACTGACAAGAACAGATGACAAACGGGAACAGAATTACAGGAAAAAAACTGACAAAAACTTGAGACAAACTGGCAGGAATACAGTTGACTGTAACAGAGTTGCTGGAAGCCGCTGACTGACGTTTAGATCAGAGGTCTCAAACTCCAGGCCTTGAGGGCCACACACTGTTCAGGTTTTCAGGATTTCCATAGCATTTGACAGTTGGTAATTAAACTACCAACTGTCAAATTCTAAGGAAATCCTGAAAACCTGCACTGAGTGCAGCCCTCGAGACCTGGAGTTTGAGACACCAAGTTTGTATGCAGATGGGTGAAGTCAGATAGCAGATGGCAGATTGCTGGCTGAGGCAGGCACAGGATAACTAATGACCACAGGCTTACAGCCAGCAGAGATCCTGAAGGATGGACACAGGATGGCTGGAGACAGCCGACAGGCAAGCAACAGACAGAAAACTCACAGGAGTGATACGGAATAGGGATGAGCGAGTATGCTCGGACTCCTCGCAAATAATTATCGATCTGACACAAATACACAGCTCCCTTCAGTGCACACAGTGAGCTGGCACCTCACAGAGAGCAGATTGATTGTTAGGGTCCCTCTGGGGGGCACAGCAAGGTGTTATATGTTGCGACGATTTGAAAAAGCCCTTCCTCCCGCCCTTTCCCAGAAACACTCGTTTTATAGCCAGAAGTCTGTGGGCGGAGCCTGTCACTAATTGACTTACATTGGGCTCAGTGCTCTGGCCGAGTACACGAGTATCTTGGGATGCTCGGCCAGAGCATCGAGCACCTGAGCATTTTGGTATTCGCTCATCTCTAATACGGAAGTTCAACAACCACAGGACAGAATGTCTTCGACCCGGGGCAAGTTGCAAACAGGAGTCCAGAGTTCAACAGAAGCCACATATCAGAGCAGCAAACAGTCCAGCTCAGTCCCAGCTGAGATACATACACTCAACTGTATAGTGCGCATGAGCGGAAATGTGGCGCATACTGATCATGCATGGTGAGCCTTTCTAAAGCCAGGGGTGCATACACCCAGTGACAGAGATGCTCAATGGTGAGTGTAATACACAGCCGTGCAGTGCTATGCATAGGATGTTATCACCCCCGCAGGGGCGGAATAACATGCTATGTGGGCTGGCTACTCTGGGGAACTAATGCCCCATCGACTAGTTGCCAAATTAGCATATCATAAACGATCTTTAGAAAAACTTTTTCTATAGACCAGTATATGTATGCTGCTAGATGCTGGAACGACCTGAAAGGGATTTCAGATGTACGCACAGAACTGTTCATGGTTCTGGGTACACAGGGGACCTGACAGGTTCCTTTTAACACAATATATACATGTATGTGACTGTGGGGGTGATCGCTTGTGCAGAGGACTCGAGAGATGTTCTTTCTACACACACAGCAGATACCGACTATATTAAATAGCCAGCATCTGACTCTAAGGGTATGTGCACACTGGCCGGGTTAGGGTCGGATTAGATGTGTAAACCGCCGGTCGGTTTACATAAATTTCATGTAAATTTATGTTAATCCAAACCAGCGTTTGGATTAACATTGAAACCTATGTAAACCGACACCCGGTGTCCACACACCGGCGGTTTACACATGCTCATCCGTTGCTAACCCGCTGGGTTCCCAGCGGGTTAGCAAAGAATGAGCATGTTCTATAATCCAGCCGGTTCTGCAGCGGCTGCAAGCAGAATCATGTACTGCTTCCAGCCGCTGCAGAACCGCCGCCGCTAACCTGCTATGCACCCGCCCGGCACCCGCCCGGCACCCGCCGCACATACCCGCCAGGATGCCGGTGGACGGCTCCGGAGCTTCCTGGCGGGTCTGCCCAGCCGCCGCCGACCAACCCGCCGGCCAGTCTGCACATACCCTAATAGCGACGGCCAGCGATGAACTCTGCCACTGTCAGTCTTCGACTACGGCATTTATACGGAACATGCACGCTTATTGGTGGTCTGTGACTCAGTCGCATGGTGCTGATTAGTTACAAAGGCAGCCAGAGGCCTGCTGAAGGCTCCTGTCACTGACATTTTAGAGATTCTTTGAAGTCCATCTACAGTATACTGTGGTAATACTGCATATAATATGAGCAATCAGATGATTACAGGTTCACTTTCCCTAAGGGGACCAACACTTGAAGTAAAGAAAAAAAGTTTTAAAATTATAAAAAATAAAAATGACTAAATGTTGAAATGACTTCCTTTTTGAAAGTAAAGGAAATAAAATTGAAAACACAAGTTGTATCACCGCTTTCAAAAGTCTGTCTTATCAAAATATAACATTAATTAACCAAACAATAAACGCCATAACGAGAAAAGCAATCAAAGCCCTAGACACATTTTTGGGGTCACTGCTCGTCCCTAAAATAAAGGCAAATGTCATATATGGCCAAAATGGATCAATAATAATGTGTCATATAAAAAATTTCCCTCATCCATCTTAATGAATGACGAAAAAAATGGTATGGGTCTCGTAAAATGGCAACATAATGCAATCTTCTGCAATGTGTGGTGATTGTTGATTTGTGTAAAGGTGCTGTTACACGCTTCAATGTTGTAAAGATCTCACCAACGATCTCATGGGAGCCTGGTCGTTAGGACATCTTTTTGACATCGTTGGTGAGATGTCACACGTATAGATATCGTGCACAACGCACCAACGATGTAGCGAGCAGTTATCGTTCGCACAACCCAGCGAACGATCCTTGTTCACTGTTGTAAATAGGCAAAGTCATTATTGCGGTGTCACACATAACGATATACCAGGTTGGCTGATCGTGGATCGTATGATTTGAGAACATGTTCTCAAATCTGCGATCAACGATTTATCGTAGTCATAACTCTGTGTTACACGCAACGACGTCCTAACAATGTCGTTTGAATGACCCGTGATGTTTCAACGATGTCATTCACGATATCATACCGTGTAACGGTACCTTAAATCAGATTGAAAATTGTTGAGTTTGTCTTGTCCAGTGAAGTCCAAAACATTAGAAGCAAATTGAATTTGCATTGAATCAATTTGCTTATCTCTAATTTTAAGAATTAACCCTTCACAACCTTGCCTTTTCCCTTTTTTTTTGCATTTTTGTTTTTACCTCTCTTTTTTCCAAGAACATTTGCTTTCCAATTGCACATCAACAGGCAATCAGCTATGCCATGTTATTACTATTAGGCTGAAAACATAGTGTCCGAGTGACATGCGAGTCACTCGGACAAGTCTCGGATGACTAACTCGGAATGGCCTCCCCCTGTTAGAACAGGAGTGTGGAGCTGCTTAGAAACACAAGCAACTGACACTCCCATCCAGAGAGGGGGGAGGCCTTTCAGAGTTAGTCATCCGAGACTCGTCCGAGTGACTCGCATGTCACTCAGTGTGTTTCCAGACTTATATACCTACTCTCCATTAATCACATCATTTTTAGCGTGTTTTCATGAGAATGCTATAATGTGATTGCAGATAAGATTACAAACTTGCCTTTGTGCATAATTGATATGGAGAAAACCGCACGATATGTAAATTTAAAGTGAACCTGTCACCAGATTTTTTGCACATAAGTTGCAACCTCAACCTGTAAGGCCTTATATACAGTATTATAGAATTGCTGTTTATAAGTCCCCAGGCCGATCTATATAATACAAAAAAAAACTGCTTTTATTACACTAAGGCCGGCTTCACACCACGGTAGAATCAGGTCCCGGGCTGTTCGGTGTAAACTGGACAGTCCCAAACCCGATTTTGCTTTAATGCAGCCCTATGGGGTCGGATGGCAGCTATTTGCCATCCAGTTTCCATCTGTCCGGGATGATCTGGGACAATTTGAATTTTCATCCAGGACACAAAAACATTGCTTGCAACGTTCTTGTGTCCGGGGCGAAAAATCTGCCCAAATAAGATCCTCTCGTATCCGGGGCAATCTGGCACTCCCTAACATGGGAGTCTATGACGCTGGATTGCCCCAGATCTGGGAAGATCCGGGAACCGGACACCGGTGGCTGAAGTTTAGCAGTGAGATCGCTGCTAAACGTTAGCACCACCGACTGTCCTTCACAGATTTCAGGACAGCGGCTGCAATTGAGGACTTCGGCTGCACACTGGACCAGAGGGCATATTTGCCCTTCAGTTCTGTTTGCAAATCTGATCTGGGGCTGTCTGAATCACATCGGACAGCCTCGGACCTGATCACACCGCGGTGTGAAGCCGGCCTTATCTGGAGGATGGTCGTGTCCGATGGGCGTCGCTGGTCTCGAGACAAAGTGGCAGGGATACAGATGACTGTAATTAGGTTGCTGGAAGCGGCTGACTGGCAGACGAGATGCAGATGATTCAATTGCATTGTCTTCCTTCTCTGCTTCATATGGATGATGCGTCCTACTTTATCCACATAGTGCCCCCACTGAACTCCTGTGCATGCTCACTTCTCTATGCAGCAGGAGTGGTGAAAGGTCAAAGAACGCCCACATAATGTGCATGCCCCCTAGATGAGTATAATAGCTGTTTTTTATTACATTATACACATCTGCCTGGGGACCTATATATAGCATTCTAGAATGAGGTATGTACAGTATATAAGGCATCACTACTGGTGGCCACAGCTTATATGCAAAAAATAACTGCTGACACTTTAATTTTAAATAAAAATATACTATAAGCACCATTCAACAACCACACTAACCATGAAAACTACAAATTTTACAAACTCCAAATAAATATAAACAAAAACATAATTTTTATTTCTATAAATGTATGCATTTTTAGATAACAATTGAATGTGGACTTGTACTTACTACTCATTACCAGTTTATCTCTTGCCACTTTACAGCCATTCTGCAGCATTTTTTCCTAGACATCTGTCGTGCCTTTCTTAGAAATACGTGCATTTAGTTTGCTTGAGACAATATATTGTTTGCTTGTTCAGCGATGACTTATCCCATAGTGCCATCTGTTGACAATGTTCCCACATTACATTATGTTTACTGCATAGTCTAATTTTGATCCCTCCATGCCTATGTAATCCCATGAGGCCGTGCTCTAGGCTCTGCCCCTTCTCCTCCAGAAGCCATTACAGCCTCATACAAGCTGACATCCTGGTGTAGTGATCCTTCTCTCCCTAGAGTTCAGCTTATCTGCATGTTTCCCTCAACATAGCACAGTCGGTGAGTTTAATATGCTGCTGCCAACCTATATGTACAATGTAGCTACACTGCTGATTATCATCTTATCATTCTTCTGCCATTATACATATTGTGTATTCGCCGTATCGTGCAATCACAGTGTGTGACCTGTAACAATGTAATGTTTTGCACTTCAGATATGCTTATGTTGTACTGAGAATTTCTATTTGTTTTTTCTAGTTTTACACTTAACCCATTAATAAAAGTTGAAAAGGACCCCCAGCGTCCATGTCAATGCATTGATGGGAAAGAGTTTACCTGTCTGTCAACTCGTTCTTCGGGAGTACAGAGCGAGGGTGCCAGAACAGTAAAACGACTACTACAAACGGGGTCGAAGCACAGACACTGACTTCTAGCAGAGAACAGTCAAGCCGCATACAGACACAATGTCAGAGATAGGATCTGAAGTTTATGTGACACGCTCCAATGTAAGCGCATCTTCACGGAAGTCTGTGAGCAGCGCTGCAATTGCCAGGGCGAAGGCGGAAGCCGCCAAAGTGAGAGCTGCTTACGCTAAACAGGAGTGGTTATTAAAGAAAGAAAAGTCACGTCTGGAAGCCGACCTCGCAAAACTCGCCATAGACACAGAAGCAGCGGCAGCAGAAGCTGAAGTACAGGTTTTAGAAGAAGCAGCACGCTGCGATAGTGAAAGTTTCAGCTTAAGGCTAGGACCTGAACTTAATCATCGTGATATCTCACAACGCACTTCAGACTACGTGCTACAGCATGCCTCATTAGATGACCATCTACATTCAGCTCCAAGAGAGATACCGAATCCTGTCATTCAGCCATCAACCTTCATTCACCAATCATCCCACATTAAGTATGAAAGTAATTCTGTCCACCTTCCATCATTAGTGCGACCAGCACCCGAACCTGTAGATCCCTACTACACAGAGAACACTTTCAAGATAGAGGACCCCGACGGTGACTATCGTGACGAAGATGCATTTTACGGCAACGATAGCTCACTGAGACCTCATCACAGCAACAGGCACCCGGACCGCCTTCACAGAGATCAAGAGCTACCAGCTTTCCTCAAGTTCTTTGCACGTCGTGAGTTACTCACCAAAGGTCTCTTAAAGTTTAATGACCGTCCTGAAAGTTTCAGAGCGTGGATAGCTTCCTTTAGAAACGCCACCGCTGACCTAGACATCTCTGCCAGCGAAGAGATTGACCTCTTGGTTAAGTGGCTAGGAAATGAATCGGTAGAACACGCGAAACGCATCAGAGATATCAGCATCAAGAACCCGAGGAAAGGTTTGTGCACGTTATGGGAGAGACTCGATGAGTGTTATGGCTCCTCAGAAATTATAGAAGAATCCCTCTTCAAAAGGTTGGAAGACTTTCCTATAATCTCTAATAAGATCTTTCACATGCTAAGAGAATTGAGCGACCTCTTTGTAGAACTCCAAGTCGCCAAGAATGAAGGAGACCTGCCAGGCCTCGCATTCCTAGACACAGCCAGAGCCATCAAACCCATAGTGAAGAAACTACCTTACAGTTTGCAAGAGAAATGGTTGAACTGGGGTTCAGATTACAAGCAGCGTCACAACGTGGCGTCCCTCCATTCCACATCTTTGTAGATTTTGTCCGCCAGCAGGCCAAGATAAGGAACGATCCCAGCTTCAACCTTTCTGCCGTAGATCCTGTCAACCCAAGAACAAGTAAACCTGTTCCAGTTCGCAACCCCAGAGACTCACCTATCACCGTGCACAAAACTAATGTGTCTTCTGCAGACTCATCACACAAGACCCACAGTACAATAGACCCGGAAAGGGAGTGCCCCTTACATAAAAGGCCTCACCCACTACAAGAGTGCAGGAGTTTTAGGGGAAAATCCCTTAAAGACCGTAGACTCTTCCTCAAAGAGAATAACATATGCTACAGATGTTGCGCATCTACATCCCATTTAGCTAAAGACTGCAAAGCCGGTATTGTTTGTTCGGAGTGTAACAGCCAAGAGGACAGCACAGCTCTACACCCAAAGCCAGCCCTGCAGACCCCCTCATCCATAGACCGACTTACAGAGCACGGCGGGGAGGAGAAAGACAGTACATCTCCTGAAGTGTCACCCCAGTGCACTCAAGTCTGCGGAGAAGGTCTTATTAACAAATCCTGCTCAAAGATCTGTTTGGTTACAGTTTACCCTATTGGCCACAGAGAAAAGGCGGTTAAACTCTACGCTATACTCGATAACCAGAGTAATAGATCACTTGCCAGCTCAGTTTTCTTTGACATCTTTAAAATCAAGGGACTCAGCTCGTCCTACTCACTAAAAACATGCACAGGAGTGAGTGAAGCATCTGGGAGGAGAGCTACAGGTTATCAAATCGAATCCCTGGATGGGAAGACATCCTTAGCCCTTCCTACATTAATAGACTGTTATTCTATCCCGAACAATAGAGAAGAAATTCCCACTCCAGAAGCTGCACTATATCACCCTCATTTGAGAAGCATAGCGCATCTTATTCCCGCACTCAATCCCCAAGCCAAGTTAGTCCTTTTGCTAGGGAGAGACATCATCAGAGTCCACAAGGTGAGGAAACAGATAAATGGTCCTCATAACTCGCCCTACGCTCAGAAGCTAGACCTGGGTTGGGTAGTTATAGGGGACGTTTCCCTCAGAGACGCTCACAAGTCAAACAACGTGCACTCTCTTTACACAAACACGTTGGAGAGTGGCCATCCATCCTTTTTCCTACCCTGCCCCAACAAATTCCTTGTGAAGGAGAAGCACAGCAACTCGGCACATTTAAATGGCAGAGAAGACAACGCCACTGAATTGAAAGTCCTAGACTCATCCACAGTCTCTCTTCCTGTACAACGCAGTCTAGGGTTTAATTGGGACTCAGAGTCTGATGGTTTCACTTTTCAAGTCAACCTAGAGAAAAAACCCTTCACATGATGAGGCGTCCAGTCCACAATCAACGATCCTGATGACTCATCTCTGCTTACTCCTCCAACTCTCCTTACCCAGAAGTGTAATGTGAGCACGCCGACGTCTGGAGAGTCTACTACTAAAGACTTGTACAAATCCCAGTGGAAAAGAGTTCAAATGTTTCTGAACCTGTTTCTGAACTTATTATATTGCTCTAGTTGAAGTTTATGTGGCATCCCCTGGATACCAGACGGGGAGTGTCGTGCCTTTCTTAGAAATATGTGCCTTTAGTTTGCTTGAGACAATATATTGTTTGCTTGTTCAGCGATGACTAATCCCATCTGTTGACAATGTTCCCACATTACATTATGTTTATTGCATAGTCTAATTTTGATCCCTCCATGCCTATGTATTCCCATGAGGCTGTGCTCTAGGCTCAGCCCCTTCTCCTCCAGAAGCCATTACAGCCTCATACAAGCTGACATCCTGGTGTAGTGATCCTTCTCTCCCTAGAGTTCAGCTTATCTGCATGTTTCCCTCAACATAGCACAGTCGGTGAGTTTAATATGCTACTGCCCACCTAAATGTACAATGTAGCTACACTGTTGTTTATCATCTTATTATTCTTCTGCCATTATACATATTGTGTATTCGCCGTATCATGCAATCACATTGTGACCTGTAACAATGTAATGTTTTGCACTTCATATATGCTTATGTTGTACCGAGAATTTCTATTTGTTTTTTCTAGTTTTACACTTAACCCATTAATAAAAGTTGAAAAGGGCGTCCATGTCAATGCATTGATGGGAAAGAGTTTACCTGTCTGTCAACTCGTTCTTCAGGAGTACAGAGCGAGGGTGCCAGAACAACATCTGCATTGTGCTGTTCCTCTCTTCACCTGGAAATATAATGATCCTGTTTGCTAATAGTGTGTGTTCCTATACTGTTTTACATAATTATCAGAAATGATTCCACAGTGTTAGGCTATGTTCCCACTGTTCGTTTTTGATCCTTTTTTTGGATCTATTTTTGCAGTGAATGCATCACTTAGGCCCCTTTAACATCAGCGGTATTGGAAAAATGCGGCAGTTGTGGTGAAAAAAACTCATCTGCCGCATTTACCGCATAACGGCCGCACTTGCGGTTCATCTGCGGCAAGCCCCATGCAATGTCTATGTGTGCGGCAGGTGCGGTATAGTTGCGGTTTCGGCACTTGCGGCAGATGCGGCCGCAAAAAAAACGCGGCCAGCTGCGTTTTTTTCGCGGCTGCATCTGCCACAAGTGCCGAAACCGCACTTGCTGCACACTTACCGCAAGCCCCATAGACAATGCATGGGGCTTGCCGCAAGTAAACCGCATGTGCGACCGTTATGCGGCAGATGCGTTTTTTTTCACCGCAACTGCCGCATTTTTCTAATACTGCTGATGTGAAAGGGACTTTAGGCTGGTTTCTCACTAACGTTTTTCTGCATCAGTGTTAATTCATCACAAACTGGATGCACCCACATCCATTTTTAGCCCCACTGACTTTCAATGGGGCCGGAGACACTTGCATCCAGTTATGTCTAGTTCGTCCTGGATCTGGGTGGATGCAGGTGTCCAAAGGTTTTTCATGGAGACAAAATCTTCATCTTGGTGCGATTTTGTCTCCATGAAAAAAGCTGTGACCACCCCGGATTCAGGGCACCACGGGTAAAATCTGACCGGGGGTCTATGAGTCACAGAGCGATCCGGACTCCAGATCCCGGTGGATCCAGATTTCTGGTCAATACTCAATGTTCTTCGAATGTGCAGAATGCATTTATGACTGTTACCCTTCCTAGGGGGCGTGTCATTTAGCAACCACCAGATCCCTACAAATCTGCAAATGGCTGCTCCTGCATGGGTGCATTTTTTCACTTGAAAAATGATGCACAAAAAGAATGAGTGAGTATGTCATTTATGGTTGTGCTATTCTGATCCTCTTTTCCCATTGAAACCATTGTCTATGGGCTAAAAAAACACACCAGAAAGAGCGCAGCCAAAATGGATCAAAAATGGGTCAGAAACGGATGATCTGTTTACGATGCATTTTTTTTTAAAGCAAATCCAGATTTTAGCTGAAAAAGAGAGAAAAACGCACAAAATAAAATGGATCAAAAATGCACAGTGTGAACGTAGCCTTAGAATTTGTAATGATAAACAAATGTTAACACCCTAAACATTACGCTACACATTTCCAAGAGGAATAATAGAGGAGTAGCAGAATGTTTATTTCTAAGAAAATGCTGTTTTCTGACATTATTTACTGGGGAATACAGATACAGTATTTACTTACAGCTCGCGTCTGGAGAGCTTAGGCTGAGTTCACACATAGCGTATTGGCAGTGTATTTATGCAGTTGTACATTTTTTTGCACATTTTGTGCTAAAAAGCGCAATAGCATTCACATGCTGCACTTTTCCAAGCCCATTTTATAATGTGGCCTATGGCAAAAGTTCCTGAACGTATTTCAGCAAAAGCCATAGCGTTTGCTGGAATGCGTCTCCAGCATTGTGTTTCACTGCATTTATGCAAGTGCTCAAAAGCGCTGCGTAAATGCAGGAATATGCGGCAAATACACCACGGGTGAACCTGGCCTTACAATACCTCCTAATGTACCCACATGGCTAATTTCACACAGTTGAGATTTGATCTGTAATGAACCCCAAAAAACAGGAATCCAAAGTAAAAAAGAGGAATTGAGACCTTTCCACGATATTTCTAATGTTTCAGTTTCAATTTTTGTCATTAAGAGTTAAAATACTGCCTAGATCTGCAATTTTTCTAAATAGACGTAAGTTTGTGCACTCTAAAAACTCCAAAATTTAACGTTAAAGGGATTTTCCGTATTTCTATATTTCTAATAATGAACTATGTATAGTGGAATGTGTCTTCTAATGTGGAAAATGTGAGAACATGAATATGTTTTTATCTCTTACATAATGAATAAGCCTTATTCACATGACATGGAAACCCCCTTGAGAACACGCTGACTACAATTTTTTTTTAAGGGAGGCTGAGTCACTGTGCCTTTGTATTACTGCACTACATCGATAGGGATCCTTACAGGCAATATATGTTTCTAAATGATAACGCTCGCTATTTAGATCCTTCTGAATGGCCAAAGGGATTCCCATCCAGCAGAAACCAATGTTATTTCCTTTAATACCTTTTGTATCTGATGATTAAATTCACCACTTTGGAGTTTATTGGGATCACTCTGAAGGAAAAAAGATCCACCATCATGACAACCAAAGATTCCAGGTACGTAAAATCATCAGTGACATTTTCAGGATGGCGGTGCAGCTGCTTTTTGGAGGACTTCAGATTAATTTCTTTTCATATGTTCTATATGTGAGGAAGGACCCTATCTATACATCTGGTTTTGACATGTTTTATATCCTGCATTTATCAGTAGTTTTTTCCCTACCTCTGAAATTAAACAGAAGAGAACAAGGTACAAATTACGTGGTGCACGTAGCGCCGTGGCAGTTTTTTGACCACATCTCTAACCATAAACCCTAGCCACACACATATACCACACCTCCCTACCCTGGCAGGAAGAAATGTCAGAGGTGGCATGGTGGAATGGCAGCAGTGTGGGATGTTCAGGCCACCGCCCTGGACAGAAGTAGACCCAAATCTGGACTGTCCCATTGTATCCTGGACAGACCAGTGGATTTATTTTCTGTTCAATCATTCATAGTTGCGGCAGTTATAACTTTTTGATTTTTAATTAAACTTCACTATATGAGGTCTTGCTTTTTTGCAACACCAAGGCACCTTTCACTTCAGTGATTTTGCCGGATCGCGGCAGAGTTGGCAGCTTTGCCATATCTGCCACGTAACGGCTCACTTGCAGCAAGCCCCATTCATTCCCTATGGGGCTTACAGTCAGGTGCAGCACTTGTGGTTTTTGCCGAATCCGACAAATCTGGCACTTGCACCAAAGAAAAATAAACGCTGCTAGTTGCGATTTTTTGACATAGGGAATTAATGGGGCTTGCCGCAAGTGAGCCGTTACGCGGCAGATGTGACAAAATTGCTGATGTGAAAGCTGCCTAACTGGGGATAACTTCTGTGATCAACTTCTGAACAGATCTCTGGTTGCAATGAAATCATGGACACATTGTTACATTTTGTGGCTGTGTACAAATGGAGCAATGTGTCCATTATTTCACTGCAACCAGAGATCTGTTCAGAAGTTGGACACAGAAGTTGGTGTGTGTAAAGCGGCCCTAAGGGCATGTAACCATATAAGGGAAACGGAGCGAAGCATACAGTTCTGACTGCAGTTCATGAGGAACAAAGTATCAGATTACTTGGCATACAGCACAATTTAAGGCTGGTTTCACACTGCAGTTTTTTCCCTGATCAGGTTCGATCAGGTTTGTGTGTCAAAACCAGGAATGTCTCTAAAACTCAGAACAGGTGTCAATCTTTCAGTTATAGGTTTTCTCTGCAAGTTCCTCTGCTGGTTTTGGCACACAAACCTGATGGAACCTGATCAGGGAAAAAACTCCAGTGTGACACCAACCTAAGTAATCTCAGAATGTCAGGATCACTGCAAACTCCTCATAAGCTTGTGCCAAGGAAAGATCTGTCATCTGGCTTCACACAGCTCAGTCACAATATCTGTTAACCCCTTCTCTGCTGGCTCCCCACACAGCTCAGTCACGATCTGTTAACCCCTTCTCTGCTATCACATTGCACTGCTTCCTATTAGATGCTGGCCACGCCCCCACACAGCCATAAAATGCAGTTTTAAAAGAGCACTGAAAAATGTGATAAAATAAGTCATATGGCACAAAAAAGCATTATCTTAGATGCTATGTGACCCATCATTAACAACCAGTGTAGTATTTTTTTTTTTTTTTTTTTAATGATACACTTTAAGTTGATATACATGCGATAGGTGCAAGTTCACACTGTGGCCATTTCACAGATAATACAAAGGAGAAAAACATTAAATGAGCAAATACACTATAATAAAGTAAATAATAGTAGTATATTTAAATAACATAGAATACTTGGTTAACACTGGGGTCACATTATCACTGTGGAATAGCTTTGAAGCCTTTTGATCAAGGTTAACCAAGTACCCTTTGTTATAGATATGTATTATTACTATTTACTTATTAACTTTATTATAGGGTATCATTTTGTGTTTTTCTCTTGGGCTTTGTATGTACAGACAGGGGCAGAAACTCGTTGTTCATTTAACTATCCAGTCTAATTTTTTATAGAAGCAAATCTAAATTTATGTACGAGGAAAATGTAATACAATTGCATGCAGCTGACTAGTGAGCCCCCAAGGTCATTGTTACTGGTGGGACCATGGCACCCAACACTGACTGGTAGGTATGGGCACAAATGATTTTCTTTCTCCATTGGGAGACATCTATGAATGATTGCCAACATCTTGCTGTCAGAACTAAGATTTATTTACATAAGCTGGTATTCAGAATATTTGTAACGGCATAAAAATCATCATTGGAGACAGGATGTATTGCAAGTAAGATGAAAGTTGTATGGTGACAAAGTGATCATATTAGCGATCATTCTTTTCCTAAACGTATGACGCAGCTAGGAGGATTGGACAATTAGATGAGTGGATACAGTCTAGTAGAAATGTAGGAAGAAATATTAGAAGTATGGAAATTGCATACTTGTGTTCACATAACCACTGTATCCTTACGGTGAGCTGTGCGGGCAATCTCAGGATTTACAAATCTACAGTCACATAAAGTGACTGCAGACTTGTAGGTTGAGGCTGCAAAACCCCTTTAAAGGGAACCAACCACCAGGATTTAGTGCGATGCAGCAGGTGATTGACGGGTGCAGCATGACATCACTATTTGGCTTGTTGTTTTTTTATTACTCCCCTGTGGGCTTGTCTTGGCTGGATGAGAGGGAGGGGGGAAAACTGTGTAGCATCTGGGTTTTTAAGTTGCTCACCACACATCTAGAAAAGTTCCTTGAGGGGTCTAGTTTCCAACATGGGGTCACCTGTGGGGGGGTTCCATTGTTTAGCCACATCAGGGGCTCTCCAAATGGGTCATGAAATGGCCACATTACAATTTAATGGGAGACATCATGAGGGAATATTCCCTTATTCACTATGGAAGTCAGCCAGTTAGGAAAGGGTTTTTGAATTGTCAGAAGTGGTATAGACTGGATTAAACCGTTTTTTGCCCGCTCAAATTGTTGAACAGCTGATTGGTGGAAGAGGGGGGGAGAGTGGGGGTCATGTGGCTATATAAGGTGACAGCTCCTGTCAGGAGCTGTCAGTTTACCTCAAGATGTGAAGAAACCCCGCCCTCCCGCCCCTTGGTTTACTAATTAGGTCAGGGCACATTGTCAGAGGGTGGGTCACCTAGTTGTTTGGGTGGATCCGCATGGAAGAAATAATTTTAAAGTAATATATGGAATTATTTATTTAAGTTATGAAAATATTGATATTTAATTCATTGTTGTTATTTATGGATTTATTATATTGAGAAAGTTTTATTAAACTTGACAAAGGTACCCGACCAATAAAGATGTTATTCTTAACCCCACACGTTATCGCAGTGTAGTCCTTTTATTATTGATAGTATATTATTTGAATTATGACCTCATGGTGTCCACTAACGATTCCTGCCAATTTTCTGTTTAAAAAGTCATACTGCGCTCCTTCCATTCTGAGCCCTGCTGTGCGCCCAAACAGTGGTTTTCTGCCATAGATAGGCTATCAGCATACTCAGGAGATACTGTACAACAAATTGTATGGTCTAATTTCTCTTGTTATCCTTTAGAAAATGCAATATTTGAGGCTAAAGGAAGACTTTCGTTGGAAAAAGTAAAATGTTCATTTATTCCTTCCATTTTGCTTTAGTTGCTGTGAAGCACCTGAAGGGTTAATATTCTTATTGAATTGGTTTTGAGCAGTCTGAAGGGTGCGGCGTTTGGAATGGTGTCACTTTTGGGTGTTTTCTGTCACATCAACCCCTCAAAGTCACTTCAAATGTGATGTGGTCATTAAAAAAATGGCTTTGTAAATTTTGCTGGAAAAATGAGAAATTGCTGATGAACTTTGAACCCTTATCTTCCTACCCAAGAAAAATTGTTTCCAAAATTGTGCTGATGTAAAGTAGACATGTGAGAAATGTTATTTATTAACTATTTTGTGTCACATAACTCTTTAGTTTAACAGTATAAAAATTGAAAGTTTGAAAATTGTGACATTTTAAAATTCTCACAAAATTAGCGACTTTTTTCAAAAATAAATGCAAAAAATATCTTTTTGAATTTACTACTGTCATGAAGTCCAACATGTAATAACCAACAATGTCAGAATAAGTGGGATCCGTTGAAGCGTTCCAGAGTTATTTCATGATAGAGTGACACTGGTCTGAATTATAAAAAATGATCTGGCCATGAAGGTGCAAACCAGTCTACGGGGCGAAGGGGTTAAGTGTAATCATTGGTTCCATAGTGTCCTGCATTATATGCTTTTTTGAGTCTGATAAAAGTCCCCTTAACTGTAGCTCAGTCACTACATGGTTTGGTGCCAGGTCCATTGGCAGACATCCATCCTTGTCTGGAATATGGATATGGGCCTTCCCCTTTAACAGCACAATAAGAGTATCCACTGATCCTTGCAGTGCTGCTTCATGAACAGGAAACCTTCCAGTTAATTGATTTGAGATGTTGGGATCTGCAGAAAACTCCAGCAAAATTTTGGCTATCTTCGTCTCGTCCATCTTCATTACCTACAATTTGAAACATTACAATCAACAAATGTTCTGTTATTTTTGTTACCTATGTAGTAGTTAAACGGATTTTCTCAAATTGAATCCTTAGGAGACTTAATTACTGGCTGCTGGGGGCAGTGTGCTAGAGAAGATTGAACTAATATTTATGAGAAAAGATTCAGTATAACCGGAGTTTTAATCATTTAATCCACTATTCTAAAGGCTGCTTTACACGTCCTGATATCGTTGCCCAACTACGATAAAAAGTCACATGGTTCGTGCGTTGGCGCCGATATCGTTCGTGCGTTGTGTGGTGTAAATGAGCAATGCAACGCCAGAACAATGCAAAAACGATATCGGGGAAGAATTGTGCAGGTTCTCCAACTGGCCAATATTGGATGGACGATGTGGCAGGATCGTGCTGTGTGACAGCGCAACTACGATTTGGAGCACAACTTCCCCTATTCACTCCCATGTTAAATGGTCGTTCCCTGGGTCGCTCGTACGAGGGGGCATATACATCGCAGTTAAGTAGACTGCCTATATCTCCCTGTGTAACATCTCCTATGCGATTTTGGACAAGTGCCAAAAACGTGTGCGCTCCTGTGCCGTTGTATACAATATCGGAACGATATTGCGACGTGTAAAGCGGCCTTAAGACTTTTAGTCCAGTGGGCAATGCGATCAGTGCTAAACTGCTTTCTTTGTATGATGCTGCTTTCACACTGTCGCTTTTGGAATCCATGGGCAAACAGGAAAACCCTGTATACCCGCGGATTCCCACGCTACTGCAAACTGGATGCTGCAAGCAGCATCCATTTGCACGGATCCATAGGATCCATAATGCCTAGAGGGCATGTCATAAACACCTGCATCCTTTTGGATGGATATAAGGATCTAATTGAGCTTATACCTAAACATAAATTATAACTCCTAGTTATGTACTTACAAATGTTTTTTTATGTTTGCATACATCTTTTTTGCGGCTTCCTTGTGCTGCTTTTTTCCATTTTCTCTCCTTTTTTCCGCAAATAATGTGAAATACTTTTTGTAAGAGCTAGAATATTTTCCTTAAAAGAATGTTGGTGGTTATACATTTGTATGGTTCTATACATATTTTCAGCAGCTTCGTTTGGCGGATTTGTCTGGTATACAAAAACTACCGTATATGAATCTATAATTATATAGTAATAAGGGCCACGTCACACACACAGATAATTGTGTAGATTGTTCACAGATCTCTGGTTGCAGTGAAATCATGGACACATTGCTCCATGTTGTGGCCGTGTACAAATGTAACAATGTGTCCATGATTTCACTGCAACCAGAGATCTGTGACCAATATCTGCGTGTGTGACGTGGCCCTAACAATAATTTTACAAATATATATGGATAATAATATATAAATAATGGAGATCTTTTCTTAGACAATACAATAGATATGAATGAAAAAGAGATTAAAATTGAGTCTTATTTTTGAATAAAATATATTATAAGGATATAGGCAGTTAATTATAATAAGAGAAAATAAAAATTTGAATTGATCTGTAAATAAGAATTATTTTTTGAAAAAATTAATTTATTGATATATACAAATAATACATTTACAAAATTATTATGAAAATATAAATTATTAAATGATATATAATAAATAATAAATAAGATATATATAAATGACATTTATTGAATCAATATAAATTATATCTAGAATTTTTGGACAATAATTCAAAATTTAAGACAATCTAATATATAAAGCTGAATGTGTGTATGCGTGTGTGTATGTGTGTGTGTATGTATATCCGGGATTGGCATCTACACCGTCGCAACTACAGCCACAAAACTTTGCACAGTCACACATCTGGACTCTGAGAGCATCATAGGCTATGTTGTGAGGCGAAATTTTAACCCTGCGCGTTCCAATTCACCAAACAATTTTGCCCCTATCTACATAATGGGGAAAAAGTGAATGGAAAAGTGTTGGAGGAAAATCGACAGCTGTCAACTATAGCCACAAAATTTTGCACAGTCACACGTCTGGACCCCGGAAGCATCATAGGCTATGTTGCGAGGCGAAATTTTAACCCTGCGCATTCCAATTCACCAAACCATTTTGCCCCTATCTACATAATGGGGAAAAAGTGACAGTTACCAGTTGACAGTTGTGAATGAGAGGGGCTTAATGATAGCGCCAAAGACTAACAGCATATACCAGCATATAGTCACTAAGGTGGGGCCCCAACATGAGATATTCACCACACACGGGGACATGTATACAACACCACACGCACACAAAGAGTAACAGCAAGTGTATAGTCGCTAAAGTGCAGCACCAACATTGGATACTCACCACGCACCCGAAGAAACACACACACACCACAAAGAGACACACACAACACAGAGACACCCCCACAGGGACACCCACCCACCCTATAGTGACACATGCACTCACCCCACAGGGACACACACACACACACACCACAAAGAGACACACACAACACAGACAGACAGACCACACAGACCCCCCCCCACAGGGACACACACACATAGCCACCCTATAGGGACAAATGCACTCTCCCCACAGGGACACACACACACCACAAAGAGACACAAACACACACACCACACAGACCCCCCCCCACATACACACACACACACGCACACCCTATAGGGACACACACACCCCAAAGAGACACACACCACACAGACCCCCCCCACAGGTACACACACATACACACCCTATAGGGACACATGCACTCACCCCACAGGGACACACACACCACAAAGAGACACACACAACACAGAGATGCACACACCCCACACAGACAACCCCCCCCACAGAGACACACACACATACACACCCTATAGGGACACATGCACTCACCCCACAGGGACACACACATACACACACCCCAGGGACACACACACCACACAGACAGACACAGATGTGCACAAATCACCTCACACAACTCGCCTCATACGTGTGCTACCTTTAATTTCCAAACATAAACATCTGATTAAAAACAGCCAATGTGTAACACATGTGTCATATAGGGAATTAAGGCAGATGTCAGTCACATGAGCTGTCTATTATATGTATGTGTGAGGTAACATATACTGCCCGGCCAGGGGGAGGGTTTACTGTTGGCTGGAGATTTATTAGGCTGCCTATAGCAATCAATCACAGCTCAGCTTCTATTTTCTTACAGGTCATTAATATGACATATTCAAATTCTATTTTGTTATAGCTAACAGCAGTTATTTATTAACCCGGGCGTAGCCGGGTACTACAGCTAGTATATAATATAAGTAAATTTAATATTGCCTAAAAGAATATAAAATATATTTTTATCACTGTAAATCTAATCCTCTGTATGTTTGTATTTTTGTATTAATCTTGTATTTGTATCCATATATGATAAGGATAATATATAGACAAGAAAGCATTTGTATAGATGATGATGCTATATTTTTATACCACTAAGATTCCTTTTCTAAAATTCTTATGACAACAATGAGTTAAGTGCTGGTTTTTTAATTGTAAATTGCATGCACATGGGTGGTGTTTTTTGTATGTTATATATGGAATGGTCCATGTTTGTTTGTTTCTTTATGCTAACGAATAAGGGGAGCACCCTGAAACGCATCTAGCGTAACCCCACGGGGTATGTGAAGCTTTTATTAATGCACTAAATAAAGCACTTGGCAAGCATAATTGGACACCGATCTTTCTTCACTGAATACATTTACTCGGGTCACTGCCATATCACCGATCGGGTGTCTGGAGTACAGGAGTAATTTTCTAAGGAGCCGCCTCCCCTTCGCATTTCCTAAACCAAATCTTACCTGCATCCTGCGCATGTCCTGCATATGCGCAGTTCATGCCACATAGCTTGGAAATACGGATCCGCCGGGATCTGTACTGTCTGTGGCTTTCCGTGCATATAGGCACCCGTTCTAATGTATCACGTGGTGCTGTGGATCCATGTGGATCCGTGGCATCATGTTAGTGTTCGCGGAGACCAAAAACTATGCTTTGCTGTGGCAAAACGGTGGCACAAGGATGCCCACAGAAGTGGTTTCCATTCCCATTAAAAGACAATTGGGCTAAAAACTGATCCCCCTTGCCCCCTCTGTTCTCACCCACAGCGTCGCATGTCTCGTTCCCCAAATTTCAGTTGACCACCAGGGCTACGGGTCCGGCCAGGCCACCAGTGACATCCCCCTCAACTCCACGCCCGGGTTCCGAGTTCCCATAGACCTCTGGGCGAATCACAGACCTCCGGGGATGATGGATGGGGCAGCTAGGTGGTGACGCTCCCCGTAGGTGGAGCGGAGTCCCCGGGGCAGAGATGAATGACCAATAGGGAATTTCTACACAACAAGACGGCTTTGCAGGTGGAGGTGCTGGTACAGTCTATATGGAGAGCAGGATCAGGGGCTGTAATGAAGGACACACACACACTGGAGTTGTTTCTTTACCTTTACTGATATTGCCGGTTCAAGGAAATATCCAGGGCACAGTCCGGGTGGTCGGGTGACAGTTCAGGATTTCCACACCCGATGAGTTGTGAGGCCTCCTCTGTACTGCGTGTGTTTAAGTTCTGGCCTGACTGAATCCTGGCCCTGACTTCTCCTGTGTTCCTCACTTGTATGGCAGGCAAGATGAACCTTCTGCTGGGCGCCGCTAACTCATCTGCGGGCCCCGACTCTGTGTAGTTGCTGTGCCATAAGTGCTGCAAGGAGCCTGAAGTCTCCCTGGTCCTCTCTGGACCTCCGGTACTCTCTGCTGGGCTAACTGGACCCGTGCAGACTCGGACTTCGGCATCCGGGTTGCTTCTGTCTGTTGCCGGGGCGAACCCGTATGGTTCCTCTGCCCCACTCTATTCCTCACCTTGCCTCTGACCCTCACCCTAGGGTTCCTTACACTGCCTAGGCTTCCCTCCGGGGCAGGCCTAGCGTGGCACCACTCACCAGGACGTCTTCACAGTCCTCCATGGAACTGCACTGCCTAACTCCTCCCCCAGGCCTGGATTTTATAGGGGACCTTGCCTGACGTCGGCAAGTAGAGCTCCCAGTTCAGGTCTGGGGTGGAAGGTGTTGCATGTATAAGTGTACCTGATGTGGAAATCCCTCCGTGCACCAGGTGTTCCTGTGGCAACTTACCTGCAGGGGTGCCACAACAGCCTTGGGAAGGCTATCAGCCCCCTGGAAGGGGGGGGGGGGTTTGTGTGCGTGCTGTGTGTGGTTAAGGTGGTGCAGGCTGGAGGCCAACGACCAGAGAGCCAGTCCCATACATACCCCTGGTAGCGCCAGACAAGAGCTAAAGCTGTATTAGTTAGTATGCAAGTGGGCAAGTCTGTAATGTGTTACATGATGTATCATATTATGTAGATATGATGTATGGTGTGGGATCCAGGTGGCTGGAAATAAATCTTATGTTCCCTGTAAATGGACTATTTGGGGTCTGTGTTACTGCCATGTCATATTAAAAAGCCAGCCCCTTACATATGGTGGAGCAAATCATTACATTTGGTGCTAGAACATGGGCATGATGCCTGGAAGCCTGGTTGCTAGGGGCAGCGGCATGGCAAAATGGCAAGGCAGCATTGCTGCTAGGGCAACAGCAGTACACATGTGGGCCTGGAAGAAAGCTGGAAATTGCAGTGTGCAGTTTACTGTGGATCAGCAGTTCCACAAAGATTTCTTTGCTCAAGGAGGTTTACCTGTGGATCAGTGGCTCCATGCAGACTCCTGGAGATATGAGAGCGGCTGTTGGGATGAAGTCACTGGATACTGTGTGGACTGTTGATGTCCTGGACTAGATACAACCGGCAATGGTTCAACTGAGTTCACAGTTGAAGGTCCCATGGTGTGAACTCAGTTTAACCTGCTGCCAGACAGCTGTGCCACCATGTTCTGCACTCCATCAATCCAGCACCGTGTTCAACTGAGTTTACTGATGGCAGTGGGGAAGCCCACGACTATGAACTCTGGTGTACTGAGTGATGTCACTGCTTCTCATAGCTGAGAGTTCCCCCGCAAATGTGTGTTCCAGAAACTGCAGTGAGTGGATGCATTTTCCATCACTGCAGCTTCTGGATATAGCAGAGCAGGACTCATGGTGGAACCTCGTGTGGATTACTTCAGATCTGCAGGGGTATTGTTGGGGTTAATAAAAGGACGATAGTGTGTGTTTTAGGGGTTCTCATAGACTCCTACCCATTACTAATCTAGGGCTTGATGGCAGATGTGATCTTAAACAAATTTACGCTATTGTTAGCCCCTTATATTACCCCGATTGCCAACACACCAGGGCAATCGGGATAACTCGGGTAAAGCGCCAGGATTTACTACATCTAATGGATGCACCAATTCTGAGGCAGCTGTTACTCTGGGGACGACCCAATAACCATGGACCTCCCCTTGCTGAGAATACCACCCCTCAGCTGCTTGCTTTATCTTAGCTAGGTATCAAAATTGGGGAGAAACCCAGGCCATTCTAATTACGGTAAATACATTTGAAAAAAAGGCATAAGATCCCCTGTATTTTGATACCCAGCCAAGATAAAGCTCACAGATGGGGGTTGCAGCCTCCAGCTGTTGGCTTCATTAGTGTTGGGTTTAAAAATAAGATGGACCCCATGCCGTTTTTTTCAATTATTCATTTATTCTTACACCAGTGTGAGGGCAACCAATCTCAGATCTGGCACAGAGGGTGGGCATGGAAAGCAGATGAATATGCATAAGGTTTAAGTGTAATGAGCAGCCCCGGGAGCAGTGACAGCAGCATGGAAACTGGAAAATATAATTGTCCTGCATATTGCTTCCTTTTGCAGCCCCCTAGCTCTCACTACCACCATTTTATAACACGGAAGTTTGCTCCCCATAGACTTATATGGGGTTCGGGCTAACATTTGGGTCAAGTCCAGCCATGAACTGGACTTTTTCTTTTTTAGTCTGTCCGTGTCCGAGGAGCTCAATCATCTGCGGATTTGCTTATATCTAAAGGTAACCTCTCTCCAATTCTGTGGCATCATGTAATATCTATACAGTTTATCACCTTAATTTAATTTCAACTTATTTCTTTTGCTAACACTTTACATCCTCTCATTACCCAGATTCACCACAAAATAGCTTCTGCTTTTCCATACCTAGCAAAGAAACACACAAGCTTACCATGTGTGAATTATTGTGTTCTCTGCTCCCTCTAGTGGTTACTGTATGTAGTTACAATGTATAGGATTTTTTTTTTTTTTTAATTAAAACACTAGTCTATAATCCCTTGTTAAAATTCTGGTCCATCAGTTTACAACCCCAGGCGAAAATTATGGAATCACCTGGCTCGGAGGATGTTCATTCAGTTGTTTAATGCAGAAAAAAAGCAGATCACAGATGTGTCACAAAACTAAAGTCATTTCAAATGGCAACTTTATGACAATAAGAAACACTAAAAGAAATCAAGATAAAAAATGTGGTAGTCAGTAAGGGTAATTTTTTTCAGACCAAGCAGAGGGAAAAAATTGTGGAATCACTCAATTTTGAGGAAAAAATTATGGAATCATGAAAAACAAACGCACAAAAAAAAGAACACTCCAATACATCACTAGTATTTTGTTGCACCACCTATGGCTTTTATAACAGCTTGCAGTCTCTGAGGCATGAATTTAATGAGTTACAAACAGTACTCATCATCAATCTGGCTCCAACCTTTTGTGATTGCTGTTGCCAGATCAGCTTTGTAGGTTGGAGCCTTGTCATGGACCATTTTCTTCAACTTCTGCCAAAGATTTTCAATTGGATTGAGATTCATCACTGAATAGATCCAGTCATCCACAGTCCATGATTGCTTTTCCTTAGCCCATTGTAACCTTGTTTTTTCTGTTTAGGTGTTAATGATGGATTTTGTTTTGCTTTTCTGTATGTAAATCCCATTTCCTTTAGGTGGTTTCTTACAGTTCGGTCACAGACATTGACTTCAGTTTCCTCCCATTCGTTCCTCATTTGTTTTGTTGTGCATTTCCTGTTTTGGAGACATATTTATTAACTTTCCGGTCTTGACGCTTTGATGTTTTCCTTGGTCTACCAATATGTTTCCCTTTAACAACCTTCCCATGTTGTTTGTATTTGGACCAGATTTTAGACACTGCTGACTTTGAAAAACCAACATCATTTGCAACATTGTGTGTTGATTTACCCTCTTATAGGAGTTTGATAATCCTCTCCTTTGTTTCAATTGACATCTCTCGTGTTGGAGCCATGATTAATGTCAGTCCACTTGGTGCAACAGCTCTCCAAGGTGTGATCACTCCTTTTTAGATGCAGACTAACGAGCAGATCTTATTTGATGCAGGTGTTAGTTTTGGGTATGAAAATTTACAGGGTGTTTCCATAATTTTTACCTCAGAATTGAGTGATTCCATAATTTTTTCCTTCTGTTTGGTCTGAAAAAAATTACCCTTACGGACTACCACATTTTTTATGTTGATTTCTTTCAGTGTTTCTTAAAGCCATAAAGTTGCCATTTGAAATTACTCTAGTTTTGTGCCATGTCTGTGATCTGCTTTTTTTCTACAACATTAAACAATTGAATGAACATCCTCCGAAACTGGTGATTCCATAATTTTTGCCAGGGGTTGTATAATCTACTGTTATTGCTCTAATTGTCACAGTCTAGTGTAAAGTTTTTTTTTATTTCCCACTACAAAAATATTTAGCTCATAAACAATTTGCAGCTCTAAGATAAGTAATTATTATTATTATTTATCGGTATTCAACTCAATCTTGAGCCATGGCGACTTGATGGATAAGTGCTCTGTAGGAATATCAATCTTGCGCAAGCCTAGATAGATCCATTAGGGTCTTCTCCATGGGCATACCCAGCGTGTACATACCTAGAAGGGAACCTGTCACCCCTTTGGCCAGTGGAATATTTACGGGAACCTGGCGGTGCATATTCCCCGCAACGCAGCAGAGTGGGCACCACACCGAGTTCTCTCCCCGCCGGGCACATCTTCCATACCCCCGCAGTGTGAGCCGGCTTGACGCTCTGTATGTACAATGGAAGCCCTGATTCCCGGCATTTCCGGGTCAGGGCCACGTCATCAGGTCACCTGATTACACTGATGACGTCACCTGGCAGAGGCGACAGAAGGATGGAGCGCAGCATTCAACACTGGAGCTGAGGAAGACAGGGGACATTAACGTAATTAGGGGAAGGGGGACAGGGTTGGAGGGTGTATAAGGAGCAGAGTGGGGGGAGAATGAGGAGCAAACTGGGGGGAGAGGATAGGGGGTGTATGAGGAGCAGAGTGGGAGGAGTATGAGGAGCAAACTGGAGGGAGAGGATAGAAGGTGTATGAGGGGCAGAGTGGGGGGAGTATGAGGAGAAAACTGGGGGAACAAGGTAGTGAGAGAGTACGAGGCACAAGCTGGGGGAGTATGAAGAGCAAACTGAGAGGACAGGGTGGGGGGGAGTGGATGGTGGGAGTATGAGGAGTAAACTGGGGAGACAGGGTGGGGGGAAGTAGGAGCATACTGGGGGAGAAGGTGGGGGGAGAATATGTGAACCAAACAGGGGGAGAGGATGGGGGAGTATAAAAGGAGCAAACGAGGGGGAGAGGGTGGGGGAGTGGTGTATATGGGGACAGCATGAAGAGAAAATGGGGATTTGAGGACACAATACGGAGCAAGGGGAGATGGGTATAGACACAGTATATGGAGGACAGTATGGGAAGCAAAAGGGTAAATTTGAGGATCCAGTATAAGGAGTAAGGGAAAGATGGCTGCGGCACAATATGTGGAGTGAGGGGGGATTATATGGGTGTGGAGACAGTATGCGGAGTGAGGGGCATGACTGCGACACAGTATGTGGAGTGAGGAGGCATAGGTGTGGACACAGTATAAGGAGTTGGGGGGTTATATGGGTGTGGATACAGTATAAGGAGGGGGATGGCTGTGGCACAGCATGTTGAATGAGGGGGTTCAGTGTGGACACAGTATGAGGTGTGAGGGGGATGACTGCGGCACAGTATTTGGAGTGAGGGGGGATCGGTGTAGACACAGTATGTGGCGTGAGGGGGATGGCTGCGGCACTGAATAGAGTGTGAATAGTGTGGGGTTGTATGGAGAGGGGGCAGCATGCAGGAACAGTATGTTGAGGATGGTGAATTTGATGAGATAGAACAGTATAAACAGTGGGTAGTATAGGGGGACATGGTGTTAGAGGACAGTGTGACCAGGGCACCCAGTATGGAGGGAGAGGGCAGTGTGAAGGGCATGTGCCATGAGAGGGAAGGTGTTTAAATAATATTATGTGCAGGGAATAGTGAGGGGGAACAATTATTTATTCTGGGGCACAGTGTAGGGCAGATATTTTTACTTAGGAGAATTTTGACAATTCTTCTATTTTTAAGGGTATCGTGCCGTGATGTCCTGCAAAAGACCAGAGAAGATGGATGTCTGCAGAGATGAACTGTGGATGTGAAAAGTCATCAAGGTACCTGGACAAGGTCATCCATAAGGTACCTGGATGTAAATAATTATTTGTGATAATGACTAATACTCATGAGTACTGTGGTTCCTGCTTCTATTGATGGCTGGTAACAACAACTCCCAGTACCCTTACCATTGTTAAGGATGTAGTAGGAGTTGTAGGTTCATGCAGTACAAATGTGTGACCTGACATTACAATTGTTTTACCAAGTACTGATGGTGGTTGTGATGATGAATTGTGTTAATGATGAGGGTTCTATTTATGTATTTCTGTACCTCTGGTGGGTCTGGTGATGTACTGATGTGGGTTTTGACATAGTGCTTCTGTATTGATAGGGGTTATATGAATGTATTTCTGTACTGAGGAGGGTTTTGATGCTGTGTTTCTGCACTGATGAGGGTTCTGGTGATGTATTTCTGTACTGAGAGTTTTGACATAGTGTTTCTGCACTAATGGAGGTTATATGGATGTATTTCTGTAACTCTGGTAGGTCTAGTGACATAGTTTTGTGGTGTTTGTGCTGTAGTTTTGTGCTTGCGAGTCTCGGTCACAGGTGCGCTTGCATTGAGCACTCAGACCTGCGCCACTGCACAGGCATGAGAGCAATGTAACATACACAGGAGCGGTCGCCTTTTCACAGGAGCAAGGCGGGCATTTCAACCAGTGGGGCGACAAGGACCAGATTGAGCAGATTCCCCCGGACCATTTTTAGCTAATTTCCATACCGCTCAGGAGATATTAAAAGTTCATTTTTGAGGTACACAGGGGAACCGCTGAGCATATAGAGTGGTCACAGGAATCCCAAATACATCATGTATAAAGTGGTGGGTAGGGGTTAGAACAGCCAAAGGGAGTGACAGGTTCCCTTTAAAGGGAACCTGTCAGCTCTTTTTGAAATTCCTGCCTCCTCTGGTACTCTGATGCGCTGGCAGAAAGGTCATATCCGACCCGGTGCATTGTGGGGATTGATCATGTGTTCGTCCCAGTTTCAATATGCGCACTGCGCAGTGGCGTAACTACCGGCATAGCAGCCGTAGCGGTCGCTTTGGGGCCCGGCGCTTGTGGGGGGCCCGGACCTAGCGCCGCTACGCAGCCCCTGCTATACCGGCAGCTGCGCCTGCGATACATACAGGGGCAGACTGGCCCAGCTGGCCCCGACACTTTGGGACCACGCCCACTAAGCCCCGCCCCCATACCCCCCTGGGTGCTGTAGGGGGGGCCCGTACGGAAAGGGGGGGCCCATTGGTCCCCTGAGCGCCCTCACATGTCATACAAGGGGGCCCCTGACCGCTGCCCCCACACGCTATCCTCGGGGCCCCCTGACCGCTGTCTCCATTACTGCTGCGTCCCCCCGCTCTCCATTACCGGCGGGCAGTCGCGCTGATCTGCCTGTCATGTGGGCTTTAGCCGGTGCCGCTCTATTTCCTGTATCGCCGGCTACAGCGTCACACTACATGACAGGCTGTGGCTGCGATCAGCGCGACTGCGACTGCTGCAGGTAATGGAGAGCGGGGGGCCTGTATATACCACTACCAAGGGCCTGTATATACCACCACCAGGGGCCCTGTATACCACCACCAGGGGCCTGTATATACCACCACCAGGGGCCCTGTATACCACCACCAGGGGCCTGTATATACCACCACCAGGGGCTCTGTATACCACCACCAGGGGCCTGTATACCACCACCAGGGGCCTGTATATACCACCACCAGGGGCCTGTATATACCACCACCAGGGGCCTGTATATACCACCACCAGGGGCCTGTATATACCACCACCAGGGGCTCTGTATACCACCACCAGGGGCCTATATATACCACCACCAGGGGCCCTGTATACCACCACCAGGGGCCTGTATATACCACCACCAGGGGATCTGTATACCACCACCAGGGGCCTGTATACCACCACCAGGGGCCTGTATATACCACCACCAGGGGCCTGTATATACCACCACCAGGGGCCTGTATATACCACCACCAGGGGCTCTGTATACCACCACCAGGGGCCCTGTATACCACCACCAGGGGCCCTGTATACCACCACCAGGGGCCCTGTATACCACCACCAGGGGCCCTGTATACCACCACTGGGGCCTGTATATACCACCACTGCGGAGGCTGCTGTAATACTGCTGGGGCCTGTATATACCACTGAGGAGGCTGCTGTATACCACTGGGCTGCTGTAATACTGCTGGGGCCTGTATATACCACTGGGGAGGCTGCTGTATACCACTGGGGCTGCTGTAATACTGCTGGGGCCTGTATATACCACTGGGGAGGCTGCTGTATACCACTGGGGCTGCTGTAATACTGCTGGGGCCTGTATATACCACTGGGGAGGCTGCTGTATACCACTGGGGCTGCTGTAATACTAATGGGGCCTGTATATACCACTGGGGAGGCTGCTGTATACCACTGGGGCTGCTGTAATACTGCTGGGGCCTGTATATACCACTGGGGAGGCTGCGGTATACCACTGGGGCTGCTGTATATACTGCTGGGGCCTGTAATGGGGTGTGTCTTGAAGGGGCGTGTCATTGGGGGGCGTGTCTTGGAGGGGCATGTCATTGGGGGGCGTGTCTTGGAGGGGGCCCCGTTCAAAAGTTTGCTATGGGGCCCTGCTAGTTCTAGTTACGCCCCTGGCACTGCGCATGTGCTGGGGACCGGCCGAACACTTGATCAGCCCCCACAATGCACCGGGCCGGATATGATGTTCCGAACGACCATGGCTTGCCCCCCCTAGTTTTGATCCTGGGTACGCCCTTGGTCTTCTCTGACATTATCTTCACAGTATCAAGTCATCAGATTGCTGGTATTCCTCTTTGCTTTGAAACTTCTATTCTTCCTACCATAATGTCCTTCTCTAGTGATTTGTCTCTTCGTATGAAGTGTCCAAAGTAGGCAAGTCTTAGCTTGGTGATCCTTATTTCTTGTGACATGTTTGGCTTGATTTGTTCCAAAATGGATTTGTTTGTTCTTCTTGTCATCCAGGGTATTGATAACATCCTTCTCCAGCACTATATTTCAAAGGCGATGATTCTTCGTTTGTCTTGTTTCTTTATCATCCATGTTTCACTTCCATATGTTATTAGAGAAAAGACCAGACTACAGCTGGTACCCCTTTAAGTTTTTCACTTTTTGTTTCATTGTAGCCATTTGGTAAATTCTAAAAAGTTCATTTTTTTTCATTAGTGTATACTCTGCACCACATCTTTACTGAAAAAATAGGAAATGTAGAAATATGTGCATATTTATTACAAAAGAAAAACTGAAATATCACATGATCATAAGTATTCAAACCATTTGCTCAGACACTCATATTTAAGTCACATGCTGCCCATTTCCTTGTGATCCTCTTTGAGATGGTTCTACTCCTTCATTGTAATCCAGTTGTGTTTAATTAAACTGATAGGACTTGATTTGGAAAGGCACACACTTGTCTATATAAGACCTCACAGCTCACAGTGCATGTCAGACCAAATGAGAATCATTAAGCCTCTACTCAGTGCAAGAGATATGAAAGCCCGCATGGAGTTTGCAAAAAAAAAAAAACACATGAAGGACTCCCAGACTATGAGAAATAAGATTCTCTAGTCTGATGAGATGAAGATAGAACTTTTTGGTGATAATTCTAAGCGGTATATGTGGAAAAAACAGGCACTGGTCATCACCTGCCCAATACAATCCCAACAGTGAAACATGGTGGTGGCAGCATCATGCTATGGGGGTGTTTTTTCAGCTGCAAGGACAGGATGACTGGTTGCAATTGAAGGAAACATCAATTCAGCCAAGTACAGAGACATCCTGGCTGAAAATTTCTTTCAGAGTGCTCTGGACCTCAGACTTGGCCAAAGGTTCACCTTCCAACAAGACAATGACCCTAAGCACACAGCTACAATAACAAAAGAGTAGCTTCAGAACAACTCTAGTGACCTTTCTCAACTGGCCCAGCCAGAGCCCTGACCTAAACTCAATTGAGCATCTCTGGAGAGACGTGAAAATGGCTGTCAGCCAATGTTCATCATCCAACCTGATGAAACTGGAGAGGATCTGCAAGGAAGAATGGCAGAGGATCCCCACATCTAGGTGTGAAAAACTTGTTGCATCAATCCCAAGAAGACTCATGGCTGTAGTAGCTAAAAAGTGTGCTTCTACTCAATACTGAGCAAAGGGTCTGAATACTTATGACTATGTGATATTTCAGTTTGTTTTTTTTTAATAAATTTGCACAAATTTCTACATTTCTGGGTTTTTTTTCCAGTCAAGATGGGGTTCACTTTTTACTGTATGTTGCCAATGAAATATTGCTTGATTTGAAGGCCTTGACCAATGTCTGTGGATTTTCCCATAGCTATTCTCGTATTAACTTCCGGTGTCGTCGTTGCATATTGAGTGATCATTAATTCTAGTAAATTGAATTCCTTTACAACTTCCAGTTCATTGCCGTCCATCTCTTAATGTACTCTTGTCGTACCTGGCAGCAGTCAATATCTTTGTCTTCTTTGTGTTGATTAGCAGTCCCATATTCGAGCTTTCCATCTTGACACTGGGTATTAAGTCCTTCATTCCATCTATGCTTGTTGCTGTCAGTGTTATATCATCTGCATATCTTACATTGTTGATAAGTCTTCCTCCAATTTTGATTCCTTTTTCTTTCTGGTAAGTCCAGCTTTCCTGAGAGGGTGCCAGTATGTAGCCTTGTCTGAAACCTTCCCTACTTTGAACCGTGCTTTGTCACTTTCAATATTTTCTACCGCTCTTTAAAATATCTAAAACACAACCTACTAAAATTCATCCTCCTACCAGAACCATCAGACATACCGTATTTTTCTGATTATAAGATGCACTTTTGTTCCCCCAAATTTTGAAGGAAAGTGGGGGTTGCGTCTTATAATCCATATCTGTTTCTGTACTGTAGGGGAGGAGGGATCAGCTCTGGAGTGGTGTCCAGGGACTTGAGCAGGCTTGCTGTGGGCTGCAGAGGCAGCGAGAGGTCATGTGCTCCCGTTCATTATCCTCATTTAATATGCACTGCACCCGCTGTCCATCACCTCGGCGCTGAAGCCACGCCGAAATGTGTACAAGTGAGTGGTGCATATTGTGGCACCCTGTTGTGCACCACAGAACCCTTGGGACATGAATGGAGCAGTAACAGCAAAGCAACACTCACAAACACCTTAGTACACCTTTAACACCTGTTTCACCCCAAGCCTCTAGGGGGAGCTCCACTGGTCACTTTGAGCCAGTTCCCCCTATAAATAGGGTCTTGGAGGGAGAAACACCAGAGTGTGCAGACGCTAGAAGAGCTGCAGGTTGTGTGTAATCTCTGGCATATGAGACACACACTAGGCCCAATCAGCCTACCTAGTAAGTGAGGGACCCTTGAAACTGGGGTCAGAGGAAAGGAGAAAGCACCTCTCAGGGACATCAGAGTTACCCTAACTCTTTCCTTTACCAACCGGTTACTGGAACCGAGCTGTGAGAGCTACATAGCCACCACAGAGAACCAGCACTTCCAACAGGGAGTCTAGCCCCCTTGTTCACCTGCTGCACCTACCGACGAGAGCCCAGGGAAGAAGATAGAATTATCATCACCCCTTTTACAGAGCCCTCAGTGCAGTCACCCAGGTGAAATACGTTCCACTGAACGCACTACCCGGTCCAGCTGGATTCCGTATCCACCCGACCTCACTAGAAAGACGGAGAAAGGAAGCCTAACACTGCTTGCTGTGAACCTCCAGGAGTGTCAACCTCACTATCCCGGTCCGAGTGTACCTGCTTTCCACCAGTAAAGGTACTCAAAAGACTTTAAGGTGTTAGCGTTTGATTCCTGGACCTAACAGCAGCCTGACTAAGCTGCCTCCCAACATCTTGTGCAGCTCCAGGCCCCGGGGACTCCCGCTCATCCTGTGGGGAGTGTCCCATCTTGCTGCATTCCACCTCCCGGAGGCCCAAGCAGCGCCGGTGGAGTCACCGGAACTCTCACAGGTGGCGTCACGAAGACAATTAATCCCTACTGTTCAGCCATCCCCTTATTGATCTGGACCACCGGGCCCCACAGCCGCAGGCGCGGTTCCGTGACAAGGAGAAGCAGACGCCTGCGACGTGAAGAACCCGGCTACGGTGAGTCAATATTACATGTGCCTGCACTCACTTCCCCATCCTGGATATGCCCCCTCCCTGTCACTCTATATGCCCCCTGCCAGTGTGCACAGTAAAATAACAAACGTTGTTACTCACCTTCCAGGGCGCACAGTGATGACATCACCCTGGTAACATGATCCAATGCTGGGCAGAGACATAGGAAGAGAAAACGCTGAGCTGGGACCATGGAGCTAGCAACAGAGGGTGAAAAACAGCGTTTGTTATTTTACTGTGCGCACCAGCAGGGGGTATATAGAGTGATGGGGAGGGAGAATATCTAGGATGGGGGCTATGTGGCAGCACGAGGGGGGCATGTGTCAGCATGAGAGGGCCATGTGGCAGCACAGGGGGATTATGTGACAGCACAGGGGGACTATGTGGGAGCACAGGGGAACTACATGGCAGCACAAGGGGGCTAAGTGGCAGCATCTTGGGGCTATGTGGCAGCACAGGGGGGCTATTTGGCAGCACAAGGGGGCTATGTGGCAGCATAAGGGGGCTATTTGGCAGCACAAGGGGCTATGTGACAGCAGAGGGGGGCTATATATGATTTGTAAGACAGACACTGGCATTATAAGATGGACTCTATTTAACATTAAAAATAATTTTTTTTCTCTGTTCCTTCACCAAATTTGGGGTGTATTTTATAATCCAGTGTGTCTTATAAAGTGAAAGACATGGTAGTTAATATCTCCTCGCTTTTTTCAGTTTTTTAAATTTGTTGCTTCATAATACTGTTTTCTCCACCAGATTATGTTTGGCTTCAGCAGTACAGTATCTGCTGAGTATTTGCCATCTCAGCTGCACTACCATCGACCTACGGAGGACTGTGTTGGCGCTGGTGACCCATCACCAGGTACTACACGTGGCGTCACATGACAAACTCTAATCCCCTGTACATACACCCCTTTTGAAGTGTCACCCAAGCCACGGGCTCAGGCACTGCCACCCGAGACATCCCCCATGAAAAAACCCTCTGAGCCTGATACCTGAGTACCCCAGGCAATGGGGCTCGACAGATGTCGTTAGTGATATCGCTATGTGTAACGGGGCCTTAAGGACTATTTCTACATTTTCTCTTGCATCGGAGTACTGGGTGGTGCCCCCAGATCGGTTGCCCTTTGTGTGGACTCATTGTGGACTCTAAAGAACAATATTCAGATTTGATATTCTATCCTCCCTGCCTCAGTAAAACTTGTTGGACTGTTCATCGGCCTGGTGTCTCTTCTTGCTCTGTCGCATACCCCATCACAGATGTAGCAGAGTTAGTTGTGTTATTTACCGTATATACTCAAGTATAAGCCAACCCGAGTATAAGCTGAGGCCCCTAATTTTACCCCCAAAAACCGGGGACACCTGTTGACTCGAGTATAAGCCTTGCGTGGGAAATGCAGCACCCCCATCTTGGTATATAACGACTCATCACTGTAGATAGCTCCTCATAATGGTGTATATAGCCCTGTATATACACTGTATATAGCCCCTCATAATATTGTGACTCCATCACTGGTATATAGCACCCCATCACAGTACATAGCCCCCATCATTGGTATATAGCCCTTCATCACTGTTATATAGCCTCCATAACTGGTATATGGCCTCCATCACTGTTATATAGCCACCATCACTGGTATATAGCTCCTAATTACTGTATATAGCCCCCAATCACTGGTATAGCAACCCCATCTCTGGTGTATAGCCTCCATCACAGATATTTGGCCGCCATCGCTGGTACATAGCCCCCATCACTGGTATAGTGCCCCCATCTCTGGTATATAGCCTCCATCGCTGATACATGGCCCCTATCACTGGTATATAGCCTCCATCACTGATATGTGGCCCCCATCATTGTATAAAGCCCCCCATTACTGGTTTAGCACCCCCATCTCTGGTGTATAGCCTCCATCACAGATATATGGCCCCCATCGCTGGTACAGTGCCTCCATCTTTGGTATAGCACTCCCATGGCTGATATATAGCCTCCATCACTGATACATGGCCTCCATCCCTGGTACATAGCCTGCATCCTTGGTATAACTCCCTCATCCCTGGCATAGCTCCCCCATCCCTGGCATAGCTTCCCTATCCCTGGTATAGCTCCCACATCCCTGGTATAGCTCCCCCATCCCTGGCGTAGCTCCCCCATCCCTGGCATATCTCCCCCATCCCTGGCATAGCTCCCCCATCCATGGCATAGCTCACTCATCCCTGGTATAGCTCCCACATCCCTGATATATGAGCCCCCATCATTTGCATAGGACCCCACCAGTGGCGTAACTTCAGGCCCAGGGGCCCCAATGCGAAAGCTCCGACGGGGCCCCCCCAATTATTGCAAGTCTTTAATAATATTAGTCTTTTTCTTTGGGCCAAAGGGACTTTTGGGGCCCCCTAGTCTGCTGGGCCCGGGTGCGATTGCAACCCCTGCACCTATTGTAGTTACACCCCGGCGCTTCCATGACAACATCGCTGCTGTGCTGCGGTCAAATGATTAGAAGCCAGAAGACTGGAGGGAGGACGCACAGAGCCCGCAGACAGTGCAGAGAATCGTCGGAAGGTGAGTAAGAAGTTTATTTTATGGTGAGCGCCAGCAGGGGGCCCACATAGCAGTGATGGGGGGGGCGAGTATATACAGTGCAACGTAATATGCACTGCTCCACCTGCCGCTGATTGACAGGGAAATGCAGTGCATATTGCATTGCACTAATGAGCGGGCCCACGTGACCGCCCACTCCTACTACAGCCTCCCCCACCTCCTCCAGCCCTCGGTCACCGCCCCCCCCACACTCAGCCTGTATACTGACTCGAGTATAAGCCGTGGGGGGCACTTTTCAGCACAAAAATTGTGATGAAAAACTCGGCTTATACTCGAATATATACAATAAGTGCAAAAGTATTGCACTGTAGGTTGCAAAAGCTGGGTAGCTCAGTCGGCAGCCTACGGCACAGTCTCCAGGGGTTATGAATAGTTTTAGCCTCTTGTGTCAGGAGCTATGAGTGTTAGGTTTCCTGGGACAGAGAGAAAGGAAGTCAGCAAAGATAAGACTGTGAAGTACTTGAGAGAAGCCTTCTTCTCGTGGCAGTACTTGAATTGGATTGGTCCTCAGCAGGCAGATTCCCTTGAGCATCTGGGGTGTACGGCTCAAGTAAGGTAAGGTGGCACAGTAGAGGCACATTAACTACTCCAACCAAACAGAAGTACGGGTGTGGGGCTGCTGGAATGTGAGAGGGACAGAACCTTGGGGGTACTAGTGTGGAGTTCAAAGATCTAAGATACTCAGACTGCTGAGCAGGTTAGAACCCTGATAACTCTGATGGTGGTGGCAGTTCTCTGCAGCTGTGGCCATGACTTCAAATGGAAAGGGGGTGCATTATACACAGGGAGCAAAGTTTATAGCAACAAAAGTAAAAGGAAGAAAAATAATAAAGTTTGGGATGCCAGTTGGGATATTTTGCCAGGATACGGCTGACACTGCAGGGAGGGTCCCTGGGAGATAGTTGGAGATAAGCAGTACAGAGAGTTAACCCTTCCCAACTGGGGCTGACTCCCAGCGAGAATGAGACAGCAGGAGATAGCACGATCAGTTTTAGTGTTTACTGAAAACTCCAGGTGTGTCCAGGAGTAAACTGCTGCAAAGTAACAGTGACTGTGTTGTTGTGTAAGCAGTGGAGTAAAGTACCCGGTGAACTCAGGATTTGTGCGAGACTGATTTGTGTGCTGACAGCAGAGGCTCGCCTGCAGAGCCGCACACTGATTTGGTTCAATGCATAAAAAAACTCTTGAGTTGTATGTCACCCATGCCAGGTCTTGGCACGCAGACGTGCCAAGCTTGCTCCGGGGAAGTTTGGCGCCCCGGCGGACCGGTGGCCACAGAAAGGTACAGCAGCTGGGACAGGTAAGCTAGTCACCCTACACCAACTCCCAACACATCCCCAAATCCCTAGACCTAGAACTTCATGTCAGGCAGGGGATAGTGAGGGGAGCTGAACGGAGGGTGGAGAGAAGGTAGAGAACTTGGGAAAGGGGTGGAGGAACTAGATTAAAAACCTAGGAACACTAAGTTGGGAGTGATTCCCTGGAGGGTGGTGTAGCAGGAAAGAGTCCTTGGGACTGTAAATACAGCAGAGCTTATGACATCAGCACAAACTTCACACCAAATCTGCGCTAAATACGCAGCAAATACTCACTGTGTGAACAGTGCTGCGTATTTAGGAGCTAACATTGAGGACTTTGAGAGAAAATCGCAGTAAAATGTGCATCTAGAATTGACATGCTGCAGATATTTCCATGCACGCGACTTATACTACACATACACTTTGCAGGGAATGTGCTGTACTGCGGATTTGTCAAAAATGCAGGAGGATCTCAGCAAAAAATGCAGGAAATACACAGTGTCAGCACATAGCCTAACTGTAAACTTGCTGAAAGGCGGTCTGTCTTCAGTGTATCCCGTAAGCTAAGACAGCAGGGCTAGGTGACTGCAAAGGAAGCAAAATGGGGATTAAAACAGTACAATTATACATATCTTGTTGTCCTGAAAGATAAGACCGCAGTTATCCTGTTTCTGGGCCCGCTCAGTAAACCTTATGAATAGAAATGGCCACCCCACAGATGTTTGGATTTAGCGGATTCGATTGGACATTAAAAAAGTTCGGATTCGAGACTGGACTCGACCCGAACTTCAGTAGGAAAATTATACTTACCACAATCCCGGTGGGGTCACACTTGCTTCTGTTTTTGCTCATTAAGCTTCATGTTTATTTACTGCACTGACTGGAACAGCCAAGCACAGATGTCCACTCACTTTAACAGCGTCTGTGATTGGCTGTTGAAGTCAGACTACACCCCCACATTCTGTATTGGTGTCTGTGACTGGTTGCCATCAATTGTGTGCAAAAATAAATGATTGAAAAAAAATTGTGTAGCTCGTATATTGATACTTAGCGCAGATAAAGTGGACAGCTGCAGCCCACCTTCCCACATTCCTGTACTCTTTCTATTGGCAGCGTATCAATAAATAGTTTTACAAAAATGTGTGGGGTATCCCCCAATTTGATACTTAGCCAAGATAAAGCTCATTCCTGTTATGAGACCCCCACAGTAAGTTAAAATGAATGTTGCAGCATTAAAAATTGCAATTAAAGCCTTGTAATGCCAAGTATATTGTAGTGCCCATACATTGTGTACTGCTTATATTTCTGGGGACACGTATCTAGTATGTTAAGCGGGCTTCCTCACTACAGCAATGACAAACATATGGACATTAACTGTGTTTTAAGCATATTGCGGTGCTCAAAAGGGAGGGGGTATTTTGATTTGGGAGCCCATATTTTTTGGATTTACAGTGGGGAAAAAAGTATTTAGTCAGCCACCAAATGTGCAAGTTCTCCCACTTAAAAGAGAGGCCTGTAATTGACATCATAGGTAGACCTCAACTATATGAGACAAAATGAGACAACAAATCCTGAAAATCACATTGTCTGATTTGGAAATAATTTTTTTTTTTTCAAATTTTGGTGGAAAATAAGTATTTGGTCAATAACAAAAGTTCATCTTAATACTTTGTTATTTATCTTTTTTTGGCAATGACAGAGGTCAAATGTTTTTTGTAAATTTCACAAGGTTGGCACACACTGTTGCTGGTATGTTGGCCCATTCCTCCATGCAGAACTCCTCTACAGTCATGGCCAAAAGTTTTGAGAATGACACGAAAATTATATTTTCACATGATCTGCTGCCCTCTGGTTTTTATTTGTGTTTGTCTGATGTTTATATCACATACAGAAATATAATTGCAATCATATTATGAGTACCAAAAAGTTATATTGACAGTTAGAATGAGTTAATGCAGCAAGTCAATATTTGCAGTGTTGACCCTTCTTCAGGACCTCTGCAATTCTCCCTGGCTGCTCTCAATCAACTTCTGGACCAAATCCTGACTGATAGCAGTCCATTCTTGCATAATCAATGTTTGCATTTTGGCAGAATTTGTTGGTTTGTGTTTGTCCACCCGTCTCTTGATGATTGACCACAAGTTCTCAATGGGATTAAGATCTGGGGACTTTCCAGGCCATGGACCCAAAATCTCTATGTTTTGTTCCCTGAGCCATTTAGTTATCACCTTTGCTTTATGGCAAGGTGCTCCATCATGCTAGAAAAGGCATTGTTGGGCGCCAAACTGCTCTTGGACGGTTGGGAGAAGTTGCTCTTGGAGGACATTCTGGTACCATTCTTTATTCATGGCTGTGTTTTTAGGCAAGACTGTGAGTGAGCCGATTCCCTTGGCTGAGAAGCAACCCCAACCATGAATGGTTTCAGGATGCTTTACAGTTGGCATGAGACAAGACTGGTGGTAGCGCTCACCCTCTCCGAATAAGCTGTTTTCCAGATGTCCCAAACAATCGAAAAGGGGATTCATCAGAGAAAATGACTTTACCCCTTTAACTCTGGATTACTCCTGTCCCCACAATGGACTTTCCAGGTCATCTCTCCCAGCTCCATCACTCTCATGTCTTTTTTTTGAGGTCCACACCATTAGATTCTTCCAACCCCTCCCCTTCAGAGTAGATATACCGCCCACAGGATCACTCACCCAGTTTATTGACCATTTCTCTGCGTGACTACCGCACTTCGTTTCCTCAGAATTACCAACTCTTATTCTGGGAGACTTCAACATCCCCATGTACAGCCTCACCTCTCCATCTGCATTTCAGCTTCTATCTCTAACCACTTCTCTTGGCCTCTCACAGCTCTCAACCTCTGAGGCACACACAGATGGTAACACCTTTGGTCTGGTCTTTGTCCAGCGCTGTTCAACCTCCTCCTTGGATAACTCACCTCTTTCTCTCTCTGACCACAGTATTCTCTCCTTCACATTCACAAATCCTTGCTCACCCCAGCACACTCCTACCTATCACTCATTCAGAAATCTTCAGGCCCTTAACCCTCATACATTCAAAGACTCTCTACACTCATCACTGTCCCAATCTCCTCCATCTCCTGTCCTGATCTGGCTGTGAATCACTACAATGACTGTCTCAAAAGCACCTTGGACAAAGAAGCGACCCTCACCCTCAGAACTAGTGATGAACGAGCATGCTCACCACTACTCGGAACTCGCACGAATATCCCGGTACTCAGGATGCTTGGCGAGCACTGAGTACCGCCGAGATGTTCGGACTCATCACTAATCATTATCGATGTGACACAAGTATAAAGCTCCTTTCAGTGCACAAAGTAAGCTGGCACCTCACAGAGAGCAGATTGATTGTTAGGGTCCCTCTGGGGGCACAGCAAGGTGTTGTATGCTGTGTATGCTGTGACGATTTTAAAAAGCCCACCCTCCTGCCCTTTCCCAGAAACACTCGGTTTGAAGCCGGATGTCTGTGGCGGAGCCTATCACTCATTGACTTGCACTGGGCTCGGTGCTCGGTCGAGCACACGAGCATCTTGAAATGCTCGACCAGAGCATCGAGCACCCGAGAATTTTAATGCTTGCTCATCACTACTCAGAACCTCCAAACGCAGAGAAAAACAGCCCTGGATCACATCCCAAACTCAATTTCTCCAGTAATGCTCCAGGAGTGCGGAATGCCAATGGAGGAAACACACCAGAAAACGGTATCTCCAATAAATTTATGCTAAAAACCTATAACTCTGCCCTTCACCTCGTCAAACAGACCTACTTCACTGCTTTGATCTATTCAACAATCTTACTATCCAACAATCTAAAGAAACTCTTTGATGCCTTTCACTCTCTTCTCAGTCCTAAAGTGCAGACCCCTATCACTGAGCTCTGTGCTGGTGATCTGGCTTATTATTTCACAGAGAAAATAGAAAACATGCATCAGGAAATCAGCTCCCGGCCCCAAGCACCGTTACTCCCATACCTCCCAACATCTCCTCTGGTTCACTCTCCACATTTGACTCAGTCATAGAAGAAGTCGCCAGGTTCCCCTCTTCTTCTCGTCCTGCTACATGCACCACTGACCCCATTCCCTCACACCTACTCCAGTCTCTCTCTCTAGTCTTCACCACTCACCTAACCAAAATCTTCAATCTCTCCCTCTCTTCTAGCATCTTCCGCTCCTCCTTCAAACACTCTATCATTACTCCATCATTAAAGAAAATTTCTCTTCATACATCCTGCACAAATACTGTAACAACGACCAGACTTCAATCTCCCCTTCATCTCTGAACTCTTGGAGCACCTGGTTTACTCCCACCTCACACATTACCTCTCTACTCACACTCTTCTGGATCCATTATAGTCTGGTTTCCACCGGCTACACTCTACAGAAACTGCCATCATGAAAGTGACGGCTAAACATAATGGCAACCATTCTCTGCTTATTCTTCTTGACCTTTCTGCAGCCTGTGACACTGTTGACCACCATCTCCTACTCTCTATGCTGCACTCCATCGGCATAAAGGACACGGCTCTCTCCTGGTTCTCTTCCTATCTTTCCAATGGCTCTTTCAGTGTATCATTCGCTGGCTCCACTTCCTCTCCTCTTCCTCTCCTCTTCCTCTCACTATTGGGGTCCTTCAGGGTTCGGTCCTTGGGCCTCTTCTCTTCTCTCTCTACATGGCCCCTATTGGACAAACCATCAGCAAATTTGGCTTCCAATACCATCTTTATGCTGATGGCACACAATTATACACTTCATCCCCTGACCTTACCCCCTTTGTACTAATTAACACCAATGACGGAATAACGGCAGTTTCAAATATCATGTCCATTCTCTATCTGAACCTTTCCAAAATGGAATTTTTTCTGACCCCACCCTCCACTAACTCCCTAAATCTGACGTCTCGCTCTCAGCGTGCAGCACCCCAATAACACCTAGGGAGCAGGCTCGCTGTCTGGGTGTTATTTTTCATGCTGATCTTTCCTACACCTCCTATATACAATATTTCACCTGCTCTTGTTGCCTGCACCTGAAGAACATCTCCAGAATTCGCCCCTTCCTCCCCACAGAAACAACTAAACCCTCACTGTGACCCTGATCCACTCCCTCCTTTACTATTGTAATTCTCCATTAATTGACATCCCCCTCTTAAGACTTTTCCCTCTCCAATGCATCCTTAATGCATCAGCCATTGTCACCTCTCTAGCTAACCGTTACTTAGATGCTTCCGCTCTGTGCCAGTCATTGCACTGTCTGTCCGTACATTATAGGACCCAATTCAAACAGCTTGTTCTCAACAACAAAGCTCTTCACAGTGCAGCACCTCCCTACCTCTCTACCCTCATTTCTGTCAATCACCCCACCCGTCCTCTTTGCTCTAGAAGTGACATTAGACTAACATCTGCACTAATCTGAACCTCCCAATCCTGGCTCCAAGACTGCTCCCGAGCTGCACCAATTCTCTGAAATGCTGTACCCCAAGACATTAGCACTATCAACAATTTACATAGTTTTAGGCGCTCTCTAAAAACACATCTTTTTAGGGTGGTCTAACATTCTTCCTAATCAAAGTAGTTTAGATATAGGTTATTCACTATTTCTCTGAAGATAACTCTCTAGCAAACTCCACCAGACCCAAAAGCACTACAGAGATTGGCTAGTGGCCACTTATGCCAATCTTATCTACTCCCCATTTTCTCAAGAAGGCTGGACCATCACTGTAAATAAGTACCTGTACTTTGTGTCACCCCCCACCTCATTGTTAGATTGTAAGCTCTTATAAACAGGGTCATTATTTTTTGCTTTAACTATTGTATCTATTATATAATCGCGAATCGGAAAAGCGCCCCTCCGCGCGCACTTTCCGATGTCGTCATGTGGATACGAATTTAACATTGGGCGCAAAGCGCCCAATGCTGCGCGAGCAATGGCCGCGAGGCCATTGCGAGTCGCTGGCCCAGGGCGAGCAATGGCCACGAAGCGGCCATTGCGAGCCGCTGCCCCAAAATCGATCCACAGCCTCGGCTACAACCTTAGCGATTTACCGCTCAGGTAGCGCGAGCAATGGCCGCGAGGCCATTGCGAGTTGCTGCCTGAGCCGCAACTTGCTACCCGGGGACCATGGAGCGGAGGCGGCACAGCCGCCTCCGCTCCCCGCTAAACACAATGATTCCCTATGCCCGCTCATCGCCCATTACCACCCCCGGGACCATGGAGACATTCCCAGGCGCCATGGACCGGTACCCGGCACAGCCGCGTACACAAATGCACGCTCAGCGCCCATTCCGACCCTCGGGACCATGGAGCCACTCGGAGGCAGCATGGAGCGGTGCCGGCACAGCCGCCTCCACTAATGCCCGCTCACCGCCCCTTGCGACCCCCGGGACCATGGAGCCAGTCAGAGGCGGCATGGAGCGGTGCCGGCACAGCCGCCTCCACTAATGCCCGCTCACCGCCCCTTGCGACCCCCGGGACCATGGAGCCAGTCAGAGGCGGCATGGAGCGGTGCCGGCACAGCCGCCTCCACTAATGCCCGCTCACCGCCCCTTGCGACCCCCGGGACCATGGAGCCAGTCAGAGGCGGCATGGAGCGGTGCCGGCACAGCCGCCTCCACTAATGCCCGCTCACCGCCCCTTGCGACCCCCCGGGACCATGGAGCCAGTCAGAGGCGGCATGGAGCGGTGCCGGCACAGCCGCCTCCACTAATGCCCGCTCACCGCCCCTTGCGACCCCCGGGACCATGGAGCCAGTCAGAGGCGGCATGGAGCGGTGCCGGCACAGCCGCCTCCACTAATGCCCGCTCACCGCCCCTTGCGACCCCCGGGACCATGGAGCCAGTCAGAGGCGGCATGGAGCGGTGCCGGCACAGCCGCCTCCACTAATGCCCGCTCACCGCCCATTGCGACCCCCGGACCATGGAGCCAGTCGGAGGCCGCAGCCGCCTCCGCTCACCGCTAAACCAAACTCCCACCCCAGGAACTATAGAGCGGAGCCGCCACAGCCGACTCCGCTCCCCGATAAAACCAACTCCCACCCCCGGGGACTATGGAACGGAGGCGTCCCAGCCGCCTCCACTCCCCAGGGACCATCAACCCACTCGCCCTCAGACCATGGACCGGAGGCACCACACCCGCCTCCGCTCCCCGCTAAACCCAACTCCCACACCGCTAAGTATTTATCGAAGCCGCCACATCCGCCACCGCTCCCCGCTAAACCCAACTCCCACCCCCGGTGACTATGGAGCGGAAGCGGCACAGCATCCTCCGCTCCCCGCTAAACCAAACTCCCACCCCCCGCTACTATACAACGGAGGCCGCACAGCCGACTCCGGTCCCCGCTAAACACAACTCCCACCCCGGGAACCATGGACCGAGTCCTTACCTGTCTTCATGACATCTGCTTCCTCACGTCCACGTACACTCCTCCCTACGGCCCCGACATCCTCTTCCTTCACGACTCTTCCATCCGCCGCTCTTCTCTATTCCTCCACCGACCTCCGGCTCGCAGTCTCCATTCTGCTCCGCTCTACAGCCTCATTAACTTACATCGCTCATAATCCTGCACACTGATTGGTCCTTTTTTCCCATAGACAAACATGCCCATGTTTCTCTATGGGAAGACGCGACCAATCAGCGTCCAGTATTATCCGCCATGTATCTCTATGAGGAGTTAGAGCGGACCTGAAGGAGAACTGTGTCACTTAAAATAAATAATAAATTTAATAATAAAAAAAATAATTTAAAAATAATTAAAAAATAATAAAAAAATAATTTAAAAATAATAAAAAATTCAATAAAATAATATTAAAAAAAATATAATATGCTAATAACATGAGCCCCTTCGCGGACCTGAAGGAGAACTGTGTCACTTAAAATAAATAATAAATTTAATAATAAAAAAAATAATTAAAAATAATAAAAAAATAATTTAAAAATAATAAAAAATTCAATAAAAATAATATTAAAAAAAATATAATATGCTAATAACATGGGCCCCTTTGCGGACCTGAAGGAGAACTGTGTCACTTAAAATAAATAATAAATTTAATAATAAAAAAAATAATTAAAAAATAATAAAAAAATAATTTAAAATTAATAAAAAATTCAATAAAAATAATATTAAAAAAAATATAATATGCTAATAACGAGCCCCTTCGCGGACCTGAAGGAGAACTGTGTCACTTAAATAAATAATAAATTTAATAATAAAAAAAATAATTAAAAATAATAAAAAAATAATAAACAAATAATTTAAAAATAATAAAAAATTCAATAAAAATAATATTAAAAAAAATATAATATGCTAATAACATGGGCCCCTTTGCGGACCTGAAGAGAACTGTGTCACTTAAAATAAATAATAAATTTAATAATAAAAAAATAATAAAAAAATAATAAAAAAATAATTTAAAAATAATAAAAAATTCAATAAAAATAATATAAAAAAAAAATAATATGCTAATAACATGAGCCCCTTCGCGGACCTGAAGGAGAACTGTGTCACTTAAAATAAATAATAAATTTAATAATAAAAAAAATAATTAAAAAATAATAAAAAAATAATAAAAAAATAATTTAAAAATAATAAAAAATTCAATAAAAATAATATTAAAAAAAAAATAATATGCTAATAACATGAGCCCCTTCGCGGACCTGAAGGAGAACTGTGTCACTTAAAATAAATAATAAATTTAATAATAAAAAAAATAATTAAAAATAATAAAAATAATAATAAAAATAATTTAAAAATAATAAAAAATTCAATAAAAATAATATTAAAAAAAATATAATATGCTAATAACATGAGCCCCTTCGCGGACCTGAAGGAGAACTGTGTCACTTAAAATAATAATAAATTTAATAATAAAAAAAATAATTAAAAAATATAAAAAAATAATAAAAAAAATAATTTAAAATAATAAAAAATTCAATAAAAATAATATTAAAAAAAATATAATATGCTAATAACATGAGCCCCTTCGCGGACCTGAAGGAGAACTGTGTCACTTAAAATAAATAATAAATTTAATAATAAAAAAAATAATTAAAAAATAATAAAAAAATAATAAAAAAATAATTTAAAAATAATAAAAAATTCAATAAAAATAATATTAAAAAAATATAATATGCTAATAACATGAGCCCCTTCGTGGACCTGAAGGAGAACTGTGTCACTTAAAATAAATAATAATTTAATAATAAAAAAATAATTAAAAATAATAAAAAATAATAAAAAAATAATTTAAAAATAATAAAAAATTCAATAAAAATAATATTAAAAAAAATATAATATGCTAATAACATGAGCCCTTCGCGACCTGAAGGAGAACTGTGTCACTTAAAATAATAATAAATTTAATAATAAAAAAAATAATTAAAATAATAAAAAAATAATAAAAAAATAATTAAAAATAATAAAAAATTCAATAAAAATAATATTAAAAAAAATATAATATGCTAATAACATGAGCCCCTTCGCGGACCTGAAGGAGAACTGTGTCACTTAAAATAAATAATAAATTTAATAATAAAAAAAATAATTAAAAATAATAAAAAAATAATAAAAAAATAATTTAAAAATAATAAAAATTCATAAAAATAATATTAAAAAAAATATAATATGCTAATAACATGAGCCCCTTCGCGGACCTGAAGGAGAACTGTGTCACTTAAAATAAATAATACATTTAATAATAAAAAAATATTTAAAAAATAATTAAAAAATAATAAAAAAAATTATTTAAAAATAATAAAAAATTCTATAAAAAATAATTAAAAAAAAAAAATAATAATAATTCATAAAAAATACGATTTAAAAAAAATTATGCTAATACTAATAATATTGACTGCAAATAATATGCTATTAATGCTATTAATTATGCTATTAATCCTAATATTTGTTATTAATACTAATAATTATGCTATTAATGCTAATAATTATGCTATTAATGCTAATATTTTATGCTATTAAATGCTAATAATTATGCTATTAATGTTAATAATATATGCTAATTAATGTAATAATAATGCTATTAATGCAAATAATATTGCTATTAATTCTATTAATTATGCTATTAATCCTAATATTTGTTATTAATACTAATAATTATGCTATTAATGCTAATATTTATGCTATCAATGCTAATAATTATGCTATTAATGTTAATAATTATGCTATTAATGGTAATAATAATGCTAGTAATGCAAATAATATTGCTATTAATTCTATTATTAATGCTATTAATGCTAATAATTATTCTATTAATGGTAATCATAATGGTACTAAGGCAAATAATATTGCTATTAATTACATTATTAATGCTAATAATTATGCTATTAATGCTAATAATTATGCTATTAATGGTAATAATTATGCTAATTAATGCAAGTAATATTGCTAATTAATTCTATTATTAATGCTATTAATGCTAATAATTATGCTATTAATGCTAATATTTATGCTATTAATGGTAATAATGTTATTAATGCAAATAATATTGACATTAATGCTAATAATTATGTATTAATGCTAATATTTATGCTATTAATGCTAATAATTATGCTATTAATGCGAATATTTATGCTATTAATGCTAATAATTATGCTATTAATGGTAATCATAATGGTATTAATGCTAATATTTATGCTATTAATGCTAATAATTATTGCTATTAATGCTAATAATTATGTTATTAATGCTAATATTTATGCTATTAATGCTAATAATTATGCTATTAATGCTAATATTTATTCTATTAATGGTAATAAATTATGCTATTAATGCAAATAAATATTGCTATTAATTCTATTATTAATGCTATTAATGCTAATAATTATCCTATTAATGCTAATATTTATGCTATTAATGGTAATAATAATGTTATTAATGCAAATAATATTGACATTAATGCTAATAATTATGTTATTAATGCTAATAATTATGCTAATAATATTGCTATTAATTCTATTATTAATGCTATTAATGCTAATAATTATGCTAATAATGGTAATAATAAATGCTATTAATGCAAATAATATTGCTATTAATTCTATTATTAATGCTAATAATTATGCTATTAATGCTAATAATTATGCTATTAATGCAAATAATATTGCTATTAATTCTATTATTAATGTTATTAATGCTAATAATTATCCTATTAATGCTAATATTTATGCTATTAATAGTAATAATAATGTTATTAATGCAAATAATATTGACATTAATGCTAATAATTATGTTATTAATGCTAATAATTATGCTATTAATGCTAATAATTATGCTATTAATGTTAATAATTATGCTATTAATGGTAATAATAATGCTATTAATGCAAATAATATTGCTATTAATTCTATTATTAATGCTATTAATGCTAATAATTATTCTATTAATGGTAATCATAATGGTACTAAGGCAAATAATAATGCTATTAATACTATTATTAATGCTAATAATTATGCTATTAATGCTAATAATTATGCTATTAATGGTAATAATAATGCTGTTAATGCAAGTAATATTGCTATTAATTCTATTATTAATGCTATTAATGCTAATAATTATGCTATTAATGCTAATATTTATGCTATTAATGCTAATAATTATGCTATTAATGGTAATCATAATGGTATTAATGCTAATAATTATGCTATTACTGCTAATATTAATGCTATTAATGCTAATAATTATGCTATTAATGCTAATATTAATGCTAATAATGCTAATAATAATCATATTAACGCTATTAATAATGCTATTAAGGCTAATAATCATGCTATTTATGATATTCAAAATGCTATTAATGCTAATAATATTGCTATTAATGCTCTTTATGCTCATAGTAATGCTATTAATACGATTATTTATGCTATTAATTCTATGATTTATGCTATTAATGCTATTAATAATGCTATTAATGCTATTAATGCTATTAATAACGCTATTCATGCTATTAATAATAGTATTAATGCTATTAATGCTAATATTAATGCTATTAATTGTATTATTAATGCTATTAATGCTATTAATAATGCTATTAATGCTAATAATAATGCTATTACTGCTAATAATAATGCTATTAATGCTAATAATTATGCTATTAATGCTAATATTAATGCTAATAATGCTAATAATAATCATATTAACGCTATTAATAATGCTATTAAGGCTAATAATCATGATATTTATGATATTAAAATGCTATTAATGCTAATAATATTGCTATTAATGCTCTTTATGCTCGTAGTGATGCTATTAATGCGATTATTTATGCTATTAATTCTATTATTTATGCTATTAATGCTATTAATAATGGTATTAATGCTATTAATAATGCTATTAATGCTATTAATGCTATTAATAATGCTATTCATGCTATTAATAATACTATTAATGCTATTAATGATAATATTAATGCTATTAATTGTATTATTAATGCTATTAATGCTATTAATAATGCTATTATGTAATAATAATGCTATTACTGCTAATAATAATGCTATTAATGCTAATAATTATGCTATTAATGCTAATATTAATGCTAATAATGCTAATAATAATCATATTAACGCTATTAATAATGCTATTAAGGCTAATAATCATGCTATTTATGTTATTCAAAATTCTAATAATGCTAATAATATTGCTATTAATGCTCTTTATGCTAATACTCATGCTATTAATGCGATTATTTATGCTATTAATTCTATTATTTAGGCTATTAATGCTATTAATAATGCTATTAATGTTATTAATAATGCTATTAATGCTATTCATGCTAATATTAATGCTATTAATGCTATTAAGGCTAATAATCATGCTATTATTCCTATTAATAATGCTATTTTTAATTCTATTAATGCTATTAATAATTTTATTAATGCTAATAATGGTATTACTCCTCATAATAATGCTATTAACACTATTATTAATGCTATTTATGGTAATAATGCTATTAATACTAATAACAATACTATTATTAGTACTATTATTGCTATTAATAATGCTATTAATGCTAATAATAATGCTGTTAATGCTAATAATGCTATTAATGGTAATAATAATGCTATTAATGCAAATAATATTGCCACGTTCTAGAATCCCGATGCATTTGCATCGGGCTCACAGCTAGTTTTTTTATAATTGTTTCTCATAACTTGTTTGTCCTGTTTATGAACCTTTGAACTGTAAAGCGCTGCGAAATACGTTGGAGTTATATAAATAATGAGTATTATTATTAGAAGGCAGTCAATGATGCACTCCACAAGGAAGGTAAGCCACAAAAGGTCATTGCTAAAGAAGCTGGCTGTTCACAGAGTGCTGTATTCAAGCATATTAATGGAAAGTATGTGGTAGAAAAAGGTGATAACGAGATAACCACAGCCTTGAAAGGATGGTTCAGAAAAGGCCATTCGAAAATTTGGGGAGATTCACAAGGAGTGGACTGCTCCTGGAGTCAGTGCTTCAAGAGCCACCACACTCAGACATATACAGGACATGGGCTACAACTGTTGCATCCCTTGTGTCAAGCCACTCATGACCAATAGACAATACAAGAAGCATCTTACTTGGGCCAAGCAGAAAAAGAACTGGACTGTTGCTCAGTGATCCAAAGTGTTGTTTTCAGATGAAAGTAAATTTAGTATTTCATTTGGAAATCAAGTCCCCACAGTCTGGAGGAAGAGTGGAGAGGCACAATCCAAGCTGGTTGACGTATAGTGTGAAGTTTCCACAATCAGTGATGGTTTGGGGAGCCATGTCATCTGCTAGTGTAGGACCACTGTGTTTTATCAAGATCAAAGTCAGTGCTGCCATCTACCAGGAAATTTTAGAGCACTTCCTGCTTCCCTCTGCCGACAAGCTTTTTGGAGATGGAGATTTCATTTTCTAGCAGGACTTGGCACCTGTTCACACAGCGAAAAGTAGCAATACCTGGTTTAATAACCACAGTATCACTGTGCTTGATTGGTCAGCAAACTCAACTGACCTAAGGAGCAGGGGCGTAACTACCGGCATAGCAGACGTAGCAGTCGCTTTGGGGCCCGGCCCTTGTGGGGGGCCCGGACCCAGCGCCGCTACGCTGCTATCCGGTCAGCTACAGGCCCCCAGTGTGTATATACAGGTCCCCCACTCCTCCTCTGCTGCACACGTCACCTGTAAAGGAATACATCATACTTACTTATCTCTGCCGGCTGCCGCCGCTCTGCACCGCGCTCCGTCTTCATCCAGCTTCTTCCTGGTTGTGACGTCATTTCCTGCGCCCGGCGGTCACAACCAGGAAGAAGCTGGATGAAGACGGAGCGCGGTGCAGAGCGGCGGCAGCCGGCAGAGATAAGTAAGTATGATGTATTCCTTTACAGGTGACGTGTGCAGCAGAGGAGGAGTGGGGGGCCTGTATATACCCACCAGGGGCCTGTATACTACCACCAGGGGCTCTGTATACTACCACCACCAGCAGCCCTGTATACTACCACCAGGGGCCTGTATAATCCACCACCAGGGGCTCTGTATACTACCACCAGGGGCCTGTATATACCACCACCAGGGGCTCTGTATAATACCACCAGGGGCCTGTATATACCACCACCAGGGGCTCTGTATACTACCACCAGGGGCTCTGTATATACCACCACCAGGGGCCTGTATATACCACCACTAGGGGCCTGTATATACCACCACCAGGGGCCCTGTATACCACCACCAGGGGCCTGTATATACCACCACCAGGGGCCCTGTATACCACCACTGGGGCCTGTATATACCACCACTGCGGAGGCTGCTGTAATACTGCTGGGGCCTGTATATACCACTGGAGAGGCTGCGGTATACCACTGGGGCTGCTGTATATACTGCTGGGGCCTGTAAGGGGGTGTGTCTTGAAGGGGCGTGTCATTTGGGGGGGCGTGTCTTGGAGGGGCGTGTCATTGGGGGCGTGTCTTGGAGGGGGCCCCGTTCAAAAGTTTGCTATGGGGCCCTGCCAGTTCTAGTTACGCCCCTGCTAAGGAGTATTGTCAAGATGAAGATGAGAGACACCAGACTCAACAATGCAGACAAGCTGAAGGCTGCTATCAAAGCAACCTGGGCTTCCAGAACACCTCAGCAGTGCCACAGGCTGATCACCTCCATCTCAAGCCACATTGGTGCAGTAATTCATGCAAAAGGAGCTCCGACCAAGTATTCAGTGCAGTTACTGTACATACTTTTCAGTAGGCCAACATTTATGAGTCTAAAATCATATTTTCAGTTGGTCTTATATAATATTCTAATTTTCTGAGATAATGACTTTTGGGTTTTCATTGGCTGTAAGCAATAATCATCAACATTTACAGAAATAAACACTTGAAAAAGATCATTCTGTTTGTGATGACTCTATATAATATATGCATTTTACTTTTTGTATTGAATTACTGAAATAAATTAACCTTTTGATGATATTCCAATTTATTGAGGTGCACTTGATTTGAAGCTTTAACCTCCACAAGGACGAGGTGGTGAAAATGGAGCTGTTGGACATGATGGTCGAATAGGCTTTTGTGGCGCCCTGCAACGAGTGTGTCACAGGAGGGTATTGAAGCCAAGACAGCAGCAGCAATATTCTCTGACTAAGCAATGACACAGTTAACTCAGAGATCCATACCCTACATGCATCATCAACATAGAGGGCCAATAAGGTCCTGGTGGGCGGAGTGTAGAGTAGTGTGCAGAAAGAGAACTCTCTGAAACAACGTAGGAGAAGGAGCAAAAAGGACGAGCTCTGCAACCTAGGAGAGGGGGCCTGCACAGTCCCGTGCAGCCCCTTGGCCGACACCCCGGTTGGGCGCCATTACCCCCGGTGCCTTAACAACCGATCTACGGGCATCTACAAGCGGGTCCAAAAACATCCCGTGCCCATCTACAGCCGGTTTACTGGTACCGAAGCTAGTAGTAGTTCAGCATTGCTATGCGAACCAGAGGAGTGGAGGGACCGCTTTACAGGAGCACCCCACCACCACCATACACAGGCGTCTAGCCAGCGGTGTACCCACCAAAAGGACCCAAGGCTCCCCAAAACACCCGGAACGTATACCCCGGGTAGGGCATTGAAGCAGCCTTCTTGTACCCGATCTGGCATTCCTGGGCGACAACGGCAACACAAGTAGTTAGAATGAAGGAACACCGCGGATCTCTGAGAAACACTGGTCATTGCTGAGTCCACCCGGTCCACTACCCGTCACTGTATGCCATGTACTGCCTGCTGGTTACAGTAAACTACCCGTCACAGAGACTTCCAGTGTCCGTGCTTTCTTATGAACTGTCTATCTCTGCACACTAAGGTAACCGCAGCTGCCTCAGAACATCTTGTGCAGCTCCTGGCTCCGGGGATCATCGCCCAGCCTGTGGGGAGCATTCCATCTTGCTGCATTCCATCCCCCGGAGGCCCCGCTGCGCCAATACAGTTACCGGAACTCTCATAGGTGGCGTCACGAAACAATTTAACCCCTAAACTGTTCCACTAACGACGTCTTATTTGATCTGGACCACCGGGCCCCACTACCGGCAGGCGCTGCACCCCGTGACAAGGAGGAAGAAGAAACGCCTGTCCCTCGGAGTCCCGGCCACGGTTAGTCACTTTAGCTAACTGCCATTTTTTTGTGTATTTTCAATTTTTTATTTTGGTTTTTTATGTTTTTGTCCTTGTTTATGAACCTAACCGATATGAAGCTATAACCCCTTTTCTCTGCCTTGGAGTGCTGCAGCCAATACCAAGTATCCATATTCTCAGTTTCCCTGTCTGTCTTTACCTATTCCTGTGTTTTATTATCTGCAGTGGCAAGGCTAGCATCCTTGCCGGCCGGCGCACTATCCAGGGTTGCCTTGGGTGACAGACAGAGACTAGGCACACGACGGCGACAGGGGGAAGGACCTGCTCAGTGTGTCAGGGCAGTGAGAGATAGACACAGGCCAGTGTCAGGAAGTGTCCCTATCCCCCTCTCCCTACTGTTAAGATCTTCCTTCCCTTCTTTACCATCCTGCTGTCCTTTGTGTTGGGTTGTGCGTATGAACATTTTTCCTGTCTGTACGTGACAGAGATATTCACACAGCAAGGCATGCTGTGCACCCTCTGCTTTTTGCTAGATTAGGCAAATAGTCAAATTATACTGTCTGTATGCTGGTTTTTGAGTGTTACACAAAGCTACATGATCCAGTGCTGAATGAGGTTTGTGAGATTCACACAGCAATGCACGCTGTACACCCTCAGCATTTTAGGCTGTGTGCTCACGGTCCGGGGGAGCTACGTCTTGAACGCAGTTGCACTGGACATGCGGGAAGCCGTCGGTGAGTGCAGGGAGCCTGCAGCCGCCCTGTACTCACCATCTGTGATGGGTGCAGGGCAGATTCTCTCTGCATTCACTCGATGGGAGCCGCTTCTGACTCCTCAGTATGAAATGAACATGCTGTGTAGGAGCGGAATACCGGCAACCCAAACCGCAGCTAAAAGAACGCTGCAGTCGGGTGCATCATAGTGAGGATTGGATTTCTACAAATCCCATCCACTATTCTGCTACCGTGCTACACAGTGTTTTGGACGCAGCGACAATATGCTGCTTCCAAACTGCTGAAAAGACTGATCGTGTGCACTTACCCTCAGTGGATTAAGCAAATAATCAGATTAGACTGCATGCATGCAGCTGTGTTTGAACACTACACTTTGCTGCGTGATGCAGTGGTTGTATCAGATTTTTAATGAATTGCACCTATCACTGTCCCTCACTCCAACAGTGTCATTTCGCTATGCTAGTCAAAGCAAAATGGTGGTGCAGCCTGTAATCTATCTTTTATTCATACTGGGTCATTGGGTGCCCCGAACAATCACAACCGTGCTAATACTTGTAACCGCTAACCATGGTCAGGTGATGTAGTTACCATGGTACCTAAGCTGTGTCCTCGGGTGACCTCACTGACTCACCGATGACACAGCTGCTGCTCTCGGGGCAAGATACGCAGATTTGAGCATATCCTTAGGTGGTTAAACACCCAGAGGCAATGTGGGCACCGGCCCTGCCTCTTACAGCCAGAGCTTGGCTATCTAAGCCAAACTCCCGTTGGTGATAATGCAGGCACAATTTCTATGCCTGCATGATTACCATGACATAACTGGACATCACATGTCGTGAACCTCTTCCTGGTCATGATGTACAGTTACTTCAACTGTTGTGAAGGAGTAAGGCAGAGAATCAAAGCTTTTTCTATATTACTAAAAAAACATTAAATTGCTGGATAAAATCTGCAACAAAAATGCATTACAGTTGGAAAATATTAAAAGAAACACAACAAAAATGCAATGATTCTAAAAGATTGTTCTTGTGTCTGTCATGTGATGCGGGCAGGTATCTGCAGAAAGCGTGCAGGAAAAAAGCAATAGAAAATTGCAGCATTTAAGCAATCATATAAAATAATTGTTTTTTTTTTTTTTTTTTAGTTATTTTATAGGAAGAAAACAGTCTTTCTTTTATCTTCCCTTTAGAAAACATAGAAATACACTGTATACACGATGTATCTCTATGTACCAGTATATTCTGAATTGGTTTTGGGATTGGATTTTGGGTCCAGTGGGTGGTCCTATTAGTGGCTGACAACTGTTATTGTATAAGTGTGCATAACTGTCACTTGCTGATAAGATCGCCCACTGGACCCAAAGTCCCAGAAAGAGCAATAGATTAAATGATGAAAACACAGATTATACTGAATCTTCTTTAACAAAACTATGTATCAATCCTGCTCTATAACATGATGCCTGCAGATTAGAATGCATTTTGAGGGTGACAGGTTCCCTTTAACATTTCGCAATTTTCAAACTTTTAATTTTTATAACATTAAATCACAAAGTTATACCACACAAAATAGTTAATGAATAACGTTACCCACATCTCTACTTTACATCGGCACCATTTATTCAACATTATTTTTGTGAAGAAGTTAGAAGTTTATCAGCAATTTCTAATTTTTCCCATAAAATTTACAATACTTTTTTTCGGACCATGTCACATTTTAAGTGTCTTTTAGAGGCCTATGTGACAGAAAACACCCAAAAGTGACACCATTCTAACAACTGCACCCCTCAAACTACTCAAAACCTCATTCCAGAAGTTTATTTACCCTGGTAAATTGGCTGGAATTTTTAGCTGGCACCATGTCGGGTTTGAAGAGTCCCACATGTGCCTAAACAGTGGGGTTTGCCCACAATTGACCCCATTTAGGAAACTAGACCCTGAAAGGAATTTATGTAAATGTGTAGTGAACACTTCGATCCCCCATGCACTTGATATGTTTATACATGAAAATTAAAATATTTCTTTTTTCCCACAAAAGTGTTTTTTAACCTCAATTTTTAAATTTATACAAGGGCAACAGAATATAATGTCTGCAATTTTTTTTTTGGGCAATTTCTCCTATGTGTACAGTTACCCAATATGTGGCAGAAAACCACTATTTGCACGCACATCAGGGCTCGCAAGGGAAGGCGTGCCATTCAACTTTTTCAAAAGCAAACTGGCTGTAATCATTTGCTGACACTATGTCACATTTGGAGGGGCCTTGATGTGTCTATTTAAAACGCACACTTATGACCCCATTTTGGAAACTAGACTTTCCCCCAATGAAGTGTTTAGTGAGCAGTTTGAACGCCCAGGTGCTTCAAAGAATTTTATAATGTTGAGCTGTGAAAATGAAAAAATACTTTTGTCACGAGTTGGTTATAACGGACGAGGGGGTAGGGTAGCAGAATGGCAATGATGGGCAAAGGTAATCAGGGTAGCTAATCTGACTCTTAGACTGGGGATCCCTAGCTGACTCCATTCCCAGAATTACCTCTAAAGGTGAGGATGTGTGGGCCCTTGCCCTGCTCATGACCGCCCCTAGAATATCACCCCCTCACCTCCACCCATGAACTGGGTTGAGAATAGCAACCTCAACATAGGGTTGCAATCTCCAAGGAATAAAGCTTCAGGAAGACTTAATCAAGAACTTCACTCAGCGTCAACACAGCTCACTGTCATGCAGAGAATGAACTCCATCAGTAACATCAGGTGATGTGTCATGGGACATCTTGAAAACTGGGGAAGTGGTCAACCACATCCCTGATACACACAGCAACATCTACTAATACTACAGAGCCACAGCAGCTAATACTGCAGAGCCACACCAACTGAAGTAAACCCTTAAAGTACAAAAAGGAATTACTCCAATAAACTACTTACACTGCGGGGCAGTTCACAGAGACTGCAAATAAGTCTACATGTGGCAACGTTTTTTCCACAAAAATGTTCCCTTAGTTTAAATTTTTTTCCATTTTCATAGTGGCGACAAGATAAAATGGACCATAATAGTGTTGCTAAATTTCTTCTGAGTACGCTGAAATCACTGTTTGGGCACACAGAAGGGTTCAGAAGGGAAGGAGCGCCATTTTAATTTTTGAACAGCAAATTACCTGGAATCGTTTGCTGACACGATGTTGTGTTTGGAGAGCCCCTGATATGCCTAAACAGTGAAGGTCCCCCACAAGTGACCCCATTTTGCAATCTAGACCCCAAATGAAATTTGTGAAATTTATCTAGATGTGTGGTGAACACTTTGAATCCCCAGTTGCTTCACATGATGAGCCATTAAAATTAAAAAATATTTCTTCTCAACAAAAATGTTTTTAACCTCAATTTTTTCATTTTTACAATCGCAACAGGATAAAATGGACCCCAAAATTTGTTGGGCAATTTCTCTTGATTACACTGATATTTCATACGTGGTGGAAAACCAATGTCTGGGCGCACAGCAGGGCTCAAAAGGCAAACTGGCTGGAAACGTTAGTGTCCTATTTGGAGAGCCCCTGATGTGCCTAAACAGTGGAAACCCCCCACAATTTACCCTATTTTGGAAACTAGACCACAATAGAATTTATGTAGATGTGTGGTGGGCACTTTGAACCCCCAGGTGCTTCACAGAATTTTATAACGTTGAGCTGCAAAAATGAAAATTTACTCTATTTCCACAAAAATGTTCTTTTAGCCTCAACGTTTTCATTTTCACAGGAGCAACAGGATAAAATGGACTCCAAAATGGGTTTGACAAGTTCCCCTGAGTACAATGATACTCCACATGTGGTGGAAAACCACTGATTTGGTGCACAGCAGGGTTCAGGAGGGAAGGAGCGCCATTTGACTTTTTGAACTGCAAATTGGCTGGAATCGTTAGTGGACACCATGTTGTATTTGAAGAGCCCCTGATGTGCCTGAACAGTTGAAACACCCCACAAGTAACCCCATTTTGGAAACTAGACCCACCTTGTAATTTATCTAGATGTGTGGTGGGCACTTCGAACCCTCAGGTGCTTTACAGAATTTTATAATGTTGAGCTGTGAAAATTAAAAAGTAATTTTTTTTCCCACAAAAATGTTCTACACAGGGGCATCAGGATAATACGGACCCCAAAATGTGTTTGGCAATTTCTCCTGAGTAGGCTGATACCCCGTATGTGGTGAAAAAACTCTGTTTGGTCAAACATTAGGGTTTGGAAGGGAAGGAAGTAATTTGACTCTTTGAATTGCAAATTGGCTGGAATTGTTAGCGCACTCCATGTGACATTTGGAGAGCCCCTGATAGAAGCCATGCATGGAGGAACACATGTCAGTGTGGGTGATATAGTCAGATCACAGCTGGAGGGTCTCCCCTTCACTTACTCCTCAGGGTCCCCCACAGAGGCCATGCAGAGGGGGACACATGCCATTGTGGATGATAGGTTCACATGACATCTGGAGTGTCTCACCAGTGTACACTCCTCAAGGTCCCCACAGAGTCCATGCAGGTAGGGTCACATGTCAGTGTGGATGATAAGGTCAGATGACAGCTGCAGGGTCTCCCCTGTACTCACTCCTCAGGGTCCTCCATGGAGTCCACACAGGGACATATGTCAGTGTGGATGACACCTGGTGGGTCTCCCCAGCACTCACTCCTCAGGGTCCCCCATGGAGGTCATGCAGGGAGGGACACATGTAATTGTTGGTGATAGGGTCAGATGACAACTGGAATGTCTCACCAGAACACACTTCTCAGGGTCCCCCATGGACTCCAGGCAGGTAGGGTCATATGTCAGTGTGGCAGATAGGGTCAAATGACACCTGGAGGGTCTCCCCAGTATTCATTCCTAAGGGTCCACCATGGAAGCAATGCAGGGAGGGACACATGTCAGTGTGGATGATGGGGTCAAATGACACCTGCAGGGTCTCCCCAGTACTCACTCCTCAGGGTCACCAATGGAGGCTATACAGGGTGGGACACATGTCAGTTTAGGTGATGAGGTCACAAGACTCCTAGAGAGTCTCCCTAATACTCACTCCTCAGGGTCCCTCATGGAGACCATGCAGAGAGGGACACATGTAAATGTGGATGATATGGTCCGATACCTGGAGACTACTTACTCCTCAGGGTCCCCCATGAAGGCAATGCGGGAGGGACACATGTGATTGCAGGTGATAGGATCAGATGACACTTGGAGGGTCTCCCCATTATTTACTCCTCAGGGTCCCCCACGGAGGCTATGCAGGAAGGGACAAATGTCAGTGTGGGTGATTATGTCAGATGATGCTTGAAAGGTCTCCCCAATACACACTCCTCAGGGTCCCCCACAGAGACCATGCAGGAAGGGACATATGACAGTGTAAGTTATAGGGTCAGATGATACTTGTAGGGTCTCCACAGTACTCACTCCTCAGGGTCCCTGGATGTCATTCAGGGACGGACACATGTCAGTGTGGGTGATAGTTGCAGATGACACCTTAAGGATCTCTCCAGTAGTTAGTCCTCAGGGTCTCCCATGGAGGCCATTTAGGGAGGGACACATATCAGTGTAGGTGATAGGGTCTAATGATACCTGGAGGGTCTCCCCGGTACTGACTCCACAGGGTCCCTCATGGAGGCAATGTTTGCCAGTGTGGGTAATAGGGTCAGATGACACTTGGAGAGTCTCCCTAGTACTCAGTCTTCACGGTGCCCCATGGAGACCATGCAGGGAGGTACACATGACAGTGTGGGTGATGGGGTCAGATGACACCTGGAAGGTCTCCCCAGTACTCACTCCTCAGGATTCCCCACAGGGATCATGCTGGGAGGGACACATGTCAGTGTGGGTGATAGTTAAAGATGACACCTTGAGGGTCTCTCTAATACTCAGTCCTCAGTGTTCCCAATGGAAGCCATGTAGGGAGGGATACATGTCAGTTTAGGTATAGGGTCTAATGACACCTGGAGAGTCTCATAGTTACTCACTCCTCATGGTCTCCCATGGAGGTGTGGCACCCCAGAGTCAAATTGCCACAGTATCACCATTGATAGGTGTCACCAGAGCAGTAAGGGGTATTCCACTCAGGCAACACACCAGCAACACCAACACCTCCCAGACAGAAGAGGAAAGCAAGCCCGGCTTCAGGTGAGCTCCCCTATATATTCTGGTTTGAAGAGCAACAAGAGCAGTGCAGTTCGTGTGAGGACTGTGAAGAGCACAGTTAAGTGCAGTTTCTGTGCAAACAGAGAACCAGACCTGGGTGTAAACGAGCTGTGCCAGGCTCATCCCAAGGTCCATTGCTGGACACCAGGTCTAAGGCTAGGGTCTGAGGAAATAGAAGAGAAAAAAACCTACCGGGAGGTTGCACCACCCTGTGCTTCCCCTCCGCGAGAGGAACAACGCAAGAATGGACACCGGAGTCCGAGCCCGTGCAGGTCCACACACACACACCAACAGTCAACACTGGAGAGTGGGGGGACTCCAGGTTCTCCAGCTACACGGTACCAGGGACACAGCAATGTACAGAATCCAGTAACACTGACTTCCCAGGGTGGGGTAGAGAAGTGAAGAACTCGAGTTGTCTGTTATACTGGTAGACGCAGACAGAGACAGGGCCGGCAGCCTACCTTAAGCAACTGCAGGGCCGCAACACAAGCGAAGTGAGGAAGCCAATACGACCCGCCCGGGTGAGAATTACCTCAAACTGCTCTCCAGACTCCATGGACAGAGTATAGCATTTGCCTTGACTCCAGTAAAGAGACTAAGAAAACGCATATCAGTGAGTCTACCTGTTGCCTTGTGATCGATAACGGAACCTTATACTTGCAGAGCCGCCAACTACCAGCACCGTGGAGAGCTGCAGCAAAGTAAGTGACTGTGTGAATCACGATCCCTCACAAAACCCCATCCAATATCACTATCACTCCTGCCCTGGGACCCTCAGCCCTATCCGAGGAGGGCTTACCATCCACGCTGTTCTAAGTCACCATCCCCAGCAGGAATACGGCAACGGTGGTTCTATTACCCACATACCCCGGGTGGCATCATGACAAATCCCTTGTAAATAACCCCTTTTTGGACTGATCCCAGGCCATGGGATCGGGTTACAACTACCGTGATACCCCAGAAAGACATCACCGGCCCGGCTCCCGAGTACCCCATAGCCTGGGGGCACATCAGAGGCAATACTTGTCAGTGTAGGTGATGGGGTGAGATGCAACCTGGTGGGTCTCATACTCCTCAGTACATACTCCTCAGGGTCCCCCACAGAGACCATGCAGGGAGGGACACATGTCAGTGTAAGTTATGGGGTCAGATGATACCTGTAGGTTCTCCCCAGTACTTACTCCTCAGGGTACCTTACAGAGACCATGCAGGAAGGGACACATGTCAGTGTGATGGGATCAGATGACTCATGGAGGGTCTACCCAGTACTTACTCCTCAGGGTTCCCCACAGAGACCATGCAAGGAGGGACACATGTCAGTGTCAGTGATGGGGTCATATGACACCTGAAGGGTCTCCCCAGTACTTACTCCTCAGGGTCCCCCCCTTAGGCCATGCAAGGAGGGACGCATGTCAGTGTCAGTGATGGGGTCATATGACACCTGGAGGGTTTCCCCTGTTCTTAAAACTCAGGATCCCCCTTTGAGGCCATGCAGTGAGGGACACATGTTAGTGTAAGTGATGGGATCAGATAACACCTGAAGGGTCTCCCAGGACTTACTCCTCAGGGTCCCCCCTTAGGCCATACAGGGAGGGACACATGAATCAAAGTTAAACCTGCAGAAGGATACTAAAAATATTTTTTATATATAAAAAACGGGTTTGTATCTTAAAAATCATGGAAATATGTGATTGCATACAGCAAAAAAAAACTTTAAAAATCTGAATAAAAGGCTGTATATGATGCAAATATTTAAATCTTTATTGAGACAAATAAATAATAAAAACAATGATCATAAAAATTGATGGGTAGCCAAGATTATTTATAGGTGGCTTACATGTACCTCTTTCTAAATAAATGGCAATACATAGGTATAACTTGCTATAGTAATGTACATTTAGTAAAGAAATCTATTATATAATCGCGAATCGTAAATCCGCCCCTCTCGGCGCTACTTCCGGCGTGGTCATGTGGATACGCGCGAAGCATTGGCCGCTGAGACAGCGCCCATTGCGAGTCTCAGGCACACGGCGAAGCATTGCCCACGTAGCGGGCATTGCGAGCCGCCGCCCTACGCGGGCATTGCGAGCCGCCGCCCGCGCTGCCTCCGTTCCCCGCTACCCACATCTTGCCCCGGGACCATGAAGCGGAGGCGGACCAGCCGCCTCCGCTCCCCGCTACCCACAGCCCACCGACGACTATCGAGCTGCCCCCTGTGCCTCCCCCCAGCTCCGATCCACAGCCCAGCACCGCTCCCCAGCCCCGCCTCGCCCCCCCAGCACCGCACACTCCCAACCCGCACAGACCCCCCCCTCACTGCCCGCACACCCCTCCGCCGCCAGCCCCCATCCATCCACAGCCTAGCACCGCCCCCAGCCCGCCCCCCTCCCCCCCCCCAAACCCCCACAATATGTCCGCACAGCCCCCCCCAACCCACAATGTCCGCACAGCCCCCCCCCCACAATGTACACACAGCCCCCCACACCGCACACACCCCAACGCCGCACAGCACCCCCCCCCCACTGCCCGCCACACCCTCCCCCGCCAGCCCCCACCCATCCACAGCCTAGCACCCCCCCCAGCCCACGCCCCTCCCCCCCCAAACCCCCACAAATGTCCGCACAGCCCCCCCCAACCCACAATGTCCCACAGCCCCCCCACATGTACCACGTCCCCCCCCCCCATGTTCACACAGCCCCCCCCCACAATGTCCAAACAGCCCCCCCCCACAATGTCCGCACAGCCCCCCCACAATGTCCCACAGCCCCCCCCCCACAATGTCCGCACACTCCCCCACAATGTCCCACACCCCCCACCCACAATGTCCAAACAGCCCCCCCACCACAATGTCCAAACAGCCCCCCCCACAATGTCCACACAGCCCCCCCCCACAATGTCCACACAGCCCCCCCCACAATGTCCAACAGCCCCCCCCCACAATGTCCACACAGTCCCCCCCACCATGTCCAACAATCCCCCAATGTCCCACAGCCCCCCAAGTGTCCACACAGCCCCCCCCCACAATGTCCACAACAGCCCCCCCCATGTCCAAACACCCCCCCCCACAATGTCCAAACAGCCCCCCCACCCAGCCCCCACAATGTTCAAACAGCCCCCCCCCACAATGTCCCACAGTCCCCCCCAGAAGCCGACAGCCCCCCCCACAATGTCTAACAGCCCCCCCCACAATGTCCAACACCCCCCCACAATGTTCAAACAGCCCCCCCCCATCCACAGCCCCCACAATGTTCCCAGCCCCCCCCACAATGTCCAAACATCCCCCCCCCACAATTTACAAACAGCCCCCCACAATTTCCAAACAGCCCCCCCCCACAATGTCCGCACAGCCCACCCCCAAAATCTCCAAACAGCCCCACCCACAATTTCAAAACAGTCCCCCCCCCCCACAATGTCCACACAGCCCCCCTCCACAATGTCCGCACAGCCCCCCCCCACAATGTCCACACAGCCCCCCCCCACAATGTCCACACAGCCCCCCCCACAATGTCCACACAGGCCCCCCCCCCACAATGTCCAAACTGCCCCCCCCCACAATTTCCAAACAGCCCCCCCCCACAATTTCCAAACAGCCCCCCCCACAATGTCCGCACAGCCCACCCCCAATTTCCAAATAGCCCCCCCCCACAATGTCCGCACTGCCCACCCCCACAATGTCCGCACAGCCCACCCCCACAATGTCCGCACAGCCCACCCCCACAATGTCCGCACAGCCCCCCCCCCACAATGTCCGCACAGCCCCCCCACAATGTCCACACAGCCCCGACGCCGGCGATCACTTACCTGTCTTCATCACATCTGATTCGTCAGGTCCAGTCTTCCATCCGGCCCAGGCATCCTCTTCATCCGCCATGTTACTCTATGAGCCCTTTCAGCGGACCTGAAGGAGAACTGTGTCTTTAGAAATGACTCAGTTCTCCTTCAGGTCCGCAAAAAGGGCTCATACAGTTACATGCCGGATGATGCTGCACGCTGATTGGTCGCTTCTTCCCATAGAGAAACATGGCCATGTTTCTCTATGGGAAGAAGCGACCAATCAGCGTCCAGCATCATCCGCCATGTAACTCTATGAGCCCTTTGAGCGGACCTGAAGGAGAACTGTGTCTTTAGAAATGACTCAGTTCTCCTTCAGGTCCGCAAAAAGGGCTCATACAGTTACATGGCGGATGATGCTGCACGCTGATTGGTCGCTTCTTCCCATAGAGAAACATGGCCATGTTTCTCTATGGGAAGAAGCGACCAATCAGCGTCCAGCATCATCCACCATGTAACTCTATGAGCCCTTTGAGCGGACCTGAAGGAGAACTGTGTCTTTAGAAATGACTCAGTTCTCCTTCAGGTCCGCAAAATGGGCTCATACAGTTACATGGCGGATGATGCTGCACGCTGATTGGTCGCTTCTTCCCATAGAGAAACATGGCCATGTTTCTCTATGGGAAGAAGCGACCAATCAGCGTCCAGCATCATCCGCCATGTAACTCTATGAGCCCTTTGAGCGGACCTGAAGGAGAACTGTGTCTTTAGAAATCACTCAGTTCTCCTTCAGGTCCGCAAAAAGGGCTCATACAGTTACATGGCGGATGATGCTGCACGCTGATTGGTTGCTTCTTCCCATAGAGAAACATGGCCATGTTTCTCTATGGGAAGAAGCGACCAATCAGCGTCCAGCATCATCCACCATGTATCTGTATGAGCCCTTTGAGCGGACCTGAAGGAGAACTGAGTCTTTGAAGGAAACACTCAGTTCTCCTTCAGGTCCGCACAAAGGGCAATAATAAAATAAAAAATAATAATAAAAAAATAAAATAAAAGTAATATATAAAATTAATATATTAATTACATTAACTAATTAAAATAAAAAAAAATAATCTAATACAAATAAATTTAATTAAAATAAAAAAATTTATATTCAAATAATAAAAATAATAAATACTAAAATAAATCAAAATTAAAAAATAAATTAATAAAATTAAAATATATATAATTAAATTATTAATAACATTAACTAATTTTAAGAAAATCAAATTACTCAAATAAAAAAATTCAATTAAAATAAAAAAAATAATAATATTATAAAAATATTACATAATAAATAATTACAATAATAAAATAATAAATAATAAAAAAAAAATTCCATATAAAAATTCATAACATTAACTAATTCTAATAAAATAAAACAAATAAATAAAATATTCATAACATTAAGTTATTCAAAAAAAATGTAAATAAAAAAAAAATAAATAAATAAAATAATATAGCTACTATAATCTAATTAACGCACATTCTAGAATCCCGAAGCATTTGCATCGGGCTCACAGCTAGTATATATATATATATGTATAAATGTGCAAAGAAAAAAAAAAGGGGGGGGGGGGGGTTTGATAAACAGTTTACAAAGTGCTGGTGCAAAATGTCAAAAATACACACTCCATAATAAAAGTAAAAAAGTGCAATTCAATTGATATAGGAGATTCAGTCTAGACCCTGTCATCCCCTCTTGTATTCATCAATCCTCCATAAAAAATGTGAAAAAAGTGCAAAAAGAACTATAGCAATTTTATCATCCCAATTATTTCAAAGTATTGACCATATCACATATTTACAAGGTCACTAGCAGACCACCTGAATGCCCCTACGTGCGCGTTTCGGCCACTGCCTTTTTCTGGGGGTCCTTCCCCAAAAATAATTGGGTTCATAAAATTGCTATAGTTCTTTTTGCACTTTTTTCACATTTTTAATGGAGGATTGATGAATACAAGAGGGGATGACAGGGTCTAGACTGAATCTCCTATATCAATTGAATTGCACTTTTTTACTTTTATTATGGAGTGTGTATTTTTGACATTTTGCACCTTTGTAAACTGTTTATCAGCCCCCCCCTTTTTTTTTTTTTTCTTTGCACATTTACACATATATATATATTTCTTTACTAAATGTACGTTACTATAGCAAGTTATACCTATGTATTGCCATTTATTTAGAAAGAGGTACATGTAAACCACCTATAAATAATCTTGGTTACCCATCGATTTTTATGATCATTGTTTTTATTATTTATTTGTCTCAATAAAGATTTATATATTTGCATCATATATAGCCTTTTATTCTGATTTTTAAAGGGAGGGACACATGTCAGTGTAAGTGATGGGGTCAGATGATACCTGAAGGGTCTCCCCAGCACTCACTCCTCAGGGTCCCCCACGGAGACCATGCAGGGAGGGACACATGTCAGTGTAAGAGATGGGGTCACATGACACCTGGAGGGGCTCCCCAGTACATACTCCTCAGGATCCACCTTGGAGGCCATGCAGTGAGGGACACATGTCAGTGTAAGAGATGGGGTCACATGACACCTGGAGGGGCTCCCCAGTACTTACTCCTCAGGGTACCTCACAGAGACCATGCAGGAAGGGATACATGTCAGTGTACGTGATGGGGTCCGATGACACCTGGAGGGGCTCCCTAGTACTTACTCCTCAGGGTCCCCCCTGAGGCCATACAAGGAAGGACACATGTCAGTGTCAGTGATGGGATGAGATAACACCTGGAGGGTCTCCCCAGTACTTACTCCTCAGAGTCCCCAACAGAGACCATGCAAGGAGGGACACATGTCAGTGTCAATGGTGGGGTCATATGACACCTAGAGGGTTTCCCCTGTACTTAAACCTCAGGGTACCCTACAGAGACCATGCAGGGAAGGACATGTGTCAGTGTAGGTGATGGGGTCAGATCAGTGGCGTAACTTCAGGCTCAGGGGCCCCGATGCGAAAGCTCCAACGGGGCCCCCAATTATTAGAAATCTTTAATAGTATTAGTCTTTTTCTATAGGCCAAAGGGACTTTTGGGGCCTTCTTAGGCTGCAGGGCCCGGGTGCGATCGCAACCCCTGCACCTGTGGTAGTTACGCCCCTGGGTCAGATGATACCTGTAGGCTCTCCCCAATACTCACTCCTCAGGATCCGCATGGAGATCATGCAGTGAGGAACGCATGTCAGTGTAAGTGATGGGATCAGATAACACCTGAAGGGTCTCCCCAGGACTTACTCCTCAGGGTCCCGCCTTAGGCCATACAGGGAGGGACACATGTCAGTGTATGTGATGGGGTCAGATGACACCTGAAGGGTCTCCCCAGTACTCACTCCTCAGGGTCCCCCACAGAGACCATGCAGGAAGGGACACATGTCAGTGTATGTGATGGGGAGCAGATGATACCAGTAGGCTCTCCCCAATACTCACTTCTCAGTATCCCCCTTGGTGGCCATGCAGGAAGGAAGGGACACATGTCAGTGTAAGTGATGGGGTCACATGACACCTGGAGGGGCTCCCCAGTACTTACTCCTCAGGGTCCCCCACAGAAATCATACAGGGAGGGACACATGTCAGTGTATGTGATGGGGTCAGATGACACCTGAAGGGTCTCCCCAGTACTCACTCCTCAGGGTCCCCCACAGAGACCATGCAGGAAGGGACACATGTCAGTGTATGTGATGGGGGGCAGATGATACCAGTAGGCTCTCCCCAATACTCACTTCTCAGTATCCCCCTTGGTGGCCATGCAGGAAGGAAGGGACACATGTCAGTGTAAGTGATGGGGTCACATGACACCTGGAGGGGCTCCCCAGTACTTACTCCTCAGGGTCCCCCACAGAAATCATACAGGGAGGGACACATGTCAGTGTATGTGATGGGGTCAGATGACACCTGAAGGGTCTCCCCAGTACTCACTCCTCAGGGTCCCCCACAGAGACCATGCAGGAAGGGACACTTAAGTGTAAGTGATGGGGGGCAGATGATACCAGTAGGCTCTCCCCAATACTCACTTCTCAGTATCCCCTTGGTGGCCATGCAGGAAGGAAGGGACACATGTCAGTGTAAGTGATGGGGTCACATGACACCTGGAGGGGCTCCCCAGTACTCACTCCTCAGGGTCCCCCACAGAAATTATACAGGGAGGGACACATGTCAGTGTAAGTGATGGGATCACATGACACCTGGAGGGGCTCCTCTCTTCACTCCTCAGGGTCTCTTGGCATAACGGCAGCATTCTCATCCCTTTCCTCCCCTCCCCCACTCATCCCCTCCTCCCCTCCCCCACATCGCGGTACCTGGAGTGCTGTGTTCCCCTGAGAATTCAGGGCATTGGGGTTGATGCGCTCCCGTAAGAGTCTTTGTACCGTCTTCAGGTCTCCCCTAGCCGCGGCCTTTGACAGGTCATCCACTGACATGGTGACACTGATCTTTGTACAAAAACGAGGAGGAGGAAAGGGAGGACTCGGCCGTCTGTGCAATGATGGGAGTGCCCTCTATTTCGTTGCTCTTCCTCCCTCTTCACCGATTTTTTCTTTCTCCCCCCAGCTCTGCCAGTGAAGCAAACTTGTGGGTCTCTCTCCAATCTTTGCAGAACTACAACTCCCAGCATGTCTTCCTCAGCCTGTGACGGTGGCAGAATGGCTGGAGTTGTAGTCCAGCTGCAGTCACAGCCTTGGGGACACATAATATACAGGACAGATGAAGGGTGGTGGGCTTATTATTTGGGCACATTGGGGGGACTGGGGGGGACACTATACTGAATAGGATTGGATGAGCTCTGACAGCAGGCCCTCCTCACAGAAGCTGCACCTCCAACGTTCATCTATTTCTACTGAACTTTTATTATTCGGTACAAGAAGGTGAAATATATATATATTCCCTCATATTTTAACGCATTTAACAATTAAGTAAATAATATTGATGCCAGTAATGTATTGTGCATCGCAAGAATTGTGGGGGGTTTACAAAAATGTTTGCTATTCGCAGAGCACAACAAATACATTAATGTGTGGATATATATATGTATGTGTGTATAATATGTGCATGTATATATATATGTGTATGTATATACCGTATATATCTATATATATATATATATGTGTGTATATATAATATGTGCATGTTATTTATACGAATGCGTGTATGTTATATTATACATATGTGTGTATGGGCCGCTTTACACACACCAACTTCTGTGTCCAACTTGTTCGCAGATCTCTGGTTGCAGTGAAATCATGGACATATTGTTACATTTGTACACAGCCACAAAATGGAGCAATGTGTCCATGATTTCACTGCAACCTGAGATCTGCGAACAAGTTGGACACAGAAGTTGGTGTGTGTAAAGCGGCCCTTAGTAATATATATAAATATATATATGTATAATATGTGCATATATATATATATATATATATATATATATATATATATATATATATATATATATTAAACAAAATGACTGCAGCGCTCCTTATCTTCAATCCAAGTGCCTTTATTGGCCTTCAGGTGTATTTGGGACGTTTCGGGAACATCTCCCTTCCTCTATGTTCCCGGATCTTCCCAAATACACCTGAAGTCCAATAAAGGCACTTGGATTGAAGATAAGGAGCGCTGCAGTCATTTTGTTTATTGTATTCCAGTGAGGAGGAAGAGAAACTGGACTGATGTGCACCCAAACAGAGCTGTGCTGCTTATTTCCTTAATAATGTGTATGTAAGATATACTTATATACAACAAGAAAAAATAGAGCAGCGTTTTCAAAAAAGCAAAGCTGTGGTGCTCAAATCAGCCCTAGGTAGGGATCAGCTACCAGGATACCGACCATATCTGCAAAATAACGGACTGCAGCACTCATCCTATTCTTTTCATGGCTTTATCGGCCTTCAGGTGAAATGGTGGCACCATTTATATATATATATGTATATATATATATATATATATATATATATATATATATATATATATATATATATTATATATATGTATGTGTGTGGAATATGTGCATGTATATATAGTGTATGTAATATATATATATATATATATATATATATGTGTGTAATACGTATATGTATATATATATGAATATGTGTGTGTACATAATATATCTAAATATATATGTATAATATGTGCATGTAATATATCTAAATATATATGTGTAATGTGTTCATACATATATATATATATATGTGTGTGTATGTTATATATATATATATATATGTATAATATGTGCATGTATATTTAGTGTATGTAATATATATATATGTGTAATGCGTGCATGTATATGTATATATATATATATATATATGAATATGTGTGTGTACGTAATATAACTAAATATATATATGTATAATATGTGCATATATATATATATATGCATGTAATATATCTAAATATATATGTGTAATATGTGCATGCATGTATATATAATAAATATATATGTGTGTGTATGTAATATATATATATAAATATATATATATGTATAATATGTGCATTTAGTCCTGCCAATAAAGCTTCTTTGAATCTTGAATCTTGTGCATGCATATATATATATATATATATATGTGTGTGTATGTAATATATATATATAAATATATATATGTATAATATGTGCATGTATATATATATATGTGTGTGTGCATGTGATATATCTAAATATATATACGTATAATATGTGCATGTATAGATATATATATATATAAGTGTGTGTATGTAATATATATATAGTTTATTAGGGCAGCAATATATTTCACTGCAATAATGAATAATTTCACACATTAATGTTTTTGTTAGTGTGAATAACAAACATTTTTGTAATATATATGTGTATGTATAGACCCAGTTACACCCACAGATAATTGTGCAGATATTGTTGGCAGGTCTCTGGTTGCAGTGAAATCATGGACACATTGTTACATTTGTACACAGCCACAAAATAGAACAATGTGTCCATGATTTCACTGCAACCAGAGATCTGTGACCAATATCTGAACAGATATCTGTGTGTGTGACGTGGGCCTTATGTAATATATATAAATTTGAATGCTCTCCAAGGAGGGTCACACCTTACATTCTTTTATCCATGCATTTTTTCCTCGATTTGGCATTTTATGCCGAGCTATTTCACTACGATTAAAAAAAACTCAATTGAATTAGCAAAATAAAACAAAAATATTTAATCCCACGCAGTATCTTCTATTGACTTCAGTGCATATTTGGATATATTCTTTATTAGCTACATTTTGGTGTAGATGCAAAAAAGACAAACACATTAGTTTCCCTTGTAGGAGCTGTACATTGTGAAATCTCTGCAATTAATGTCCTTCATATATCCTATAGGAATTGTTGGGGTCTCTGCTGTAGGATCTGTATGAGCAGAGGGTCTTCATGTTCTGTCTGGGAGAATCACTGTGTGAATGAGGCCTGAGAAGACACAAGGAAAGAAACCGCATTCAGTGGACTCGGAGAAAAGGTCCTAAGAAATACAGGCAACGAATGAAGGGGAACATAACAATAAAACAGAGGAATCCCAGCACAGACAGAACCACGGACACGGCCTATGTGTTCTTCTGCTGAATGGATCCTGGAAAGAACGGAAAATCACCGATCTGCAGCATTGGAATAACTGGCCCAGCCCTGGGCTAGGAGTACTAAGAATGGCGACTGCTTAGATACACATTTATTATTATTGTGATTATTATTAATAGTACTAGTTGTACCAATTATTTATTATGAATCCTGCTTTCAGCATCTTTTGGTCATGTATCTACTTTTTGCTAACCCCCTCTAGAAAAGAACATAATAATAATAATAATAATAATAATAATAATAATAATAATAATAATAATAATAAAAAATTATTATTATTATTAGTAGTAGTAGTGGTTATTGTAGTCATATTATAAGTTGTAGTAGTAATAATAGTGCTAATAGAAATAGTAGTAATAGTAGTATGTGTAAATATCATACATTCAGCATATTTTGTTCATGTAACTACTTTTTGTTAACCCCTCTACGAAAGAGCATATAATAATATTAATAGTAATTATTATTAGCAGTAATTGTAGTCATGGTAGAAGTTGCAGTAGTAATAGTAGTGACATGTGTAAATTATTATACATTCTGCATCTTTTATTCATGTAGCTACTTTTTTTTAAAAACGTATTATTATTACTACCTATTATTAACACCACTATTACTTCAACTTTAACTACTACCACAACCACTGTTACTAATATAAATTATTATTACTACTACTAATTATTGTTACCACTATTTCTTCACTTTTACTATCACTACTACCAATAATAATAATCATTATTACTAATTATCACCACCACTGTTACTTCAACTTTTACCACTATAGCTAGTAATAATAATAATAATAATAATAATAATAATAATAATAATAATAGTAGTAGTAATATATTATTATTATTATTATTATTATTATTATTTTCACTATTGTTGTAAATAGTTGCATTAGTATTTTCCTTGTTAGCACAATTCCCTTTTACAGAGCAGGCAGCCTAATATAAAGCACAAGCAGAGGTGCCCCTTCCTCCCCCATGTGCCTCCTGCCTCCCCTATGTGCCCCTTCCTCCCCTATGTGCCCCTTCCTCCCCCATATGCCCCTTTCTTCCCCATGTGCCCCTTCCTCCCCCATGTGCCCCTTCTACCCCCATGTGTCCCTTCCTCCCTTGTGCCCTTTCTTCCCCCATGTGCCCCTTCCTCCCCCATGTGCCCCTTCTACCCCCATGTGTCCCTTCCTCCCTTTTGCCCTTTCTTCCCCCATGTGCCCCTTCCTCCCCCATGTGCCCCTTCTACCCCCATGTGTCCCTTCCTCCCTTGTGCCCTTTCTTCCCCCATGTGCCCCTTCCTCCCCCATGTGCCCCCTGCCTCCCCTATGTGCCCCTTCCTCCCCCATGTGCCCCTTCATCCTCTATGTGCCCCTTCCTCCCCCATGTGCCCCTTCATCCTCTATGTGCCCCTTCCTCCCCTATGTGCCCCTTCATCCTCTATGTGCCCCTTCCTCCCCCATGTGCCCCCTGCCTCCCCTATGTGCTCCTTCCTCCCCTATGTGCTCCTTCCTCCCTATGTGCCCCTTCCTCCCCCATGTGCCCCTTCCTCCCTCATGTGCCCCTTCTACCCCCATGTGTCCCTTCCTCCCTTGTGCCCTTTCTTCCCCCATGTGCCCCTTCATCCTCTATGTGCCCCTTCCTCCCCCATGTGCCCCCTGCCTCCCCCCATCTGCCCCTGTCCAGGGCACAGCTCTATGGATGCAGTTGATCTTTACCTGTAGGGAATAAGCAGATGACATCGGCCCAGATGATAATACTTCATCCTTTATTCTGATTTACAGGACACATGTGAGAGATGCAGCTAATATCCAGGGGGAGTGACGATTCCTAAAGCTATTAGTTCTTGTAGGACCGGTGCAGAGGCCCAGTCTATGGGGCGCCGGCCATAGATGTCCTGTGGGCTGTAAGCACTGGCTCCTCCATTCACCAGAACTACTAGAGTGTCCACAAAGCCTTCACGGATGGCATCATGGGCAGGGCAGGTGCCAGTTGTGGGGTCTCCGACAGTAGGGTCAGCTCCATGATCAATGAGCAGCTGAGCTAGGGATGGACTGCCCATCATCATGACCTGATGTGTGCAATGGAGATGGAAGAACATCATCATACTCTTAGTTACTCATTATTATTATTACGCCAATTATATATATTACATATGAAAAAGGGCATTTATAGACAGGTTCAATAATTATCCACAATACAAGGCACAGACAGGAGGGGAGAGGAGCAATCCACAGATGTAGCCTGCAGCAGCCTTATGCCCTCTGGGGGCCACACACCTCTACATCCTTATGATTCAGTGCTTAGCTTACGTTACATACACCATGTATATCCCAGTACAGATGGCATACTGTGCCCATAGACGGCTGGCCATGGCACAAAGGTCTCTCAGGACCAATATCCTATGACATATACCATACAGGCAAGGCTATGCAGTGTCCACTATAGAAGGTGTACCTGCAGGGGGCATCATATCGAGATATGTCACAAACACGTCCTGTCCATATATTCCCATACCCTGGAGTCCCATATAGTTCCATACCCTGGAGTCCCATATATTCCCATACCCTGGAGTCCCATATAGTTCCATACCCTGGAGTCCCATATATTCCCATACCCTGGAGTCCCATATAGTTCCATACCCTGGAGTCCCATATATTCCCATACCCTGGAGTCCCATATAGTTCCATACCCTGGAGTCCCATATATTCCCATACCCTGGAGTCCCATATAGTTCCATACCCTGGAGTCCCATATATTCCCATACCCTGGAGTCCCATATATTCCCATACCATGGAGCCCCATATATTCCCATACCCTGGAGTCCCATATATTCCCATACCCTGGAGTCCCATATATTCCCATACCCTGGAGTCCCATATATTCCCATACTCAGGAGTCCCATATATTCCCATACTCAGGAGTCCCATATATGCCCATACCCTGTAGTCCCATATATTCCCATACTCAGGAGTACCATATATTCCCATACCCTGGAGTCCCATATATTCCCATACCCTGGAGTCCCATATATTCCCATACCCTGGAGTCCCATATATTCCCATACCCTGGAGTCCCATATATGCCCATACCCTGGAGTCCCATATATTCCCATACTCAGGAGTCCCATATATTCCCATATCCTGGAGTCCCATATATTCCCATACCCTGGAGTCCCATATATTCCCATACCCTGGAGTCCCATATATTCCCATACCCTGGAGTCCCATATATGCCCATACCCTGGAGTCCCATATATTCCCATACTCAGGAGTCCCATATATTCCCATATCCTGGAGTCCCATATATTCCCATACCCTGGAGTCCCATATATTCCCATACCTGGAGTCCCATATATTCCCATATCCTGGAGTCCCATATATTCCCATATCCTGGAGTCCCATATATTCCCATATCCTGGAGTCCCATATATTCCCATACCCTGGAGTCCCATATATTCCCATACCCTGGAGTCCCATATATGCCCATACCCTGGAGTCCCATATATTCCCATACTCAGGAGTCCCATATATTCCCATATCCTGGAGTCCCATATATTCCCATACCTGGAGTCCCATATATTCCCATACCCTGTAGTCCCATATATGCCCATACCCTGGAGTCCCATATATTCCCATACTCAGGAGTCCCATATATTCCCATATCCTGGAGTCCCATATATTCCCATACCCTGGAGTCCCATATATTCCCATATCCTGGAGTCCCATATATTCCCATATCCTGGAGTCCCATATATTCCCATATCCTGGAGTCCCATATATTCCCATACCCTGGAGTCCCATATATTCCCATACTCAGGAGTCCCATATATTCCCATATCCTGGAGTCCCATATATTCCCATACCCTGGAGTCCCATATATTCCCATACCCTGGAGTCCCATATATTCCCATACCCTGGAGTCCCATATATGCCCATACCCTGGAGTCCCATATATTCCCATACCCTGGAGTCCCATATATTCCCATATCCTGGACTCCCATATATTCACATATCCTGGAGTCCCATATATTCCCATACCCTGGAGTCCCATATATTCCCATATCCTGGAGTCCCATATATTCCCATATCCTGGACTCCCATATATTCACATATCCTGGAGTCCCATATATTCCCATACCCTGGAGTCCCATATATTCCCATATCCTGGACTCCCATATATTCCCATATCCTGGAGTCCCATATATTCCCATATCCTGGAGTCCCATATATTCCCATATCCTGGAGTCCCATATATTCCCATACCCTGGAGTCCCATATATTCCCATACTCAGGAGTCCCATATATTCCCATATCCTGGAGTCCCATATATTCCATACCCTGGAGTCCCATATATTCCCATACCTGGAGTCCCATATATTCCCATACCCTGGAGTCCCATATATGCCCATACCTGGAGTCCCATTATATTCCCATACCCTGGAGTCCCATATATTCCCATATCCTGGACTCCCATATATTCACATATCCTGGAGTCCCATATATTCCCATACCCTGGAGTCCCATATATTCCCATATCCTGGAGTCCCATATATTCCCATATCCTGGAGTCCCATATATTCCCATACCTGGAGTCCCATATATTCCCATATCCTGGAGTCCCATATATTCCCATATCCTGGAGTCCCATATATTCCATACCCTGGAGTCCCATATATGCCCATACCCTGGAGTCCCATATATTCCCATACTCAGGAGTCCCATATATTCCCATATCCTGGAGTCCCATATATTCCCATACCTGGAGTCCCATATATTCCCATATCCTGGACTCCCATATATTCACATATCCTGGAGTCCCATATATTCCCATACCCTGTAGTCCCATATATATGGGTCTATTATTGTGGACGCTAATTTAAAATCACTTTTTCTTTCACTAGAAAGTGCAATAGAGAGTGATAGAAAACCCAATGTATTGTAATGGGAATATATAGGAGATCAGGAGTAAGCGATATACACCCACAGTCTGTGCATTCTCACATTCATAACACATACTTACCACTATAATACAGGTTCATGGATGCTGGGAATGATCACATATACAGAGGCACTCCTCACAACAGTGCTGACAATTATTGCCTCCTATGGCCATCTTTTTTTTTTTTTTTTTAAATCTTCATTGGTCTCATTCCAACTATATATATATAAAATCCTGCTATGGCTCTCTCTTAACTATCATTGCGTGTGTTTGTGTGTTTATCTATTATCTACCTATCTGTCTGCCTGTCTATCCCTCTGTATCTATCTATCTATCTATCTATCTATCTATCTATCTATCTATCTATCCCTCTGTTATCTATCTATCTATCTATCTATCTATCTATCTATCTATCTATCTATCTATCTATCTATCTATCTATTTCTATCTATCTATCTATCTATCTATCTATCTATCTATCTATCTATCTATCTATCTATCTATCTATCTATCTCCCTCTCCATATACACACGTTAATACTTGTATTGACATGGTTTATTCAATTTTATGTTACATTAAAAAATTCCATATAAAATATGATAATTAAATATTTTGTTTATATGCTATACATATTCTACAATATGATATATGTATATATTTATGCACATTTAAATGTATGTGTTTTTGTGCTATTATGTCTGCAGCAATTTATTTTTGTTTGGTAATGCTTGCTAGATTTTTTTCAATGTATCTCTCTCTCTCTTTCTCTCTCTCTCTCTCTCTCTCTCTCTCTCTCTATCTATCTATCTATCTATCTATCTATCTATCTATCTATCTATCTCCCTCTCCATATACACACGTTAATACTTGTATTGACATGGTTTATTCAATTTTATGTTGAAATAAAAAATTCCATATAAAATATGATAATTAAATATTTTGTTTATATGCTATACATATTTTACAATATGATATATGTATATATTTATGCACATTTAAATGTATGTTTTTGTGCTATTATGCCTGCAGCAATTTATTTTTGTTGTGTGTCTGTCTGTCTGTGTGTCTATCTGTCTGTCTGTCTATCTGTGATCCATAGTTCTGTGAAGTCTTGGGTTCAAAATGTTTTAATTATGAAAAATACTCATTGGGTTGTAGATCTATATATCTATCACATTACAAAAACACATGATCCATTTACTATACATAAAGTGAAACATTTATCTGTCAGCAATTTTGCTGAAACTTTATCACTTCCCTAGAAATATGTCATGGCATGTCTACAGAGATTGAGGCATATAGTATACATACACACGGGATCTGCACTGTCTCACAGATTACATATATATGTATATATATATATATATATATATATAAATATGCGCACTATATATACTGTGTATATATATATATATATATTATATATATATATATATATATATATATATATATATATACACGTATATATATATTTTTATATGAACATATACACTCACACATGATATAAAGTCTCACAGAGAGGTTCAGATGTATGAACACACATTTCGGCCAGTTTCTGTAAATTGACTATGAACATCCACTCCATGATATTTCTTTCCCTAGCTCTCACTCTTCATATATTATAATACATTTATAAAAATTATCTATAATGTATATATATATACACATAGTTATAGACATACTATATATGTACAGTATATACATTTATATGTTTGATTTGTGCTTCTGCTTATATATATATAATCACTACTATGTAACCTTCATATATATAATTACTTCTACGCAATCTTCATACACATCTACATACCACATTATATATATATATATATATATATATATATATATATATATATTTTATATATATATATATATAATAAGCAATTGAAATAATTGATGTTGTTGGTGCATTTGCAGAGACTTTAGTAGTGCTGTATACATACACCATGTATAAAGAATACGGCAGCGCTGTCTCTCCATTTCGGCACGTTGCCGGATGTCCAGTGGAGGGCTGATATAGCACAGTACACAGGAGAACTGTCATCTAGCTGTCACTCAGAAATCATGCACATAGCATTCTTTATAGTTGTCACATTAGTTTTTCTGCAAAATTCTAGACACAAACACCTGTCTGTTCATCTGTCTCTCAGATATCATTGTTTCTCAATTTTCTATCTATCCTTATCTATCTCTCTCTCTCTCTCTCTCTCTCTGTCTGTCTGTCTGTCTGATCCCTCTGTCTCTGTCGATCTTTCTGTCAGGTTTCCCTTGCACATGCCATCTTTCCTCCCCTACCTGGATGGCTGTTCTGCCATGAGAGTTGGTGGTGTTGGGGTTCACCCCTGCCTCCAGCAGTTCTCTGACTCGCTGTACATGCCCCTGTGCTGCTGCCATAGTCAGCTCCTCGGCCATGGCTCTTAGTGAGCTGCCATCATTGTGCGGCTGTTTGGCGCCCCCTGCTGTCTTCTCTGGAGCTGTCAGGTCTGTGTCTGCTTCTCTGCTCACAGTCCTGGACTCCAGCAGCTGATCGGCCATATATATATATGAGCCCACACCCATGGAGTGACAGAGCTCTTAGGTCATCATAAGGGAACAGAAACTGAAATGATCTGCCTGTGATGATACTGTGCATGTACTGAGCAGCCAGCACCTGTGTGTGGATACAGGGAGGATGAGGAAGATGGGAAGTCCCAGGTAAGGCTGGGTCCTAAGAGAACACATTAATGGGCCCCTGTCTGCTCCATACTGATGAGCTCATTATTCACACACCAGGGGCCTCACTTTCCTGTATAATGACAGTGTCTTCTGAATATGGCTCTTTATGGATAGTAAAAATGGAGTCAAAATACAATAGTTATTATAAAAATGACCTGGAGACATGATTGTCTGGATTAGTCCAATTACAGTGACACCAAAGATGTGTCAATTATTTTAAAATTCCCATTATTGAAAAAATATATATATTTTTAATTTTATTTAAATTCTTTTTTTTGTCGCCATTTATTGAGAACATTTCCATTTTCCTTATGGGGATGATACAGCCTGTTTCTTATGCAGTCAGATGATCTTGTTATTTCTATTGTATGGACATCCAATACTTTTATTACTTATTATGACTATTTTATATGAGGGTGAAGTAACCAAAAAATGTAGTTCTGCCGTTTTGATTTTTACGTCATCTACTTATCGGGTTAATAATTTTATATTTTAATGCTATACCAGATATGTTTTTTTTAGTGTATTCCTTATTTTAATTGAAAAAATCCTGTACCTGTACGTCCTGATCGCCTAGATTTAGTGTACTTGTTCTTGTCTCCCTCATCCTCATGTAAAGCGCCATGGAACCTAATGGCGCTATATAAATAAATAATATTAATAATAATAATAATAATAATAAAGAAGGGAAAGGAGGGTATAGCCAGAGTTGTAACTATTTTTTATATATTTTTTTAAATACTTTTAAAAAGCATTTAGCTTTATTTATTATTTCTCTTCAGGGCATTATACCTGTGATCATTTCATAGCGTGTACTTTATACTGCAATACCCTATAATCTAATCTATTTTCTAATAGACTTGCTATAATCATTCCCTACGATTCTCTAACTACGAATCTCACAGCTGTGGCTTATTCTATTTTCTGGTCTAATGACGTATCATATGAATGCCCCACTGCATGCTGGGATACTCACACAGATCGTCATCAGGCAGGGGGAGAGGCTGCAGTCACTTCCTCAGCCTCTGCCCCTCTCTGAACAACTGTGGCTATGGTTTCAGGAGCGGGGGCTGTCAGTGTTTCAGTGTTGTGTTCACAAGGGTCTCAAGACCACCCCTTCATCTCTCCCCACTGTACGCTGCCTTAGCCTCGCCCATGCAGTATCTCTTCTCGGTATGATCACTCTGTCCCTGACTGATGTCGGCTTATGCACAGTGCTAAGCCAACATCAAACAAGTGTCAGCATACCTATGGTGGAAGATCAGCAGTACAGGACATAAGCGCTGGTGACATCACTGGTCTCTGCTGGGCGGCACATCCATAGTCGTAAACCGACATCAGACAAGTGTCAGAATACCTGTGGTGTGGAGACATTGGTGATGTAAGACCTCAGCACCGCTCCGCAGGGGATGTTACTGGTTTCTGCTGGGCAGTTTATGCATAGTCATAAGCCGGGAGCTTCCACTAATGTCAACTTCTGGGCGGCACTTATCTCCCGTCCTGCAGGTATACTGACATTGACACTTCTCTGATAATCGGCTTATTACTACCCATAAGCCAAAATAATTCAGGGACAGTGCAATTGCACAACAGGCAAGACACAGCAAGTCATGCTTTGATTTAGGGAGGAGCAGAGGCTGAGGAAGTGACTGCGGCCTCTTCCCCTGCTCTGATGATGTTCAGTGCATCCCAGCATGCACTGGAGCATGGACATGATACACCATCAGACCAGGAAATAGAAAAAAAAACACATTAGCTGTTAATCTTGTTAGGGAACCATAGGGAGATATTAAAGGGATTATCTGGGATTTTGTCCACTCTGCGGAAGTGGGCTGGACAGCCGATGTCACGCTAATTGACAACTGACTCCTCGCTACCTGATTGGGGGAGCCGGCTGTCATGATGTTGGCTATGCACCCATCTGCAGAGGGAGAAGCCGCCCCTTCTTAAGTCATGATGTCACTGGAAGCAGCAAAATTATGGACAGCAGCCGTCTATGTCACGGCCTATGCTGCGGTCACTGTAAGGCATGAGTCATCTCGGTGAAGCAGAGTCTATTGCGAGGGAGGAGTCATCTGGGGTAATTTTATATGAGAAAATGTCTGCAGTGCGGGCTTCAAAGAAATGGTCCTCAGTGTTAGGGCGTATGCAGATTGAGCTCTTGGTGCCATCTTCCTTAAGTCTGCTGGGAGATCAATGGGCCAGAGGCAGCATGTTTGCAGATGAGATCTCGGCTCATCATTGAGCCAAGAACTTAATCTGCACACACCGACATACTATTCTTCTGAGCTGCAGAGCATCTCATCTATTATTCTATACTATTCTCCTGTCCTATGAATTGCCCCATGGGGCCGTGGGGTACTCGGAGCCAGGCCTCTCCCTCTGGGGATGTTGTCTATGGGATCGGGATGTCACGGTGGCATGACCTGGTTCGTGGCCCTGGAGCAGTCAATAAAAAGGGGAAAACGTTTTATGGAATAGGGGATTTTGGTGGTGGTTGTCGTGATACCACCCGTGGTATGCGGCTATTAGTGGTTGCTGCTGCAGACCTCTGGGGATGATGGGATGGCAGCTATGGTGGTGTAGGTCCCCACAGGTGGAGAGGGTCCCCAGGGCATCCGGAGTAGGGGATTATTAGGGTGATGGAGGGCCAGCGGGGCTGATCTGGCTGCAGAGTAGGGTCGGAGCATCTCACAGGCAGGCTCCTGCTGCCTGCGCACCGTTTCTGTCTACCAATCCTCAGGGGGGAAATGAACAGTCTCACACACAGATCTGAGTTCCAAACCCGGTTTATTTGGTTCTCTCTGCTTGCATCACAGGTTACAGTTCAGGTACATTTTCAGTCCAGGTAGTCCTTAGCAACCAGGATGGCTTGTCCAGTACACCCATTTCGTGTTAATTCCCTTCTCAGTTCATTCTTCCTCAGCGCTGCCTGCTCGCCTCACTCCTGCACATGCCTCCGCAAACCGTGCCCCAATCCAGCAGCCACGGGTCTGGTCGGACAACCGTCCGTGTCCCTTAACCCTAGTGCGGCTGCCTTCTCAGTGGATATGTCAGGAGTAGGCCACAGCTCCTTTAGATCTCGTGCCTCCGGTTCTGTGGTTGGATCTTGGAGTCTCCTCGTCACCTTCAGGGTCGGGTCCCTGGTTCTCGCCCTGCCCCTCCGCTTCCCTTCAGATTTGGGCGCACGGGTGGTTTGCTCACTGCCCGTGCCCCTAGGGCTCCCTCCGTCTCTCTCTGCAGTCTGTTGCCTTGGGACCCGGGACGAGTCTCATCTCTGCTCAAGTCCTCCGGCCCCTTCTCTCCAGCTCACTCCACCAACCTTCTTCTTCGCCTAAACTACTGAATTGTTCGGCTACTTCCTGTGGTGTTTCCCTTTTGTCGTCTCTCCTACTTCCTGACTGCTCTTCCTAAGTTCCCACCCATCACCTTTCTCTCCCTGTCAACCCACTGACTGCCTGAGCCGTCCCACTGACTGGGTTCACCCACTGTCCCTGGGACCAGGTGTGCTGGGTGTGTTTGTGGGTGACTGGACTTACCAACCTGGTTACTGCAGTCGGGAATACCACACCCGTGGATTGGGTGCAGTACCCCTGTGTGGTAACCAGACTGCAGAGCACCACACCTGAAGAACATCTCACCTATAATTCTATACTATTTCCCTGTCCTGAAGAGCATTTCCCCTATATCTCTATACTATTCTATGTCCTGCACAGTATCTCTCCTATAACTTAATACTGTTTCACTGTCCTCCAGATCATCTCCCCTATAACTGTTGTGAGGTAGCGCACGCCTAGGGGACTCGCTTGGCAATGGAATGACACCAACAACCGTGTTTTTTCAAATGAACACAATACAGCAGTTTATTATAACATAAACTGCTTATAACCTACAATTCACATTACAACTCACATGTAATACATAGAACATACATTAATACAGATTACAGATCATAACGTACAATGGCGGTTTCGCTCACACCGCCATTGTTCACCTAGACTTGACACATATTCACACTATACACATAGTAACCTTACTCCCTTAGTAACATTAGGAGCACTAGTCACAATTCGATAGAATATCAGGAGCACTAAGCATAGTTCCACTAACATATTTACATAGTTCACCATAAATAGAACATACAGGACATTCACATAACCTATGGACAATAAGAAGACATATATATGAAATACATAGGAATACTGATCCCAGCTCCACAGAACCTCAGGAGCACTAATTGCAGCTCCTATAGTGGACATCTGCAGTCTCTCACATGCATACAGCATACAGTCCATTGTAAGGTTACATGGACTTCAGCCAGGTACAGGGCCCATACACATGTACAAACAGTCCATCATACTACATCCTTGGGCTGCAGCCTATTCAGGCCCATACATCTGCACACACAGTCCATCACAAGATATTCATGGACTGTGATCCTTACAAGGCACAGACCAGGTTTTAGACTACCTAAGCTACCGGGTACTCAAGGCGTCCCCAAGGTCTCCTTGTGGCGCCCCTGCGTCCAGGAGGCCACAAAGGGAACTGCAGCCAGGCAGGTAGGACATTGTTGCATAACAACACCCTCACAGCCCACACAACCCACGTGTCAGAAGGAGGTTTACATCCAGCCCTGAGATTAGAACTCTATGAGATCGAGGGATGGTGGATCAGAGGAGTGGGTTGGGCACACCAGAAGTCAGGTGACTGACAGTATATAGTGAGGGGGAGGAGTGAAGGAAGTTAGTAGGCCCAGGGTGCCGAGCTGAAAAGACTGAAGGACAATCACACATTCCTGCAAGTGCAAGGCTAGGAGCGCAGAATCCGTACTGAGCCAGTGTGAGCCAGAGGGGAGAGAAAGCCCATCCGACGCTGATGCCACCAGGAGTGTGACAGAACGGAGAGGGACGGTGGAACCCGTGCCCTAAACAGCAGTTAAAGCCACTGACTGCAGGCAGAGAAGTCCCTCATATGATACTGAAAGGAACAGAAAGGAGAGAGCCTGGTAGAGCCTCGTGCTGAGGACTGCTGGAGGCTGGGCTGAGTAGAGTGTCGGCTCTAAAGGGGACCGCAGTTTACCCGGAATCCCCAAACAACACGACGGGGGACCACAGCTCCACGTTAGGGTCCCCAACCCAAAGGACAGGCAGCTCAGTGACAACCAGGAGGGCCCACGAGGGGTCCGAGTCACCGCCATACTGTCCAGTGCACCACACACCACCCGTACAGACGGAGACCGTTAGACAGCCCGGAAAGGACACTAAAGACTGTGTCAGGGGTCACAGAGAGAGAGGCCTGGCTGCAGGGAGCAAAGGGAACCCGGAGAGGGAGAATGTGCCCGTGTACTTGAACTGTGTACTGAGAACTGTACTTAACTTTGTAAGAACTGCAAACTACCTGTGAACTGTTGGAACAACTAAGAGTAAAACTTTGGAAAACCCTGGAACAGTTTCCCTTGTGTCTCTGCGTGCAAGCTATTCCCTCCATACAGGACACAGCATGTCAGCACCAGCCAGGAGGAGAGATCCCTGCAGCCTGCAAAGTAAGGGTCCTGGACAATTCCACAACCCTTAACCCTTACTGCCCCGGGGGATACAGTTCTTCCCACTGGAACTACACCATCTCCGCTGCCACTCCATCACCCCCGGAGGTTCTGCAGCAGCGGCGGCCCCATCACTGGCCGCATCAAGTGGGTGGCGTCACAGTGACATTTCCCCTGTAAATATCCCCCTTTATTCTGCCAAGCCAGGGACACGGTCCGAACCAAGCCACCCGTGACTTCCCCGGCACCATCCGGTCCGGTACCGAGTACCCTGTCCCGTGGGGCCCGACATCCTCACCACATGCTCTTCAGGTCGCCAGCCATCTCCAAGTCTGCCATCACCGGTCCAGACCTCCAGGACCACGGCTGCATCCATACGTCCGAGTGAGCACCCTCCAGGTTCGGCCAAGATTCCCTTACGCTCTGGAGCTCCACCAACCTGCTATCTGACCACAGGCTCACGCTAAGTCAGAGGGACAGGTGCCCACTACATTGAGAGGGCAGGCTTCTCTCCACGCCCCAAAGTGATGGAAATCCCCTGATTTACATCCCCACATCTCAGACGATCATTCTGTTCTGCCTCCCTGTATCACAGTACTAGACAGCCTAATATCCTGCCGGCCAAATCCACACCTGGGACCGCTGTGAGCAATCAGCACATTCACTCTCAGACCTAGGTGCAGTTAACCCCGTGTGCACCAGTCAGGTCTAGCAAAGCAATCAATCCTACACACACACACACACAGGTCCAGATGCCGTCAACCCTGTTTGCATGGCTCAAAGCGCATATGATGTATATCGGCCATGGGCTATAATGCCGGTCATACCTCACACTGTATATTATACTCTGTCCTGCAGAGCATCTCACCTATAACTGCATACTATTCTCTGTCCTGCAGAGTATCTCTACTATAATTCTTTACTGCTCTCCTGCCCTCCAGTGTATCTCAGCTATAACTGTATGATAATCTCACCTGCAGAGTACCTTACCTCAAACTATACTATTCTTGTGCCCTGCAGAGCATCTTACCAATAACTCTATACTATTCTCTGTTCTGCAGAATAGTTCACCTATAACTCTGTACTTTTCTCCTGCCCTGCAGAGCATCTCACCTTTAAATTTATCCTATATTCTGTCCTGCTGGGTATCTCACCTATAACTCTATACTGTTTTCCTGTAGGCATTCATGTCTGTGGGCATTTTCCCATGTAGGCAATTTTATGGTCACCTCTTCATTCATAGAAAGAATAACTTTAAAACAACTCCATAAGATGTAGAACATCTTCACATTCAGGTTTTCTGATCTAATACTGACGATACCAGAGGTAGTGAGGTAAAAAGAGGCTGCTCACATGGCTGTACACTCAGTTGTTCTGTCACACAGTAGTACTGGAGAATGGAGATACCATAGAAACTGAGGCAAGAAGAGTCTGCTCACTCTGCTGTACACTCAGTTTTTCTGATCTATTACTGGAGATATCAGAGGTACTGAGGTAAGAAGAGGCTGCTTACACTGCTGTACACTCAGTTTTTCTGATCAAATACTGAAGATACCAGAGGTATTGAGGTAAGAAGAGGCTGCTCACTTCACTCACCATGCTGTAAACTCTGTTTTTCTGATAAGTTTTTTCTCATTTTGTTCCCACATCCTCACACAGTTTCCTGTGAGTTCCAGTGTTTATGTAGCATGCTGGATTCCTCATTCTGTCTCTCAACAGAAATGAAATAAAATCTTGTGATGTATCTTCTGACTTCTGGCCAATCAGAAGTTATGGGCACAAAATAGCGTTTTTTTTTTTGCGCTGCCGCAAGTGCTGGATCTGGCAAAACCGCACTTGCCACACCTGACCGCAACTTCAATAGGGAATGAATGGGGCTTTGCCGCAAGTGAGCCGTTACATGGCAGATGAGGTAAAGCTGCCGGATCTGCCGCGAACGGCACTAAACACAGATGTGAAAGCAGCCTTTGTGAAGAAAGAACAAACTTTACACAATCGAGACTAGTTAGTGACCAGTAAGGTAGGATTGTAGTGTCCAGACTGTGAATGTCCCTTTAAGTAACCCTGGACTGTGAGCAGCTTCTGTATACTGCAACTCACTCCTCAGCTGTCCCTCTACTGTTATATGATTTAAATGAATCTGAAACAAATTAATCTCACATATTCTGCAAGTATGTTTGTGACTCGCCCTGTGGGGGCCATGGGATACTCGGAGCCGGGCCTGGCGATGTTGTCAGGTAATGGGATGTCACAGTGGCATGACCCAGTTCATAGCCCCAGAGCGGTCAATTAAAAGCATGGAGAGGATATGGGTTTTGGGGAACTATAGGGATTTAGGTGTGGTTGCCATGACGCCACCCGTGGAATTTGGCTAATAATGGCCGACGCTGCGGTGCGGGACCTCTGGGGATGATGGGATGGCAGCTAGGATGGGCTTGCTCCCCACGGGTGGAGTGGTTCCGTAGAGATTAGTGATGAGCGAGCATGCTCGCCACTACTCGGTACTCGCACGAGTATCACTGTACTCGGGCTAGCACCGAGTAATCTTGCGATACTCGTGCTGTGCTCGTGGTCGTCATCTCTGCATGTTGGCGCTCTTTTGAGAGCCAGCCCACGTGCAGGGATTAGCTGGCAGACCACTGCAATGCCACAGCCCTGTTAGTTGTGGCATTGCAGTGATTGGCCGGCCTGCATAGCGTGACCGAGCCTTTATAAGACCCGGCCGCGCTGTGCTCTGCACACAGGCATCCAGACAGTGAGTGTAGGGAGAGTGTCTGCTGCTGCTTAGGGACAGATTTGCGGCCCTCATAGGTAGATCTGGAGCAGGGCTGCAAACTGCTGCTGAGCTGACCACAACAGTCCTTCTCAGGACTAATCTCGGAGGATATAGGCAGGGTGATCAAGATCGGAGTCCAAGCTTTTCTGTGACCATTACAGTCACCAGACTGTTGTACTTACTAGCTTGATCCAGGTTAGGACATAGGGGCTAACATTCTCATCTCCTGTGACCATTACAGTAACCAGACTGGTGTACGTACTACCTTGATACAGGTTAGGGACTAAAATCCTCATCTCCTGTGACCATTACAGTCACCAGACTGGTGTACGTACTACCTTGATACAGGTTAGGGACTAAAATCCTAATCCGTGACCATTAGAGTCACCAGACTGGTGTACATACTACCTTGATACAGGTTAGGGACTAAAATCCTCATCTCCTGTGACCATTAGAGTCACCAGACTGGTGTACGTACTACCTTGATACAGGTTAGGGACTAAAATCCTCATCTCCTGTGACCATTACAGTCACCAGACTGGTGTACGTACTACCTTGATACAGGTTAGGGACTAAAATCCTAATCTGTGACCATTACAGTCTCCAGACTGGTGTATGTACTACCTTGATACAGGTTAGGGACTAAAATCCTCATCTCCTGTGACCATTACAGTCACCAGACTGGTGTAATTACTACCTTGATACAGGTTAGGGACTAAAATCCTCATCTCCTGTGACCATTACAGTCACCAGACTGGTGTACGTACTACCTTGATATGGGTTAGGGACTATAATCCTAATCTGTGACCATTACAGTCACCAGACTGGTGTACGTACTACCTTGATACAGGTTAGGGACTAAAATCCTCATGTCCTGTGACCATTATAGTCACCAGACTAGTGTAATTACTACCTTGATACAGGTTAGGGACAAAAAATCCTAATCTCCTGTGACCATTATAGTCACCAGACTGGTGTAATTACTGCCTTGATACAGGTTAGGGACTAAAATCCTAATCTCCTGTGACCATTACAGTCACCAGACTGGTGTAATTACTACCTTGATACAGGTTAGGGACTAAAATCCTCATCTCCTGTGACCATTACAGTCACCAGACTGGTGTACGTACTACCTTGACACAGGTTAGGGACTAAAATCCTAATCTGTGACCATTACAGTCACCAGACTGGTGTAATTACTACCTTGATACAGGTTAGGGCCTAAAATCCTAATCTCCTGTGACCATTACAGTCACCAGACTGGTGTAATGACTACCTTAATACAGGTTAGGGCCTAAAAGCCTCATCTCCTGTGACTATTACAGTCACCAGACTGGTGTAATTACTACCTTGATACAGGTTAGGGCCTAAAATCCTAATCTCCTGTGACCATTTCAGTCACCAGACTGGTGTAATTACTACCTTGATACAGGTTAGGGACTAAAATCCTAATCTCAAGTGACCATTACAGTCACCAGACTGATGTAATTACTACCTTGATACAGGTTAGGGACTAAAATCCTCATTCTCCTGTGACCATTACAGTCACCAGACTGGTGTAATTACTACCTTGATACAGGTTAGGGACTAAAATCCTCATCTCCAGTGACCATTACAGTCACCAGACTGGTGTACGTACTACCTTGATACAGGTTAGGGACTAAAATCCTAATCTGTGACCATTAGAGTCACCAGACTGGTGTAATTACTACCTTGATACAGGTTAGGGCCTAAAATCCTCATCTCCTGTGATCTCTACAGTCACCAGACAGTTGTCGCTGTATACAGGCAAAATGCGCAAGGGCGTTGGCAAGGGCATTGGCAAGGAACAAGGAAGTGGACGTGATGGTGGTGCAGGCAGAGGCCGAGGTCGTGTGCAAGCACTAATTTCGCAACAACAAAGGGCCACATCTCCTCGCTCGCACGTCCTGTCTCAAATTCTTGGGGCCCGCAGCAGTACACCGCTGTTGAACTAAGACCAGTGTCAACAGGTTGTTACTTGGATAGCGGATAATGCTTCAAGTCAGATCGGCACCTCCACAAAACACCCTGTCTTCCACACGGTCAAGTGTCAGTAGCCGTGATACTGCACCGCACATTTCCCAACCTGATCCCCTTCCTACCACCTGGCCGAGTACACGTCCACGGACATTACTGATCCCACACTAGGACACTCGGAAGAGCTGTTCACGTATCCATTCGCAGAATCTGGCCTGTCGCCACCTCCTCTTGAAGTGGGTGATGAGGAGATGGTATGTACAGATGCCCAAATATTTGAGCAGCCACGTTCTCACGAACGGAACGTTGGCAAAGTGTCTCAACAAGGGGTGGACGATGATGAGACACAATTGCCAGGAAGTCAGGAGGAGGATCTGGGTGCGGAAGAGGAAGACGACGTGGTGGATGATCCAGTAGCTGACCCAACATGGCAGGAGGATATGCAGAGCGAGGCCAGCAGTGCACAGGGGGAGGGAGGCGTAGCATTCCAACAGGCAGTACGAAGCAGGGTCGTGTCCGCAGGCAGAAGGCAGGCAAACCGTTCCCCGGAACAACAACACGACTCAAGGTGCCTGTGCAAATGTTCGGTCTTCCCGAGTCTGGGAGTTTTTTAAGTTGGCTCCAGAAGACTCTAAAAAGGCCATTTGCCACACCTGCCATGCCAGTATCAGCAGGGGTACGAAAACTAGCAGCCTGATCACCACCAGCATGATCAGGCACATGTCAGCCAAGCACCCGACTTTGTGGGAAGTACAACAGAGTCGAGGAGCGGTGCTTGCTGATGTCACTGCTACGTCTTCGTCTGTTGTGCGTGCGAGCCAATCCCCTGTCCATGCTGGCCGTGAACAAGCCTCCGGCCCTGCACCTGAAGTTGCCCACGCACAAATTACACCACCATCAAGCACGTCCTTGTCCCAGGCAGCGTTCAATTATCCATTCAGCAAACATTTGAACGCAGGCGCAAATACGCTGCCAACACCCCACATGCCACAGTCCTGAATGATCACATTTCGCGACTCATAGCGCTAGAAATGTTGCCTTTCCGGCTGGTGAAGACGGAAGCATTCCGCGACCTGATGGCGGCTGCTGTCCCACGTTACTCGGTCCCCAGCCGCCACTATTTCTCCAGATGTGCCGTCCCCGCATTGCATAACCACGTGTCCAACAGCATCACACGTGCCCTGAACAATGCTGTTTCAGCCAAAGTCCACCTAACCACAGACACGTGGACAAGTGCTTGTGGGCAAGGCCGCTACATCTCCTTGACGGCACACTGGATTAATATTGTGGAGGCTGGGACACAGTCTGAGTGAGGGACGGAACACGTCCTTCCCACACCAAGGATAGCAGGCCCTACCTCTGTCAGGGTTTCACCGACACTCTACAGCTCCGGAATATCATGCTCCTCAGCCTGCTCCTCCTGCGCATCCTCATCCACTGTACCCTCCACACCAGTCCCAAGCTGGAAGCACTGCAGCACTGCCTCTGCAAAGCGGCAACAGGCTGTGCTGAAGCTAGTCTGCATAGGTGACAAACCCCACAATGCAGAAGAGGTGTGGACAGCTCTGAAACAGCAGGCAGATCACTGGCTCACACCTCTGAACCTAAAGCCAGGAAAGGTCGTGTGTGACAATGGCCGGAAGCTGGTGGCAGCTTTGAGGCGAGGCCAGCTGACGCATGTTCCATGTGTGGCCCATGTGCTCAACCTGGTGGTTCAGAGGTTTGTAAAGTCATACCCAGAGGTGTCTGAACTGCTGGTAAAAGTTCGGCGTCTGTCTGCACATTTGCGTCTTCCGGCCCACAGACTGGTGTGTGATGTCCCCACGCGTTGGAATTCAACTCTGCACATGTTGGTCAGGATATGTGAGCAGAAGAGGGCAGTTGTGGACTACCTGCATCACCTAAGCCGTCGGGAGCAACTCTCTGGCCAAATTGAGGATATGACATGCACACCAGTCATACCCTCGATTCAGCATGGCTGGCCAGAGGACAGGGGAGATGAGGAGGAGGAGGACAGCATGTTCAGTCATCGTGTTGGTCTGGATACTGAAGTGATGGCTGTTAAGAGTCTGGCGCACATGGCTGACTTTATGGTAAGCAGCCTGGCTCGTGACCCTCGCGTTCAGAACATCTTGGCCGACAATCAGTACTGGTTGGCAACACTCTTAGACCCACGCTACAAGGAGAACTTTATGTCTCTCATTCCTGAGGCGGAGAGGTCAGCCAAAATGCAGCAGTTCCACAGACCCATAGTCACGGAAGTAGGTAAATCATTCCCCTCACAAAACGCTAGCGGCATAGGTCAGGATTCGGTGGACAACCAAGGCGTACGGCCGAGAGGGGCACAAGTCCAATCCGCCAGAGGTAGGGGAACAGTCTTTACGATGTGGGACAGTTTTCTCAGCCCCTCACATACCACAGCCCCTGAGGTGCGGGGTAGTGCCACCAGAAATGCTAAGTTTGGCCAGATGCTGAAGGAGTACCTTGCAGATCGAACAACTGTACTGTGAGATTCCTCTGTGCCTTTCAATTATTGGGTCTCCAAGTTGGACACGTGGCATGAATTGGCTCTCGACGCCTTGGAAGTCCTGGCCTGCCCTGCCGCTAGCGTTTTATCAGAGCGTGTTTTCAGTGCTGCAGGTAGAATCATTACTGATAAACGCACCCGCCTGTCAACTGAAAATGCTGACAGGATGACTCTGATCAAGATGAACAAGGGTTGGATTGGGCCAGACTTCACCACACCACCAGCAAATGAGAACTGAATTAAAATTTTGTTCTGGGAATTTGCCATGTACCTCCACTCACCCATGGGTACACACTTCCGGACTTTGGCTAATCGCTGGACTGCTCCTCCTTCTCCTCATGTGCCTACTAGTGATGAGCGAGCATGCTCGCCACTACTCGGTACTCGCACGAGTATCACTGTACTCGGGCGACTCGCAGAGCACCGAGTAATCTCGCGATACTCGTGCTGTGCTTGTGGTCGTCATCTCTGCATGTTGGCGCTCTTTTGAGAGCCAGCCCACGTGCAGGGATTGGCTGGCTGACCACTGCAATGCCACAGCCCTGTTATTTGTGGCATAGCAGTGATTGGCCGCCCTGCACAGCGTCACCGAGCCTTTATAACTCCCCGCGCGCTGTGCTCGGCACACAGCCTTCCAGACAGTGAGTGTAGGGAAAGTGTCTGCTGCTGATTAGGGACAGATTTGCGGCCCTTACAGGTAGATCCGGAGCAGGGCTGCAAACTGCTGCTGACCACAACAGTCCTTCTCAGGACTAATCTAGGAGGATATAGGCAGGGTGATCCAGATCGGAGTCCAAGCTTTCCAGTGACCAGAACAGTCCTTCTCAGGACTAATCTAGGAGGATATAGGCAGGGTGATACAGATTGGAATCCAAGCTTTTCTGTGACCATTAGAGTCACCACACTCTTGTACTTACTACCTTAATACAGGTTAGGGACGAAAATCCTCTCCTGAAACCATTACAGTCACCAGACAGGTGTACGTACTACCTTAATACAGGTTAGGGACTAAAATCGTCTCCTGAAACCATTACAGTCACCAGACAGGTGTACGTACTACCTTAATACAGGTTAGGGACTAAAATCCTCTCCTGAAACCATTACAGTCACCAGACAGGTGTACGCACTACCTTAATACAGGTTAGGGACTAAAATCGTCTCCTGAAACCATTACAGTCACCAGACAGGTGTATGTACTACCTTAATACAGGTTAGGGACTAAAATCCTCTCCTGAAACCATTAAAGTCACCAGACAGGTGTACGTACTACCTTAATACAGGTTAGGGACTAAAATCCTCTCCTGAAACCATTACAGTCACCAGACAGGTGTACGTACTACCTTAATACAGGTTAGGGACTAAAATCCTCTCCTGAAACCATTACAGTCACCAGACAGGTGTACGTACTACCTTAATACAGGTTAGGGACTAAAATCGTCTCCTGAAACCATTACAGTCACCAGACAGGTGTACGTACTACCTTAATACAGGTTAGGGACTAAAATCCTCTCCTGAAACCATTACAGTCACCAGACAGGTGTACGTACTACCTTAATACAGGTTAGGGACTAAAATACTCTCCTGAAACCATTAAAGTCGCCAGACAGGTGTACGTACTACCTTTATACAGGTTAGGGAACTAAAATCCTAACTCTTGTGATCTCAACAGTCACCACACTGTTGTACGTCATACCTTTATACAGGTTAGGGAACTAAAATCCTAACTCTTGTCATCGCAACAGTCACCACACTGTTGTACGTCATACCTTTATACAGGTTAGGGAACTAAAATCCTAACTCTTGTCATCTCAACAGTCACCACACTGTTGTAATTCATACCTTTATACAGGTTAGGGAACTAAAATCCTAACTCTTGTCATCTCAACAGTCACCACACTGTTGTACGTCATACCTTTATACAGGTTAGGGAACTAAAATCCTAACTCTTGTGATCTCAACAGTCACCACACTGTTGTACGTCATACCTTTATACAGGTTAGGGAACTAAAATCCTAACTCTTGTGATCTCAACAGTCACCACACTGGTGTGCGTCATACCTTTATACAGGTTAGGGAACTAAAATCCTAACTCTTGTCATCTCAACAGTCACCACACTGGTGTACGTCATACCTTTATACAGGTTAGGGAACTAAAATCCTAACTCTTGTCATCTCAACAGTCACCACACTGGTGTACGTCATACCTTTATACAGGTTAGGGAACTAAAATCTTAACTCTTGTGATCTCAACAGTCACCACACTGTTGTACGTCATACCTTTATACAGGTTAGGGAACTAAAATCCTAACTCTTGTCATCTCAACAGTCACCACACTGTTGTACGTCATACCTTTATACAGGTTAGGGAACTAAAATCCTAACTCTTGTCATCTCAACAGTCACCACACTGTTGTACGTCATACCTTTATACAGGTTAGGGAACTAAAATCCTAACTCTTGTGATCTCAACAGTCACCACACTGTTGTACGTCATACCTTTATACAGGTTAGGGAACTAAAATCCTTACTCTTGTCATCTCAACAGTCACCACACTGTTGTACGTCATACCTTTATACAGGTTAGGGAACTAAAATCCTAACTCTTGTGATCTCAACAGTCACCACACTGTTGTACGTCATACCTTTATACAGGTTAGGGAACTAAAATCCTAACTCTTGTGATCTCAACAGTCACCACACTGTTGTACGTCATACCTTTATACAGGTTAGGGAACTAAAATCCTAACTCTTGTGATCTCAACAGTCACCACACTGTTGTACGTCATACCTTTATACAGGTTAGGGAACTAAAATCCTAACTCTTGTGATCTCAACAGTCACCACACTGGTGTGCGTCATACCTTTATACAGGTTAGGGAACTAAAATCCTAACTCTTGTCATCTCAACAGTCACCACACTGGTGTACGTCATACCTTTATACAGGTTAGGGAACTAAAATCCTAACTCTTGTCATCTCAACAGTCACCACACTGTTGTACGTCATACCTTTATACAGGTTAGGGAACTAAAATCCTAACTCTTGTCATCTCAACAGTCACCACACTGTTGTACGTCATACCTTTATACAGGTTAGGGAACTAAAATCCTAACTCTTGTCATCTCAACAGTCACCACACTGTTGTACGTCATACCTTTATACAGGTTAGGGAACTAAAATCCTTACTCTTGTCATCTCAACAGTCACCACACTGTTGTACGTCATACCATTATACAGGTTAGGTGACTAAAATCCTAACTCTTGTCATCTCAACAGTCACCACACTGTTGTACGTCATACCTTTATACAGGTTAGGGAACTAAAATCCTAACTCTTGTCATCTCAACAGTCACCACACTGTTGTACGTCATACCTTTATACAGGTTAGGGAACTAAAATCCTAACTCTTGTGATCTCAACAGTCACCACACTGTTGTACGTCATACCTTTATACAGGTTATGGAACTAAAATCCTAACTCTTGTGATCTCAACAGTCACCACACTGGTGTGCGTCATACCTTTATACAGGTTAGGGAACTAAAATCCTAACTCTTGTCATCTCAACAGTCACCACACTGGTGTACGTCATACCTTTATACAGGTTAGGGAACTAAAATCCTAACTCTTGTCATCGCAACAGTCACCACACTGTTGTACGTCATACCTTTATACAGGTTAGGGAACTAAAATCCTAACTCTTGTCATCTCAACAGTCACCACACTGTTGTACGTCATACCTTTATACAGGTTAGGGAACTAAAATCCTAACTCTTGTCATCTCAACAGTCACCACACTGTTGTACGTCATACCTTTATACAGGTTAGGGAACTAAAATCCTAATCTCCTGTGACCTCAACAGTCACCAGACAGTTGTCGCTCTATACAGGCAAAATGCGCAAAGGCGTTGGCAAGGGCGTTGGCAAGGAACAAGGAAGTGGACGTGATGGTGGTGCAGGCAGAGGCCGAGGTCGTGTGCAAGCACTAATTTCGCAACAACAAAGGGCCACATCTCCTCGCTCGCACGTCCTGTCCCAAATTCTTGGAGCCCGCAGCAGTACACCACTGTTGAACCAAGACCAGTGTCAACAGGTTGTTACTTGGATAGCGGATAATGCTTCAAGTCAGATGGGCACCTCCACAAACACCCTGTCTTACACACGGTCAACTGTCAGTAGCCGTGATACTGCACCGCACATTTCCCAACCTGATCCTCCTTCCTACCACCTGGCCGAGTACACGTCCACGGACATTACTGATCCCACACTAGGACACTCGGAAGAGCTGTTCACGTATCCATTCGCAGAATCTGGCCTGTCGCCACCTCCTCTTGAAGTGGGTCATGAGGAGATGAAATGTACAGATGCCCAAATATTTGAGCAGCCACATTATGACGAACGGAACGTTGTCAAAGTGTCTCAACAAGGGGTGGACGATGATGAGACACAATTGCCAGGAAGTCAGGAGGAGGATCAGGGTGCGGAAGAGGAAGACGACGTGGTGGATGATCCAGTAGCTGACCCAACATGGCAGGAGGATGTGCAGAGCGAGGACAGCAGTGCACAGGGGGAGGGAGGCGTAGCATCCCAACAGGCAGTACGAAGCAGGGTTGCGTCCGCAGGCAGAAGGCAGGCAACCGTTCCCCGGAACAACAACACGACTCAAGGTGCCTGTGCAAATGTTCGGTCTTCCCGAGTCTGGGAGTTTTTTAAGTTGGCTCCAGAAGACTCTAAAAAGGCCATTTGCCACACCTGCCATGCCACTATCAGCAGGGGTACGAAAACTAGCAGCCTGACCACCACCAGCATGATCAGGCACATGTCAGCCAAGCACCCGACTTTGTGGGAAGTACCACAGAGTCGAGGAGCGGTGCGTGCTGATGTCACTGCTACGTCTTCGCCTGTTGTGCATGCGAGCCAATCCCCTGTCCATGCTGGCTGCGAACAAGCCTCCGGCCCTGCACCTGAAGTTGCCCACGCACAAATTACACCACCATCAAGCACGTCCTTGTCCCAGCGCAGCGTTCAATTATCCATTCAGCAAACATTTGAACGCAAGCGCAAATACGCTGCCAATGCCTCACATGCCACAGTCCTGAATGATCACATTTCGCGACTCATAGCACTAGAAATGTTGCCTTTCCGGCTGGTGGAGACGGACGCATTCCGCGACCTGATGGCGGCTGCTGTCCCACGTTACTCGGTCCCCAGCCGCCACTATTTCTCCAGATGTGCCGTCCCCGCATTGCATAACCGTGTGTCCAACAGCATCACACGTGCCCTGAACAATGCTGTTTCAGCCAAAGTCCACCTAACCACAGACACGTGGACAAGTGCTTGTGGGCAAGGCCGCTACATCTCCTTGACGGCACACTGGATTAATATTGTGGAGGCTGGGACCCAGTCTGAGCGAGGGACGGAACACGTCCTTCCCACACCAAGGATAGCAGGCCCTACCTCTGTCAGGGTTTCACCGACACTCTACAGCTCCGGAATGTCATGCTCTTCAGCCTCCTCCTCCTGCGCATCCTCATCCACTGTACCCTCCACACCAGTCCCAAGCTGGAAGCACTGCAGCACTGCCTCTGCAAAGCGGCAACAGGCTGTGCTGAAGCTAGTCTGCATAGGTGACAAACTCCACAATGCAGAAGAGGTGTGGACAGCTCTGAAACAGCAGGCAGATAACTGGCTCACACCTCTGAACCTAAAGCCAGGAAAGGTCGTGTGTGACAATGGCCGGAACCTGGTGGCAGCTTTGAGGCGAGGGCAGCTGACGCATGTTCCATGCGTGGCCCATGTGCTCAACCTGGTGGTTCAGAGGTTTGTGAAGTCATACCCGGAGGTGTCTGACCTGCTGGTAAAAGTTCGGCGTCTGTCTGCACATTTTCGCAAGTCACCTGCTGCTTCAGCCGGCCTTGCCAGCTTTCAGCGCCGTCTGCGCCTTCCGGCCCACAGAATGGTGTGTGATGTCCCCACGCGTTGGAATTCAACTCTGCACATGTTGGTCAGGATATGTGAGCAGAAGAGGGCAGTTGTGGACTACCTGCATTACCTAAGCCGTCGGGAAACGGGTCAAACTCCACACATAACACCTGAGGAGTAGAGATGGATGTCGGACCTATGCACCGTCCTCCAAAACTTTGAGGACTCCACCAAGATGGTGAGCGGCGATGACGCCATTATTAGCGTCACCATGCCACTACTCTGCCTTCTAAAACGGTCTCTGCTGAAAATCAAAGAGGATGCATTGCAGGCCGAGCGCGATGACTTAGAGCAAGAAACTGTAGTGGGTGTGGGTGAAAACACACAGCCCAGCCTCATGTCATCACAACGTGTAGTGGAGGACTATGACGAGGAGGAGGAGGAGGATGAAGACATGGAGCAACTCTCAGGCCAAATTGGGGATATGACATGCCCACCAGTCATACCCTCGATTCAGCGTGGCTGGCCAGAGGACAGGGGAGATGAGGAGGAGGAGGACAGCATGTTCAGTCATCGTGTTGGTCTGGATACTGAAGTGATGGCTGTTAAGAGTCTGGCGCACATGGCTGACTTTATGGTAAGCTGCCTGTCTCGTGACCCTCGCGTTCAGAACATCTTGGCTGACAATCAGTTCTGGTTGGCAACACTCTTAGACCCACGCTACAAGGAGAACTTTATGTCTCTCATTCCTGAGGCAGAGAGGTCAGCCAAAATGCAGCAGTTCCACAGGGCCATAGTCACGGAAGTTGTCAAATCATTCCCCTCACAAAACGCTAGCGGCATAGGTCAGGATTCGATGGACAACCAAGGCGTACGCCCGAGAGGGGCACAAGTCCAATCCGCCAGAGGCAGGGGAACTGTCTTTACGATGTGGGACAGTTTTCTCAGCCCCTCACGTACCACAGCCCCTGAGGTGCGGGGTAGTGCCACCAGAAATGCTAAGTTTGGGCAGATGCTGAAGGAGTACCTTGCAGATCGAACAACTGTACTGCAAGATTCCGCGGTGCCTTTCAATTATTGGGTCTCCAAGCTCGACACGTGGCATGAATTGGCTCTCTACGCCTTGGAAGTCCTGGCCTGCCCTGCCGCTAGCGTTTTATCAGAGCGTGTTTTCAGTGCTGCAGGTGGAATCATCACTGATAAACGCACCCGCCTGTCAACTGAAAATGCGGACAGGCTGACTCTGATCAAGATGAACAAGGGTTGGATTGGGCCAGACTTCACCACACCACCAGCAAATGACAACTGAATTAAAATTTTGTTATTTGAATTTGACATGTACCTCCACTCACCCATGGGTACACACTTCCGGACTTTGGCTAATCGCTGGACTGCTCCTCCTTCTCCTCATGTGACACTATGATGACCGTTAGAATAGTTAGGCTCTTGTTTGAGGTATACCCGCAGTGGTAAATTTTTTCGCCCATTCTGTTAGAATGGGCATTACAACGACAGGAGACCCGCTCCTTTTCAATGGGAAAAATGTTTTTAGGCACTCCTGCACGTCTCTATCCAGGGACAAAGATGAGCCTCCAATTTTTGGCTGCCCTGACCAAAGGGCTATACTACAATACACCCACTTGAGGGTTACAGGCCCTCCTGCACGTCTCTATCCAGGGACAAAGAGGAGCCTCCCAATTTTTGGCTGCCCTGACCAAAGGGCTATACTACAATACACCCACTTGAGGGTTACAGGCCCTCCTGCACGTCTCTATCCAGGGACAAAGAGGAGCCTCCCAATTTTTGGCTGCCCTGACCAAAGGGCTATACTACAATACACCCACTTGAGGGTTACAGGCCCTACTACATGTCTGTATGCATGGGTCATTGTTGAACCTCCCAATTTTTGGCTGCCCTGGCCAAAGGGCTATACTACAATACACCCAGTTCTTGTTTACAGGCCATCCTGCATGTCTGTATCCAGGGGCATTGGTGAACCTCCCAATTTTGGACTGCCCTGGCAAAGGAAGATACTACAATAGACCTAGTTCCTCAAAATGGGCACTTTATTTCTAGACAGGGCTTCATGTACGTCTCTTGTCAGGGTCATCGGAGTGTCGCACAATGTTTTCACGTTCTGGAGCATGGTAGATGCCCTGCTCTATAGTTACTGTAAATATCACTATGCTATGGAACCCTCGAAATGGATATTCCAGGACTTGGAGACGCCTGGGAGTCACAGAGGGGCCTTGCGTTTGGCCCATGTCCTTATGCTGTTAGCGAAACGCCTGCTACTCCTTTTCTGGCTACGACCGGATTTACCGGGAGAGTCTGACATGGTGATGGGCTTGGACAGAGCGCTGGAAATAGATAGACGAGAGGTGCTAAGAGATAAGGAGGCGATGATGGTGGCCTTCATGGAGAAATGGAGGAGTTTCATAGAAGCCAAGACCTCAGGGGAAGCGATACGTGATATCATGGTCCCACTTAAAGACACTTCATGGTACCTTCTGGAGGAATTAGGGGGGACTTTGGGACGACTAGATGTAGGATAAGAAATATGTTATAGGGGAGTAAAGATAGGGACTCACACTTACAGATAGATTTATAAGATGGCAAGGTCTCGTACATCCACCGCTGGAATATAAACGGTATTAGATATTGAGACACAAAGCCTTGAATAGGTGGTATTGGAGGGGTCCTTGCCCATACCTTGCGGCACTTGGATATTACTTGGAGATTTGGGAGCATTGTGATTTTTGTTATATGATAAATACACCGATTTGACATGCAAAAATGTCTATATTAATGTTTGTTTAATTTTTGTATGATTGTCTTGCTCTGATTTTGTATATTATGATTATACCGAATGTAAACTATTTTTGTTGGAAGAAAACTTTGGTGGAAAATTGAATAAATATGATGTTTCAAAAAAAAAAAAAAAAAAAAAAAAAAAAAAAAAAATCTTTCATGTAATCACAAAAAGTGACATACACCAGCTGTATCTCACTATTGGGTATGTGCCCTTAACATTTCCACCCTAAATATTCATTTTGGTGTCATTTTGGAAGGTTTTCTGGAGACTCCGTTAAATTGCCGTGAAACTCGGACAACATTGTTCACAGCTGTGACTTTTGAGTGAGAAATGCTTCCAGGGGTCTTCCCCATGGTGTTGCCATGTCATTTCAGCACTCTTCTGAGACTTTTGTGACATTTTTAGGGTTTTTCTATGCTGCCGGCAGTCATTTCATAAAATTACTCGTGTCTCCCATAGGATAACATCGGGCTCGTTACTCGGGCCGAGTACACGAGTATCTCGGGATGCTCGGCCCGAGCTTCGAGCACCCGAGCATTTTAGTACTCGCTCATCACTAGTGCCTACATGATGACCGTTACAATACTTAGGCTGTTGTTTGAGGTATACCCGCAGTGGTAAATTTTTTCTCCCATTCTTTTAGAATGGGCATTACAACGACAGGAGACCCACTCCTTTTGAATGGGAAAAATGTTTTGAGGCCCTCCTGCACGTCTCTATCCAGGGACAATGTGGAGCCTCCCAATTTTTGGCTGCCCTGCCAAAGGGCTATACTACAATACACCCACTTGAGGTTTACAGGCCCTACTACATGTCTGTATGCATGGGTCATTGTTGAACCTCCCAATTTTTGGCTGCCCTGCCAAAGGGCAATACTACAATACACCCACTTGAGGTTTACAGGCCCTACTGTGTCTGTATGCATGGGTCATTGTTGAACCTCCCAATTTTTGGCTGCCCTGACAAAGGCCTATACTACAATACACCCACTTGAGGGTTACAGGCCCTACTACATGTCTGTATGCATGGGTCATTGTTGAACCTCCCAATTTTTGGCTGCCCTGCCAAAGGCCTATACTACAATACACCCACTTGAGGTTTACAGGCTTTACTGCATGTCTGTATGCATGGCTCATTGTTGAACCTCCCAATTTTTGGCTGCCCTGGCCAAAGGGATAGACTACAATACACCCACTTCATGTTTACAGGCCCTCCTGCACGTCTCTATCCAGGGGCATTGGTGAACCTCCCAATTTTGGACTGCCCTGGCAAAGGAAAATACTACAATAGACCCAGTTCCTCAAAATGGGCACATTATTTCAAGACAGGGCTTCATGTACGTCTCTTCTCAGGGACATCGGAGTGCCGCACAATGTTTTCACGTAAAATCTTTCATGTAATCACAAAAAGTAACATACACCAGCTGTATCTCACTATTGGGTATGTGCCCTTAACATTTCCACCCTAAATATTCATTTTGGTATAATTTTGGAAGGTTTTCTGGTGACTCCGTAAAATTGGCGTGAAACTCGGACAAGATTGTTCACAGCTGTGAACAATGAGTGAGAAATGCTTCCAGGGGTCTTCCCCATGGTGTTGCCATGTCATTTGAGCACTCTTCTGAGACTTTTGTGACATTTTTAGGGTTTTTCCATGCTGCCAGCAGTCATTTCATAAAAATACTCGGGTCTCCCATAGGATAACATTGGGCTCGGTACTCGGGCCGAGTACACGAGTATCTGGGATGCTCGGCCCGAGCTTCGAGCACCCGAGCATTTTAGTACTTGCTCATCACTAGTAGAGATGTTGGTGAGGGAGGGCCAGCGGGGCTGATCTGGCTGGAGAGAGGGACCGAAGTGCCATGCAGTCGGGTCCCTGTGGCCTGTGCGGTGTATCAGTCTACCGCTCCTCAGGCAGGCAATGAACAGTCTCGCACACAGTTCTGAGTTCTAAACCTAGTTTACTTAGCTTTTACTCTGCTAGCACCACATGGTACAGTTCTGGTTCAGTTGCAGCCGGATATTCCTCAGCAACAAGCATAGCTTGTCCAAGACACAAAGTTTTGTGTTCCTTCCTTCTCGGGTTGCTATTCTCTCTCAGCGCTGCCTGTTCGCCTAACTCCTGCCTCAGCTCACAGTGGCCCAATCCAGCAGCCACAGGTCCTGACGGGTAACCAGTACCAAGTCCCCTGACCCTATGGCTACCATCTCAGCAGATGTGTCGGGAGTTGGACACAGTTCCTCTAGATCTCGTGGTCTCCGGTTATGTGGTTGGAGTGTAGAGTCTCCTCGCCACCTTCAAGGCCGGTCCCCTGTTTCTCAACCTGCCCTTCCACTTCCCTTCAGATTCGGGTGCACGGGTGGATCGCTCAGTGCCCGTGCCCCTAGGGCTCCCTCTTCCTCTCTGCAGTCTGCTGTTCTGGGACCCAGGACGAGTTGCATCTTTGCTCTAGTCCTCCGGGTCCTTCTCCTTTCACTCCATTCTACTACTGCTTACTCACTTGCTGTTCTCTTTCCTTTTCTACTTCCTGATTGCTTCCCTACTAACTTCCCACCCTCCACCTTTCTCCCCGCCGCCCCACTGACTACCTGGGCCCTCCCACTATCGGGTCCGCCCGCCGTCCCTGTGAGGCGCCCCACTAAGAGTGCGTCAAAGAAGAGTACTGCACCCCTGACTGAAAGTGTTGTGTCCTCCGTCTCAGTGGTAAGTGGAATAATCCTGGGGCTCCATATACCACATGCAATACCTAGAAGCAGAGGACCAATTTGACACCCGTGTACTGGGTAACCGGTCCTGGTGGGAGGAGAGTTAAGTATATAGCAGTGGGGAGGAGAAGAAAAGAGTTAGAATGGTAGTGAGTCAAGAGTAAGGAAGTTAAGTCGTGACAGAGGAGACAGCTAATGGGGACGGCACCGAGCACTGGTGGCCCAGAAGAGAAATGGGCCAAGAGAGAGAACGGGTGATAGAAGACCTGAGCCCAGTCTACAACCCGGAGTACCGGCTCCGAGGTGGTCCAGGTGATCTAACCCTGCACCACAGAACCCGGAGTGGTCGAAGGCTTCCTAGGAGCCCGTGCCACAACCAACCATCACCGCAGCTTATGCCAGGAGCACCCACTATTGAAGGCCAGGGTCCGTGAGCCGCGTGCACGGAATCCCCAACCAAGGGTCTTCAGTGTTCTGATACAGGTATAGTGAAGCGGACGGTGAGGATAGAAAAGGACACCTGTGGAGCCTCAGAGGAACCCTAGTTACCGCAGGGACCACCCGGTCCGTTACATGGCATTGAGATACCTGTCTGCCATTGAAGAACTAAGTAAATACCCGTTCAGAGGAGCAACGTACCTGAGCTTTATTTCGGGACTACCATTGATCACCTTGCCTTACAGAACAACTGAGCTGCCCTATTACTCCACTGCAGCTCTCGACTCCGGGGACCCCGCTCGTCCTGTAGGGAGCGGTTCCATCCTGCTGCCGTCCATCACCCCGGAGATCCAAGCATAGCCGGTGCCATCACCGGAATCCTACAGGTGGCGTCACAAACTATTAATAACTTTATCCCTTTTATTATTTTACTTGCACCCTTTTATTGACCACCGGGCCTGCAACCTCAGGCACCGGAACCGTGACTGACAGCCAGCGCCTGAGACCTGAGAACCCGGCCCACGGTGAGTCACCTGGGACCGGGTGTGTTGAGTGCTTTTGTGGGTGTCCGGACTTACCATCCCGTATACTGAGAACAGGAATACCACACCCGTTTATTGGGTGCAGTACCCCTCGGTGGCGACCATACCGCACAGGTTGCCACATTTCAATTGTTCTATTAAATCACTTTTAATTTGTTGTGTTCCAGCACCATCTGCTGGTAGAATGTATAGTCATACTATTGGCAAAGTCAGACATGTAAATTGGGGCTCAAGTGGTGGAGCTCCTTCTAGCTTCAGTCTAGAAAGGCTAGAAAATCCCCATTCCTGTAGTGTTGGGCAGTCTGGCTCTTTTTAGTGATCTGCCTCATTTGACTACACTCACCTAAAAGAGACGGCTCTTTTGGCTCAAAAAACGGCTCTTTTTGTAAATAATTCTTCGTTACGCCCTGTGATGATTCCTGCTCTTGCCTATACTGTGATCTCCTCATTATACACCTTTATAAGTATCTAGGGAAGCTGAATAGACAGTTTTTGAGCATTCCTGTGTCCTCAGATTGTAAGCTCTTGTGATCCAGTCTCTCACTCCTCCTTTGTTACTTTCTTATATCTATTATTGTGATGTCCCTTCTGAATTAGTAAATGCTGTGTTATCTGCTGCTCTGTATATGAATATAATTCTTAAAGGTAACCTGACATTAGAATTATTGCTATACAGTACAGCCATGGGCATTATGTCACTGTGACACTGATTACACTGATTCCTGCAGTGAAGGAATCTGTTTTTTGGATGCTGAATTATCATCCTGTAGAGATTTTCATGCAGATGACATCACAATGTGGGCGGACTCTCTCTGTTGCAAAAACATCACGCTCCGCTCCCCTTCCCCTAGTCTCTGCATTCTCCACTCCCACTCCCCCAGTCTCTGCACACTCCGTTCCCGCAGTCTCTGCACGCTTTGCTCCCCCTCCCCCAGTCTCTGCATGCTCCGCTACCCCAGTCTTTGCTTCTCTTCCCTCCACTCCTCAGTCCCGATCTCTGCATACTCCCCTCCACTCCTCAGTCTTTGCACATTCCCCCAGTCTCTGCATGCTGCCCTCCACTCCTCAGTTCCAGTCTCCACACGCTCCCCTCCCCCGGTCTCTGCATGCTTGACTTCCCCTCCCCTAGTCTCTGCACCTTTCGCTCCTCCAGTCTTTGATCCCCTCCCCCTGTTTCCGCAAGTTCTGCTCCTAAGTCTTTGCACTACTACTCATTCCTGGTCTCTGCACGCTCCCCTCCCCTGATCTCTGCATGCTCTGCTCCCCTCCCCCGGTTTCCATGCTGCTCTGCTCCTCAATCCTGATCTCCGCATGCTCCCGTCCCCGATCTCTGCTCCCCTCCCTGGTCTTGGTCTCTGCATGCTCCACTCCCCCAGTCTCTGCATGCTGCAGCCCCGATCCCCCGGCCTCTGCATGCTCTGCTCCCCCTGCCCCATTCTCTGCATGCTCTGCTCCCCCAGTTTCTGCATTCTCTGCTACTCTCCTCAGGTCGCTTCCCTCCCCCTGTTTCAGTATGCTATGCTCTCCTCCCCAGTCCCGGTCTCTGCTCCCCTCCCCCAGAGAAAGACAAATGGAGCGGAGCATGCAGAGCCTGAGGGAGGTAGAGCAGAGCATGCAGAGACTGGGGGAGGGGGAGCAGAGCGTGCAGAGACTGGGGGAGGGGGAACTTGCAGAGACCGGGGAAGGTGAGCAGGCAGAGACTGGGGTAGGGGGAGCGGAGCATGCAGAGACTGGGGAAGGTAGAGCAGAGAACGCATAGACCAGGGAGGGGGAGTGTAGCTTTCAGAGACCAGGGGAGTGGAGCGTGCAGAGACCGGGAAGGGGCAGCAGAGATTCCAGAGACCAGGAGAGCGGAGCATGCAGAGACCAGGGGAGGGGAATGGAGGGTGCAGATACTGGGGGAGGGGAGGTGAGAAGAGACTGGGGGAACGCAGCATGCAGAGACATGGGGAAGGGGAACAGATCGTGGAGATACCGGGGTAGTGGACCATGGGGAGACTGGGGGAGTGGAGCATGCAGAGACCGGGAAGGGGGAGTGGAGCATGCAGAGTCTGGGGGAGGGGGGATTGGAGCATGCAGAGACTGCAGGAGTGGAGCATGCAAGAGGGAGGGGAGCAGAACGTGCAGATACTGGGAGAAAGAAGCGTGCGGAGATTGGGAGAGGGGGAGCACAACGTTCAGAGACTGAGTGAGTGAAGCGTGCAGAAACTGTGGAAGGGGAGGATCCTGCAGAGACTGGGGAAGCAGAGCGTGCAAAGACCGAGGTGGGGGGGCAGAGCTTGCAGAGACCAGGGGAGGGGGATCAGATCATGCAGAGACTGGGGGAAGGGAGGGAAGAAGAGACCATGGAAGTGGAGCGTGCAGAAACCGGGGGTGGGGAAGCAGAGTGTGGAGAGACCGAGGAAGTGAAGCATGGAGAGACTAGGGGAGCAGAGCATGCAGAGACTGGGGGAGGTGGAGCGGAGCATGCAGAGACTGGGGAGGGGGAATGGAGCATGCAGAGTCTAGGGGAGGAGCGGAGCGTGCAGATACCGGGGGAGGGGAGTGGAGCATGCAGAGACTGGGGGAGCAGGAGCAGAGTGTGCAGAGACCAGGGGAGTGAATGTGCAGAGACTGAGGGGAGCAGAGTTTGCAGAGACTGGGAGAAGTGAGCGTGCAGAGAGGGGGAGCAGAGCGTGCAGAGACTGGGGGAGGGTGAGAGGAATGTGCAGAGAGTGGAGGAGCAGAGCATGTAGAGACCAGGGGAGGGGGAGAGGAGCATGCAGGGATTGGGGAAGTAGAGAGTACAGAGACTGGGGAGGAGGGGTGAAGAAGGCAGAGACTGGGGAGGGGAGAACAGACTGGCGGAGCAGAGGATGCAGAGACTGGGGGAGGGGGAGTGGACTGTGCAGAGACTGAGGGAGGGGGAGCAGAGCATGGAGAGACCAGGGAGCGGAGTGTTCAGAGACCAGAGGAGGGGGAGCAGAGCATGCAGAGACTGGGCGAGGGGGAGCAGAGCATGCAGAGACTGGGGAGGGGACAAAGGACTGGGTAAGTGGAGTGTGCATAGACTGGGGGAGGGGGAGTGGAGATGCAGAGACCAGGGGAGCAGAGTGTGTAGAGATCGTGGGAGCAGAGCATGGAGATAGAAGGGGGAGTAGAGTGTGCAGAGATTGGAGAGGGGGTGTGGAGCATGCAGAGAAGGGGAGTGGAATGTTTAGAGATCGGGAGGGGGAGCAGAGCGCGGAGAGACCGGGGGAGCAGACCATGGATAGACCAGGGGAATGGAACATGCAGAGACCGGGGGAGGGAGTAGTGGAGCTTGCAGAGACCGGAGAGGGGGAGAAGAGTGTGCAGAGACCAGGGGAGCGAGTGTGCAGAGACTGGGTGAGCAGAATGTGCAGAGACCGGGAGACGTGAGCATGCAGAGACTGGGAGTGGGGGAGCAGATCACGCAGAGACTGGGGGAGGGGGAGAGGAGTGTGAAAAGACTGGAGGAGCAGAGCGTGCAGAGACCAGGGGAGGGGGAGCAGAGCAGCAGAGACTGGGGGAGCGGAGCATGCAGAGACCAGGGAAGGGGGAGCGGAGCATGCAGGGACTGGGTGAGGAGAGCATACAGAGACCAGGGGAGGAGGGGCAAAGCATGCAGAGACTGGGGGGGGGGAGAACAGACTGGGGGAGCAGAACATGCAGAGACTGGGGGAGGGGGAGTGGACTGTGCAGAGACTGAGGGAGGGGGAGCAGAGCGTGGAGAGACTGTGGAGAGGAGTGTGCAGAGACCAGAGGAGGGGGAGTAGAGCATGTAGAAACCAGGGGAGGGGGAGCATAGCTTGCAGAGTCTGGGGAGTGGAGGGAAGAAGGGACTGGGTGAGTGGAGTGTGCAGAGACAGGGGGAGGGGGTATAGAGCATGCAAAGAGTGGGGGAGGGTGGATGGAGTGTGCACAGACCGGATGAGGGGGAGCGGAGATGCAGAGACCGTGGAGAGATTGTGGGAGCAGAGCATAGAGATTGCGGGGGAGTGGGGCATGCAGAGACTGGGGGAAGGGGGGTGGAGCGTTTAGAGACCGGGGAGGGGGAGCAGAGTGTGGAGAGACTGGGGGAGTGGACCATGGATAGACCAGGGAAACAGAACATGCAGAGACCGGGGGAGGGGGTAGCAGAGCTTGCAGAGACCGGAGAGGGGGAGCGGAGATGCAGAGACCGGGGGAGCAGAGCGTGGAGAGTTCATGGGAGCAGAGCATGGAGATTGCGGGGAAGTGGAGCATGCAGAGACTGGGGGAGGGGTGTGGAGCATGCAGAGAAGGGGGGTGGAGTGTTTAGAGACCAGGGAGGGGAAGCAGAGCGTGGAGAGACTGGGGGAGTGGATCATGGATAGACCGGGGGAACGGAACATGCAGAGACCGGGGGAGGGGCTATGGAGCATGCAAAGAGTGGGGGAGGGTGGATGGAGTGTGCAGAGACCGGATGAGGGGGAGCGGAGATGCAGAGACCAGGGGGAGCAGAGCGTGGAGAGATCGTGGGAGCAGAGCATGGAGATTGTGGGGGAGTGGAGCATTCAGAGACTGGGGGAGGGGGTGTGGAGCATGCAGAGAAGGGGGGTGGAGCATTTAGAGACCGGGGAGGGGGAGCAGGGTGTGGAGAGACTGGGGGAGTGGACCATGGATAGACCGGGGGAACGGAACATGCACAGACTGGGGGAGGGTGTAGCGGAGCTTGCAGAGACTAGGGGAGGGGGTGCGGATCGTGCAGAGACCAGGGTAGTGGGGTGTGGAGTGACCGGGGGAGTGGAGCATGAAGAGAATGGAACTGGGGGAGGGGAGCAGAGACCAGGGCATGGGAGCATGCAGAAACTGGGGGAGTGGAGCATGCAGAAACTGGGGAAGGGGAGCATGCAGAGATTGGGACCAGGGGAGGGGAGCTCCTATAAGATTGGATCTGAATCAATTATCAGCTTCCTGTCTGACTCTGAAATAAAACTGTCAGTCTTTATCTGAGGTTCTGACTCCTACACTTTATACATTCTGCAGCAAACATAAAGACCTTAATTATATCACTGGTTATGTGCACTACGGAGCCAATCAGCTCCGTCCCAGTTGAGAAACGGCTCCTATCAGTTATAGGAGTTAGCCAGCTCTTTTTGCCAGATCGTTAACGAACGATACATCACTACAGTCCTGGGCCAGACTCCTTAGGGAGCAGAGCACATGTGAAGATGCCCTTTACCTCAAAACCTCCTGCAGACCCCAAGGCCCAAGATATTTCCCTGACTTCTCCAGCCAATATGGCTAAAGGTGCTTAACCCTGTATCCTTACTGTCCGGACTGTTAATTGCTCCAAGTGTATTTTTGCATGTGCTGTGACGAGCTGGGAAAGTATAACAGGATTCCAAGGTCTGTACCATCCTCTTGATATACATCTACTCTTCTGCTTTTATGCCACAAAAAGACTCTGAATCTTCCTATATCAGGATATAAATACACTGTGTGCAGAAATATTAGGCAAGTTGTATTGTAGAGGATTATTTTTATTATTGATCAACAACTATGTTCTCAATCTACCCAAAAGACTCAAATATCAAAGCTTAATATTTTTGGAAGTTGGAGTGTTTTTTTTTTTTTTTTATAGATTTGGCTATCTTAGGAGGATATCTGTTTGTGCAGGTAACTATTACTGTGCAACTTAATAAAAACCTAATATATTCCCATCTCACTTGTTTATTTTCACCAGGTAAACCACTATATCTGTACAAAATTTAGAAATAAACATTTCTGACATGCAAAAACAAAACCCCAAAAAATTAGTGACCAATATAGCCACCTTTCTTTATGATGACACTCAATAGCCTTTCATCCATAGATTCTGTCAGTTGCTTGATCTGTTTACGATCAACATTGCGTGCAGCCTCCCAGACACTGCTCTGAGAGGTGTACTGTTTTCCCTCCCTGTAGATCTCAAATTTTATGAGGGACCACAGGTTCTCTATGGGGTTCAGATCAGGTGAACAAGGGGACCATGTCATTATTTTTTCTTCTTTTAGACCTTTACCTTGGACATGTCCTTGAGTATGGCACACCTTGTGCTTTTTGATACTCCAGTAACGTTGCAGCTCTGAAATATTGCAAAACTGGTGGCAAATGGCATCTTGGTAGCTTCACGCTTGATTTTCCTAAATTCATGGGCAGTTGTTTTGCGCCTTTTTTGCCCAACAAGCTTCTTCCGACCCTGTTGGCTATTTGTCATGAAACGCTTGATTGTTCGGTGATCACCCTTCAAAATTTTGGCAATTTCAAGACTGCTGCATCCCTCTGCAAGACATCTCACAATTTTGGACTTTTCAGAGCCCGTCAAATCTCTCTTCTGACCCACTTTGCCAAAGGAAAGGAAGTTGCCTAATAATTAAGCACATTTTATGTAGGGTGTTGATGTCATTAGACCACACCCCTCCTTATTACAGAGATACACATCACCTGATTTACTTAATTGGTAGTTGGCTCTCAAGCCTATACAGCTTGGAGTAGGACAACATGTATAAAAAGTATCATTTGATCAAAATACTCATTTGCCTAATAATTCTGCACACAGTGTACTGCATCAAAATAATCCACGCTCTTACAGCCCTAGGACCCCAATTGCATGACAATATTCAAATGTAAACTGTACTTGCCGTGGTCTACCCATGTGAACTGTGAAGTATTTACTCCATGTTGGATTTCTCCATTCCTCCGTTAGTAAATGCGACTGTTGTCCCCAAGACCTGCATTTATGGTCATTCCATCTGCTGCAGACACTGGGTTGGGGTGGATAGCAGGGAACAATCAGCCTGATCTTTCCTGGCATCACGAAACAGGATCATTCCTCTGTGCCTATCTTCCAACCCTGTATTACAAGTCTCAGAACGGCTTATTAACCACTATCTTGCCAGTGAAGACTGCTAAAGTTTGTCTTATATGCTGCATACTGCTGCTATTCTGTCATTCAAGTTATACAGACAAGAGCAAGTTCTCATTAACAGCACTGTTTTATTGAAGAGGGGGAACTTTCCATGTAGAGACTGGATTACTGCATAATAGTGCAACTCTTAAAGCTACAGATTCAGCATCATTCTTAAAGAGACAGTACCTGCATTATCACCAAAATGCCGATCCTCTTCCTAATGACCTAGCAGAGTCTACTAACTCTGCATCATCCTCGTCATCAGCTAATGTTCCCGTTCTGCAGGCTAATGCCGCCGATTCCGCTCCAGGCCCTGTCATAGCTACCAGCATGCCATTCTTCCTAAGAACTCCTTGTCTCCCAAGCTACAGAGGAGATCCTCAAACACTTGCTGGGTTAAAAAATATATACCCTATTGCCCCTAAAATAAGACACTCTCTTAGCTAACTTTTGCTCCAAAAAATGCACTGTCTTATTTTCAGGGGATGTCTTATTTTTCCATCATCCACCTCCAAGCCCCAATATTCCCATACAGCCCCCTATATCCAACCATCCCTTGGTAGCCCCAAATATTACCATGCAATACCCCAAGTCTTATTTTAGGGGAAATGTACACTCTTGAACTTTTCTTTCACTCTCCACATCAGAGGATACAGCATCTTGTACCGGCTTGAAGGCCCAGATGCTGAAGACGTCCATTCTTGGCCATCTACTGAGAAAACCAGCATAGAGCAGATCCTCACCCGCCTAGGAAAAGAATTTGAATGCCAATCGCCCACCGAGGTTTATCTCAAATTTTAGAACAGACGTCAAGAACCAGGTGAAACCCTCAGGGACTATGCACTAGCCCTTCAGTCTGTATACAGTGCTTTACAGCAAATAAACACTTTAGACGCTGCAGCTGAAGAAAACATAATCACTGACGGATCCATAGAAGGTGTAGACTCCAGACTCGTACAAAGTCAATTCCGCATGCTAGCAGCACAAAATCCCAATATGACTTTCTTAGACCTTAAATCTCTAGCCTTGCGGGTAGTGGGTACTGACTCACCTTGTACAAGCTATGCTCCTGCTTTTTGCTCCCCAGACCTGGCTGCCAGAAAATCTACTGTATCTACACTTTCACTTGTTTACCTTATGCAGGCCACACAGTCTGTGCCAGCCCCTACTCTTATTCATGCACCTATTACTACAGACTCACTTGTCCAAGTCCTTTACTCTACTCTGTATGCTAAGCCTTAAAAGAGCTAAAAGGCCAACCCCCTACATCATGTGAGTCATCTGTGAATTAGTGTCCCCATAGTCACGTGCTGGTCGGCAAGGTTCTGGAAGGCCTCCATCTGGTGATTGTGTCTACTGTACTTATTGTGAGCGTCTTGGGCACTATAAGTATCAAAACTATTAGTTAAATAGGTCACCCGTGAGGCCAAGGGATGCCCCTCTGCAGGTGACTCCAAGGGCCCAGAGGGACAATCACAATGAATCTCCCGGTTCACCTCTAAATGCCCGTATATAACCATATGAGTTGATGGTGTAACTCTAGAAACTTTATTAGATACCGGTTCACAAGTCACCACCATTGAACGCCGGTCATTTGGAAAACATTGGGACTATAATATTCTGAATCCAGTGGGCAAAGTGAAGTTACGCGTAATTGCAAGAAATGGGCAATCTATTCCCCAGCCAGATTACTGGGAACTGACCATCCAAATTAGTGATTGTAAGTTACCAGGCAAGCTGTAATTGTTACTGAGGCTGAGCGAGATACAACAGCAGTAGTGTTAGGCATGAATGTTATGCGTCATGTGTTTACTGAATTACTCGCTGACTTTCATGCCTCTCTCCCTTCTGTTTCTTCCCTTTACAGGCAAGCTGTTCAGCGAACTATCAAAATGCTCTGTGCCCAACAGATGTTTGCCAACCGTAAAGGTGAGACTTGCCGTGTGTGTATCACCGATACATGACCAGTTACCAGACTCTTGTGTGGTGCCGAGCTTGACCAGGAATTAACAACAAAGACTTTGTAGCTCTCCTTGACTCTATTCAAATTGAAGCCCCTTGTAAAAGCTGCCAGAAGTATCGTCAACGTCTCAAACGGTAGAGTACTAGTACAGTTGGCCAACCTGAGTGATGCACTCATCGATCTATACAAGTTCAATTCAGTTGCTCTACTGCACATTCTTGATTCAGAAGACATTCTAGATGAATAGACACTTGATCATCAAAAGTTGATGAAAGCTACTCCCAAAGGCTCTCATACACCCACTACTTTCTGGTGGAATGAACTTAAAGGAAAATTGTCAGGTCAAAAATCCATATGTAACTACTATCATTTTCTAATTCCTCACACTAAACTCTCTCTATTAATATATTATTTTTTTATCTATTTCCCTCCTATCTTCTGTAAACTTCAAATAAAGAGATTAATTCCATCTGTCACTGACAGTGAAAGATCCACTTAGTTCTCTGCTTTTCACTCCCCATGAATAAATATGCATGTCACATACCCACACCACATCACTCCCAGGAGATCACTGGGAGGGACTGTATTCTCCTCTCTGCTCTCTGTGTCTGCAACCAAGAAAGATGTGAAATACAACACACAAACTGTCACTGTAGGGATACCTGCTTACAGAAACAGATGGAGTCTAGATAAGTCAGATCGGCCACAGCTCTCTCCTTCATCAGAACAGAAGCTACTGAAACCTGACACTGCACTGTTAGCAAAGGGAGGAGAGAGCTGCTGAGAGGGAGTGCATAATTACATGACAGTTTATACAGCAGCCGGACTATTGCTGTTTGCTTATAATGGAGATGACTAGTCCAGGAGCTCCCTGCAGGGTCTGACAATGCTGATAACATGGACACTAAAAATGGTACAATAATGATTTTACATATTCTTAAAAGGTCTGCCCAGGCCCTATTCAAGGGTAATATTAGTATCATACTGAAAAAGGACCTGACAGTGCCCCTTTAATGTTGGAGAGGCTAAGACTCCCATCGAACACATACATGGTGTCACCAAAGTTGCTAAATGACACAGCCAAGCCTTCAGCAAGCACCCGCTTGACTTTCGGCAAGACTTCTCTGATCCAGCACAAGATCAAAACAGGTGATTATCCTCCCATCAATAAAATACACTGACCAATACCTCCTGCTAACTATCAGCAAGTAAAGAAGCTGTTAAAGGAGATGAAAGATTCTGAAGTCATTTGAGGAAGTCAAAGCCCCTGGGTTGAACCTATAGTTCTGGTGAAGAAGAAGCATGGTATCATCAGATTTTGTGTAGACTACAGAAAGTTGAACAATGTTACACACAAAAATACCTATCCTCTTTCACGGATTGAAGAATCCATTACTGCTCTTGGCTCAGCTGCATACTTCTCCACTCTTGACTTAACCAGCGGGTACTAGCAGGCACCAATGGCTCCTGAGGATTGAGAGAAGACAGCAATCACCACTCCGATGGGACTCTTCGAGTTTAACGGTATGCCGTTTGGGTTATGCAGTGCCCCTGCTACTTTTTAGCGAGTCATGGAAAGATATCTAGGTCACCTCAACTTCCCAAGCGTTTTGTGGTATCTTGATGATGGTGTCGTGTATACCTGCACTTATGTAGATCACTTACGCCACCTTGCAGAAGTATTCCAAGTACTCATTGAACATGGCCTGAAATTAAAACCATCAAAATGCCACCTGCTCACGCCGAAGGTCAACTACCTGGATCATGTTGTAAGTACCAAAGCATCCAGCCAGACCCTGAAAAGATCTCGGCTCTGAACGACTGGGACATCCCAAGAACCATTAAAGAAGTCCGAAGTTTCCTGCGTTTGTGGTCATTCCATCTGCTGTGGACGCTTGTGGGGGTGGATAGCAGGGAACAATCAGTCTGATCATTACAGTATAAATATATAACTATGGCTAAGTTCACATCTAATGCAGTGCTTTGCGTTTGAATGCATGTGTTTTTCATGCGTTTATCAGATGGGTATGTGTATAGCTCCGGCTCCTCCATGTTTATGTGGCTTGCTCATGAGTTGGAACAGAGGAACATATAGCTATTGTGTTTATTCTGTATTACCTTTTACTCTCTATGGAGAAAACTAATTTGTATTGTGTCTGATGCACCTTATAAATGTAATATCATATGTGTCATAGGCCCTTTTCACATCTGTGCTATGTTTAGAACGCATTCGTTTTTCGGTAAAAAAGCATGCAAATGCATTGGTTTTTCTTCCCATAGATTTCTATTATAAAAACGCATGCAAACGTAGCAAAAACGCACCAAAACGTTTGAAAAAAAGCATGTGTCTAAAACGAACGTACATTTTCTATGCGCTTTTACCACGTTTACATGCATTTTTTACAATAGAAGTCTATGGGAAGAAAAACGCATGCCTTTGCATGCTTTTTTACCGAAAAACGAATGCGTTCTAAACATAGCACAGATGTGAAAAGGGCCTATGACACATATGATATTACATTTATAAGGTGCATCAGACACAATACAAATTAGTTTTCTCCATAGAGAGTAAAAGGTAATACAGAATAAACACAATAGCTATATGTTCCTCTGTTCCAACTCATGAGCAAGCCACATAAACATGGAGGAGCCGGAGCTATACACATACCCATCTACATGGAGGGGGCGGAGCTATACACATACCCATCTACATGGAGGGGACTGGGCTATAAAGGAGGCAGAGCTCAGTGGAGCGGTGGAGCTATGAAGAGGTGGGGCTATAAAGAAGGCAGAGCTTTCAAGGGGCCAGTGGGTTTACTGGACCCTCTCTGATGAAGATTCAGGAAATGTGTGTTTGGGGGCCATTTTGCTTCCAACACTGTGGCTCTGTGGTAATGTACCATCTATTTATCTATATATATCTATACATTCTGCTGCTCTATAGGTTTATTGGTTGTTTATTTATGCAGGTTAGGTTTATATTCAAATATTTTTATTGGTTTTTCAAACACAGAATAAAAATTATTACAGAAAGTATAAATCACAAGTAGAATAAAGAGGTCAGTAAAAAATGTAAATGAAGTAATCATACAATTATACAATGTGAATGATCACAGACTAAGGTTTATTAAATACTAGTAAAAAGGCCCGATGCAATTGCATCAGGAGCACGGTGAAATGAATTGTGTGTATAGAGGCGGGTGAGTGGGTAGCAGAGTATACAGGCGGGTGAGTGGGTAGCAGAGTATGCAGGCGGCTCTGTGGGTAGCAGAGTATACAGGCGGCTCTGTGGGTAGCAGAGTATACAGGTGGCTCTGTGGGTAGCAGAGTATACAGGCGGCTCTGTGGGTAGCAGAGTATACAGGCGGCTCTGTGGGTAGCAGAGTATACAGGCGGCTCTGTGGGTAGCAGAGTATACAGGTGGCTCTGTGGGTAGCAGAGTATACAGGCGGGTGAGTGTGTAGCAGAGTATACAGGCGGGTGAGTGTGTAGCAGAGTATACAGGCGGGTGAGTGTGTAGCAGAGTATACAGGCGGCTCTGTGGGTAGCAGAGTATACAGGTGGCTCTGTGGGTAGCAGAGTATACAGGCAGCTCTGTGGGTAGCAGAGTATACAGGCGGCTCTGTGGGTAGCAGAGTATACAGGCGGCTCTGTGGGTAGCAGAGTATACAGGCGGCTCTGTGGGTAGCAGAGTATACAGGCGGCTCTGTGGGTAGCAGAGTATACAGGCGGCTCTGTGGGTAGCAGAGTATACAGGCGGCTCTGTGGGTAGCAGAGTATACAGGCGGCTTTGTGGGTAGCAGAGTATACAGGCGGCTCTGTGGGTAGCAGAGTATACAGGCGGCTCTGTGGGTAGCAGAGTATACAGGCGGGTGTGTGGGTAGCAGAGTATACAGGCGGGTGTGTGGGTAGCAGAGTATACAGGCGGGTGTGTGAGTAGCAGAGTATACAGGCGGCTCTGTGGGTAGCAGAGTATACAGGCGGCTGTGTGAGTAGCAGAGTATAGAGGCGGGTCTGTGGGTAGCAGAGTATAGAGGCGGCTCTGTGGGTAGCAGAGTATACAGGCGGCTCTGTGGGTAGCAGAGTATACAGGCGGCTCTGTGGGTAGCAGAGTATACAGGCGGGTGAGTGTGTAGCAGAGTATACAGGCGGGTGAGTGTGTAGCAGAGTATACAGGCGGGTGAGTGTGTAGCAGAGTATACAGGCGGCTCTGTGCGTAGCAGAGAATATAGGCGGCTCTGTGGGTAGCAGAGTATACAGGCAGCTCTGTGGGTAGCAGAGTATACAGGCGGGTGTGTGGGTAGCAGAGTATACAGGCGGCTCTGTGGGTAGCAGAGTATACAGGCGGCTCTGTGGGTAGCAGAGTATACAGGCGGCTCTGTGGGTAGCAGAGTATACAGGCGGCTCTGTGGGTAGCAGAGTATACAGGCGGCTCTGTGGGTAGCAGAGTATACAGGCGGCTCTGTGGGTAGCAGAGTATACAGGCGGCTCTGTGGGTAGCAGAGTATACAGGCGGCTCTGTGGGTAGCAGAGTATACAGGCGGGTGTGTGGGTAGCAGAGTATACAGGCGGGTGTGTGGGTAGCAGAGTATACAGGCGGGTGTGTGGGTAGCATAGTATACAGGCGGCTCTGTGGGTAGCAGAGTATACAGGCGGCTGTGTGAGTAGCAGAGTATAGAGGCGGCTCTGTGGGTAGCAGAGTATGATGTGGCGGGAGGCTGGAGGGGTGAGGAAAGCAGAGGCTGGAGGGGTGAGGAAAGCAGAGGCTGGAGGGGTGAGGAAAGCAGAGGCTGGAGGGGTGAGGAAAGCAGAGGCTGGAGGGGTGAGGAAAGCAGAGGCTGGAGGCGTGAGGAGAGGTCCGGTGGAGGCGTGAGGAGAGGTCGGGCTGGAGGCGTGAGGAGAGGTGCAGCTGGAGGCGTGAGGAGAAGTGCGGGTGGAGGCGTGAGGAGAGATCCGGCTGGAGGCGTGAGGAGAGGTCCGGCTGGAGGCGTGAGGAGAAGTGCAGCTGGAGGCGTGAGGAGAAGTGCGGGTGGAGGCATGAGGAGTGGTGCGCCTGGAGGCGTGAGGAGAGGTGCGTGAGGAGAGGTGCGCCTGGAGGCGTGAGGAGAGGTGCGTGAGGAAGAGGTGCGCCTGGAGGCGTGAGGAGAGGTGCACCTGGAGGCGTGAGGAGAGGTGCGGCTGGAGGTGTGAGGAGAGGTCCGGCTGGAGGCGTGAGGAGAGGTCCGGCTGGAGGCGTGAGGAGAGGTCGGCTGGAGGCGTGAGGAGAGGTGCGGATGGAGGGGTGAGGAGAGGTTCGGGTGGAGGGATGAGGAGAGGTCCGGCTGGAGGCGTGAGGAGAGGTCCGGCTGGAGGGGTGAGGAGAGGTTCGGCTGGAGGTGTGAGGAGAGATGCGGCTGGAGGGGTGAGGAGAGGTGCGGCTGGAGGGGTGAGGAGGGGTGAGGAGAGGTGCAGCTGGAGGGGTGAGGAGAGGTTCGGGTGGAGGTGTGAGGAGAGATGCGGCTGGAGGGGTGAGGAGAGGTGCGGATGGAGGTGTGAGGAGGGGTAGGAGAGAGGTGCAGCTGGAGGGGTGAGGAGAGGTTCGGCTGGAGGTGTGAGGAGAGATGCGGCTGGAGCGGCGACATCACCGCTGGGCGGGAGGACGTGGCAGCGTGCTGGGGTTGATCGCAGCCCCAGTCACACGGCATTGTCATTTGCAGGGGGGTGAGGGATGAGTTAATCCCCTCAGGTGACACATGTGACCTGAGGGGAAGGAGCGGATTGGGTGTTTTGTGGTAAACAGAGGAGGGCCATCCGATTGGTCGAGGACGGGGAGTCCTGGTCAATGGGATGGGCGTTGTATGTTTACAACACAGCGGGCAATCTGCTTGGAGGGGCGGCGGGCAATGGGAGTGAGCGGGGCGTGTGAGGCTTTGCAGCCTGACACGCCCCGCTCACTCCCATTGGGGGGGCGGCGGCGCCGCCTACAGGACGACGTCACTGGCTCCCGGCCACAGCTTCTAGAGCGCAACTTCTGCAGCATGGCTAGACCGAAGCCCCAGCGGTGAGAGAGGAGGGGCGGAAGGCAGCGCTGGCATGCGGGCAACGTAGACCTTGGGGAGGGCGGTCGCGATGATGCGCTTGCGGCGTGGCGGACGGTTGGTAGGATGGGGGCGGTGTGAGGTAGTGCGTCTGCAGCTGTAGATGACGCTATAGCGTCATCGCTGGCAGTGCGGCAATGGATTTAGGGATTGGGCTACAGTGGGCGAATTCACAACTCGCGATGATATAAGTAGAAGATATGTGTATAAACTGTAAATCTACATATATCTATGTATATATGTATATATACGGTATATCTATATGTGTATATATATCACATGTGTGTATATAGTGTATATGGATCTGTGTGTATATAGTGTATATGTATATGTGGGTATATAGTGTATGTGTATGAATATGTGTATATAGTGTATATGTATATGGATAAAAGTGTATATACTGTATATTGATTTATATGTGTGTGTATATACTGTATATACACATCAAGCGATATATGTGTCTATAGTGTATATCAAAATGTGTATATAAATGACATATGTGTGTATATACTGTATATGTATCTGTGTATATAGTGTATATGTATCTATGTGTATATAGTGTATATGTGGGTATATACAGTATGTGTATGTATATGTGTATATACAGTATATGTATATGGATACATGTGTATATACAGTATAGCGATTTATATGTGTGTATATAGTGTATATCGATATATATGTATATGTGGGGATATACTGTATATGGATGTATATGTGTATATGGTGGATCTCGAGGGATATGTGTATATAGTGTATATGTACATCTAAGTATATAGGTGGGTATAGTGTATGTACGGTATATGATATGTGTGTATATACTGTATATGTATATATGTGTATATAGTGTATAGAAATATGTGGGTATATAGTGTATGTTTATGTATATGGGTTTATAGTGTATATTTATACAGATCGATGTGTATATACTGTATCTGTATATATATGTGTTTATATACTGTATATCGATATATGTGGATAGAGTGTATATGTATATGTATGTATATGTGGGTATGTAGTGTATATATATATATATATGATTATGTGTATATAGAGTATATGTATTTATATATGTGTATATAGTGTATATGAATGTATATGTGTGTATATACGGTATAGCAACATCAATATCAAGTATAAAAGAGTATATAGTGTATATGTATGTGTGTATGTATATATATATATATATATATATATGTGTATGTGCTGCATATGTATATATGTGTACATAAGATATAGGTATCTATATGTGTGTATATAGTGTATAGGTACATGGATGTAGATATAGGGGTATATAGACTATATGTATATTTATCTGTGTGTATATACAGTCACTGTAGATATGTGTGTATATAGTGTATATGTAGATGTATGACTATATGTGTATATACTCAAGATCTATGTGTATACACTGTATATCTATGTGTATATGTATATCTGTGTGTATATAGTGTATATATAGATATATAGCGATATATGTGTATATAGGGTATATCTATATGTATGTGTGTGTATATACTGTACAGAGATATATATGTATATGTGTGTATAGAATGTAGATAAATATATATCAGCGTATATACTGTATATGTAGATGTATCTGTGTGTATATAGTGTATATGTATATATGTATATGTATATATGTGTAGATGTGTATAAGTATATGTGTGTATATACTGTATAGCTATGAGTGTGTATATAGTCTATATGTATGGGTGTGTACATACAGTATATGTATATATATATATAGTGTATATGTATGTGTGGGTGTAAAGGGTATATCAATGTGTATGTGTATATAGTGTATATGGATGTGTGTATATACTGTATATAAATATGTATGTATATATACTGTATATATATGAATATAAGTGGAAATACTGTATATGTATGTATATGTGTAGATAGTGTACATCTATTATATAATCGCGAATCGGAAAAGCGCCCCTCCGCGCGCTACTTCCGGCGTGGTCATGTGGATACGAATTTAACATTGGGCGCGAAGCGCCCAATGCTGCGCGAGCAATGGCCGCGAGGCCATTGCGAGTCGCTGGCCCAGGGCGAGCAATGGCCGCGAAGCGGCCATTGCGAGCCGCTGGCCCAAAATCCATCCACAGCCCCGGCTACAACCTTAGCGATTTACCGCTCAGGTAGCGCGAGCAATGGCCGCGAGGCCATTGCGAGTCGCTGCCTGAGCCGCAATTCGCTCCCCGGGGACCATGGAGCCGAGGCGGCATTGCCGCCTCCGCTCCCCGCTACACACAATTCGCCACCCCCCCCCCCATGTCCGCACAGCCCGCCCCCATCAATGTCCCCACAGCCGACCCCCATGTACGCACAGCCGACCCCCATGTCCGCACAGCCCGCCCACATCAATGTCCGCACAGCCCACCCCCATGTCCGCACAGCCGACCCCCATGCCCGCACAGCCCACCCCCATGTCCGCACAGCCCGCCCACATCAATGTCCGCACAGCCCACCCCCCTGTCCGCACAGCCGACCCCCATGCCCGCACAGCCGACCCCCATGCCCGCACAGCCGACCCCCATGCCCGCTCAGCCGACCCCCATGCCCGCACAGCCGACCCCCATGCCCGCACAGCCGACCCCCATGCCCGCACAGCCGACCCCATGCCCGCACAGCCCACCCCCATGTCCGCACAGCCCACCCCCATGCCCGCACAGCCGACCCCCATGCCCGCACAGCCGACCCCCATGCCCGCACAGCCCACCCCCATGTCTGCACAGCCCGCCCCCATCAATGTCCACACAGCCGACCCCCATGTCCGCACAGCCGACCCCCATGTCCGCACAGCCCACCCCATGTCCGCACAGCCCACCCCCATGTCCGCACAGCCGACCCCCATGCCCGCACAGCCGACCCCCATGCCCGCACAGCCGACCCCCATGCCCGCACAGCCCACCCCCATGCCCGCACAGCCCGCCCCCATCAATGTCCGAAAAACCCCCCATGTCCGCACAGCCGACCCCCACTAATGTCCACACAGCCCCCCCCATGTCCGCACATACTTACATGTCTTCTTAGTCATCTGATCGTCCGTCCGGCCAGGCGTCCTCTTCGTCCGGCCAGGCGTCCTCTTCGTCCGGCCAGGCGTCCTCTTCGTCCGGCCCCGGGGATCTTCTGTCTTCTTCCAGCTCCGACGTCCTCTTCTCTTCTCATTCAGGTACAATGGACGACAAATCCGCCATTGTATCTCAATGAGATATGAGCGGCTCTTCTGATTGGTCGCTGTGTACTGCCCTCAGCCAATCAGAAGAGCCCCTCATTGAGCTCGAATTCTGATTGGTCGGCGCCCAATCCGAAATCGGGCTCACTGCCCATAGACATGTATTAGCGGTGTGTCCGCGATTTTACGGCCGACAAATAGAACCAGGTGGCCGGCCATAAAATCGCAGACACACCGCTAATGTATGTCAATGGGAAAAATAGCGGACCTGAATGAGAACTGTCTCACTTAACATAAATAATAAATTAAATAATAAATAAAATAATTTAAAAAGAATTAAAAAATAATAAAAAATAATAATAAAAAAATAATAAAAAATTAAATAAAAATAATAATAAAAAAATAAAATATATGCTAATCAGCTCAGCCATTTTGGCGGACCACAATGAGAACTCTGTCTCACTTAAAATAAATAATAAAATAAATAATAAATAAAATAATTTAAAAAGAATTAAAAAATAATAAAAAATAATAATAAAAAAATAATAAAAAATTAAATAAAAATAATATAATAAAAAAATAAATATATGCTAATCAGCTCAGCCCTTTTGCCGGACCACAATGAGAACTGTGTCTCACTTAAAAAAAATAATAAATTAAATAATAAATAAAAGAATTTAAAAAGAATTAAAAAATAATAAAAAATAATAATAAAAAAATAATAAAAAATTAAATAAAAATAATAATAAAAAAATAAATATATGCTAATCAGCTCAGCCCTTTTGGCGGACCACAATGAGAACTCTGTCTCACTTAAAATAAATAATAAATTAAATAATAAATAAAATAATTTAAAAAGAATTAAAAAATAATAAAAAATAATAATAAAAAAATAATAAAAAATTAAATAAAAATAATAATAAAAAAAATAAATATATGCTAATCAGCCCAGCCCTTTTAGCGGACCAGAAGGAGAACTGTGTCTCAGTTAAAATAAATAATAAATTTTATAATAAAATTATTTAAAAATAATTAAAAAATTATAAAAAAATAATAAAAAAAAAATTAAAAATTATAAAATATTACAAAAAATAATAATTAAAAAAAAATCTAATAATAATTATATTACTGCTAATAATAATGATATTAATGCTAATAATTATGCTATTAATGCTAATAATAATGCTAATAATGCTAATAATTATGCTATTAATGCTAATAATTATGCTATTAATGCTAATAATAATAAGATTAATGCTAATAATAAGCGGCCATTGCGAGCACTCAGCCCCAATAAGTATTGAACGCGCCCAAAAGTATTGGACCCCCCAAAAGTATTGGACCCCCCACCAAAAGTATTAGACCCCCCAAAAAAAGTATTGCACCCCCAAAAAAAGTATGTGACCCCCCAAAAAAAGTATGTGACCCCCCAAAAAAAAAGTATGTGACCCCCCAAAAAAAGTATGTGACCCCCCCAAAAAAAATTATGTGACCACCCAAAAAAAGTATGTGACCCCCCAAAAAAAAGTATGTGACCCCCCAAAAAAGTATGTGACCCCCCCAAAAAAAGTATGTGACCCCCCAAAAAAAGTATGTGACCCCCCAAAAAAAGTATGTGACCCCCCAAAAAACTATGTGACCTCCAAAAAAAAGTATTGGACCCCCAAAAAAAAGTATTGGACCCCCCAAAAAAAGTATGTGACCCCCCAAAAAAGTATGTGACCCCCCCAAAAAAGTATGTGACAAAACAAAAAAGTATGTGACCCCCCAAAAAAGTATGTGACCCCCCCAAAAAAGTATGTGACCCCCCAAAAAAAGTATGTGACCCCCCCAAAAAAAATATGTGACCCCCCAAAAAAAGTATGTGACCCCCCCAAAAAAGTATGTGACCCCCCAAAAAACTATGTGACCTCCAAAAAAAAGTATTGGACCCCCCAAAAAAAGTATTGGACCCCCAAAAAAAGTATGTGACCCCCAAAAAAGTATGTGACCCCCCCAAAAAAGTATGTGACAAAACAAAAAAGTATGTGACCCCCCCAAAAAAGTATGTGACCCCCCAAAAAAAGTATGTGACCCCCCCAAAAAAAGTATGTGACCCCCCAAAAAAAGTATGTGACCCCCCAAAAAAAGTATGTGACCCCCCCCAAAAAAAGTATGTGACCCCCAAAAAAAGTATGTGACCCCCCCAAAAAAGTATGTGACCCCCCCAAAAAAGTATGTGACCCCCCCCAAAAAAGTATGGGACCCCCCAAAAAAAGTATGGGACTCCCCAAAAACTATTCACACCCCCCCGAAAAGTCCTCACACCAGCTATAACTACTATAATCAAATTAATGCACATTCTAGAATCCCGATGCATTTGCATCGGGCTCACAGCTAGTATATATATATGTGTATAGACTGTATATGTATGTGTATATAATGTGTATGTAGATGTATGTATATATGTGTATATAGTGTAGATGTATATGTCTGTGTGTAAATGTAGTGTATATGTATATGTAGATATATGTGTATGTTGTGGTGCAGCGTCTTGCAGTGTCGCCGGGGCTTTTTGGTCCCTGTGCTGTTAGTCTTACCGGGTGTGGTGTGTGTGTCAGAGTCGCAGAGCTGGTCTCTGATGGGGGCTGCAGGCTGCGGGTCCGGGGCTCCTCTGTCTCCCCTGGTGTCCTGTGTCCCTGAGGAGGTGTGTCAGGGGTTGTTGCGGAGTTGCAGGGTGCGGGTGCGGGGCTGCTGTGTCCAGGGGGTTTGTGTGCCGGAGGTGGAGGGAGCGGATTCGGGGCTCCTCTCTCTCCCCGGGTCTGCTGTGTCCGTGAGGTGGTTAGCGGGGCCGAGGGTTGCTAGGATGGGGGCTGGGGGTCGCGATGACGGGAGGATGTGGCGGGGGAGCGGCGGGGGTATGTGGTGTTAGCGGCAGGATGTTTGCGCTTCCGGCGCCAGTGTCGGCGGCTCTCGATGGCGCATGCGAGCCATCGCTCGCCGCGCGTGATATCGGCACAGTGACCGGAAGCTGCAAACTGACGATTATGTATAGAGAAGATATAGTACTTTTCAGAGCTTTATCTGCTTAGTCACTGACTTATAAATGAATTAGATGAACCAGTAACCTGGTTGTTGCATGAATAACAAAAGTTACTATGTCATAGTAACGTAACTATTTACATGTCTGGCACTACATAGATTATATTGGAAAAGGAGGGGGTGAGGAAATAAAAAGGTGTAAAATTAATACAAGTAATGCCTGCTATGTCTTTCTTGTAGATAAAGTGTAACTGGTTGAGTAAAAAATGGTAAATTAAGTAGGGTAGAGTTGGATTGAGAGAGTTGATGTACTCATATACAATGTTATGGTCTTTACGGTGGATTTTTTGGAAGCATAATAGAGTTCCAATCTTGCCATTTTTTGGAATATTTTTTTAAAAGATTGTTTCTAAGGGCGTATGTGTATTCATATGTGTTGTGACATGCTATTTTTTCAACAGTGTCTTCCACAGTTGGGGGAAGAGGGTCTCTCCAAAGTGCGGCAATGTTGCTTTTTTGCTGTGAGTAGAATATGAGTGAAGATAGGCATATACTTGTGAGGGTAGGATTCGAGACCTACAAGGAGAAGTACTAGTTCAGGAGAGAGGTGTAGGTTTAAGCCAGTAATGTTGATAATTAGGGTTTCAACCCCGTCCAGAAGTGTTTGAGAAGTCTACAACTCCAAAAAATATGAGTCAAACTGCCGGTAGTATTACAGTTCCTCCAACAGAAGGGGGAGTTAGTGTTTTGGATTTTGTAAAGTTTAAGTGGGGTATAATACCAGCTTGTGTAGATCTTGTAGTGGGTTTCAGCAAGGGATGAACAAGGGATATAAGTGTAGATAGATTCGAAGAGTCTATGCAGATGGTCAGTTGTAATTTCTACATTAAGTTCTTTTTCCCATGCTTCTATATTTGATGTTTGTGAGAAGTGAGTATTTTGACTGAAGTTTTGATATATATGTTTTCCAGAAGAGGGGGGGTTTGCAGGTATTTGAACATTTGAGCTAGGTTCTGAGGTATGAAGAAGTTTAGGTTGTGGGAGTTGATGAGATTTTGAATCTTCTTCCATGTCTTCTCCTCTGAGATATTGAGTTTGAATTTTTCTCTGAGAAGTTGGAAGGGCATGAGTTTATTTTTTTCATTAATTATATCTGAAATGAATTTGATGTCTAGTTTCTTCCAGGAATCTAATTTGATTCTTGAAGATATCGATTCAAAGATGTCTATATGTATCCAAGTAGGAGAAACCGTGGGGTATGACTTGTCAGACAGTTTTAGTAGTGCTCTCCAAGAGAGAATTGCAGATTTGACTGTGATTTCTTCCGGACATTTCTTCGTTTTGTCACATAAGTAAGCAAGAGTAGTCAAACCAAGTCCGCCTTGGGGTTTCATAGGTTTCTCTAGAGCTAACCAAGTCAGCCCTTCTTTTCCTGCCCACCAATTCTGGCTTAGTTTGACTAAAGTAGCGTGGCAGTATGCAGCTAAGTTGGGCATGACGAGTCCGCTTCGTTTTTTTAGTCTTTTCTAGAACTGACCTCGCCACCCTAGGTTTCTTTGTAGCTAAGGTGAAGGTGACCAGCTGTGATTGTAGTTTTTGTAGCCACTTTTTTGGGATTGTTAAAGGAATAGATCTGAAGATACATAAAAATTTCAGTAAAAAGCTCATCTTATAAGCATTGATTCTGCCAAGCCAGAATATTTCTATCTTTGCCAAATGTAATATATCGGTCTGTAAAGTTTTGTAGATATCATTTAAGTTAATGTCTACAATTGATGTTAGGGGTTTAATGAGTTTAATTCCAAGATAGTTAACATAGTTGTTTTCCCAGGCCAATCTCTGATTTAAGAGTTTTCAGAATTTGTGAATTAAGTTTTAAGTGGAGGACTTGTGTTTTCGTCAAGTTTATTTTGTAATATGAAATTTTGGAGAAGAGTTTAATTGTGTCTAATAAATTTCTAATTGAGTCAAGTGGGTTGGATAGTATTATAAGGATATCGTCTGCGAATAACAATATTTTGTAGCGACTTTGGTGTATCCGGATGCCACTTATTAGGGATTCAATCGAGGTTCTATGTAGAGATCAAAGAGGGTGGGAGAAAGGGGGCAACCTTGTCTTGTGCCGATTGTAATTACAATTTTATCTGACAAAACATTGTTGGTCAAAATTTTTGCCGAGGGACTAGAATAGAGAGTTTAAGATGTTGCCTTCAAAACCGAATTTTTTTAAAGATTGAAAGAGGAAGCCCCAGTGGACTCTGTTGAACGCTTTCTCAGCGTCGACAGCGACCATCAGGGCAGAAGTTTTAGTCTTTTCAATGTGAGATAGCAAGTTATTGGCATGACTAGTGGCATCAGAGGTTCCTCTACCAGGAATAAACCCTACTTGATCTTTTTTGAGAAGTCCAGGAGAGATTTTTCGATGTCTTGAGGTGATAGTTTTGGCGATGATTTTTAGATCAGTGTTTAGGAGTGAGATAGGACGGTAGTTGCTGACATTTTCGGTGTCTCCCTTGTTTTCTTGAATTTCTGTTGGGAAGGCGCCTTGGCATATAGTAGGGGAGTTAATAAGTTTGGTAAGGAAGGGAGCAAGAGAATTTCTGAAGCTTAAATACTATTTGTTTTGTAGGCCGTCTGGACCTGGAGATTTGCATTTAGCTAACAAGTTCATTGCTGTTAAAAGTTCTGTTTTGGTATAGGGAGAATTGAAAAAGTTCAGGTCTTCTTTTGAAAGAGAGGGGAGTTGAATGGAGTCTAGAAATTTGTCTATATCAGAATTTGAGGGAGGAAGTTCAGCTCGGTCTTCTTTCAAACTGTATAGCTTTCTATAAAAGCTGGCAAAAATATTTGAGATATCCTTGGGGTGTTTGTGTGATATGTTTTTATTAGCTTTGATTATGAGGATTCTAGTTTTAAGTCTATGAATTTTAATTTTGTTGGCAAAGAGTTTAGAAGGCTTGTCCATACAGTTATGAAAATTTGATGATGCGTATATATTCGTCGTACTCAGCTGTTAGCAGGTTTTTTAGTTGGACTCGTAGATCACTGAAGATGTGGTTGGCGGAAGGGTCAAAGCCGATGTAAAATTTCCCAGGAAGTTAAAGTTTTAGCCTTTGTGCCTAGGCAGGGACCTTAGTTAGAGAGGTGGACTAAATGGTTAAGAGTAGTATAGTGTAGTATAGATACTCATGTATTGGAAATGTGAAAGATCGTTGAGAGTTTTTAATTCTGCAGTTGTCTCATCAATTGTAAATGTTTTTTGTTTGAAAGAGAAGATGACATTAGTGGTTGGATGTCCCCATCTGTATGGGATTTTTTTCTCTTGGAGAATATCCGTGATATTGCCTTGCGTCTGGTCATGGTCTCTTTTGATATGTAGGTGAAGACTTTAATTTTCTCAAATGGAGAGGCTAAAGTTTTATTAATCCTCTAGAAATTGATAGGTTAAGTTTATTGGTTGTTTTATTTTGAAAATCTCTATCAGCACTCAATATTTTAATGACTTGAATGTGATTTTTCTCTCCCTATTGTAATGACCATACATTATATGTTATTTGCTTTTCTTTAGAGGTGCTGTATGAGAGCATGTATATGTTTTGTTTACGGAGGAGATAGTTTATGTAACTATGGCTCATTATATGGATAGCACTGATATTATCTGTGGGCTGTTACTCCCCATTGATTTTTTATCAATTTATTCAATTATTCTATGTGACTGTACAGAATTGTCATATTTTATCTGAAACATTGTGTATTGATTTTTTTTCACATATGTTCTACTGATCAATATTTATTTCTTATATGGTCACAACTCTGCAGTGATCACCAGTTTATCCTGTCCTTTGTATGTGTTTTATCCTGCTTTTATTTCTATCATTATACCTTGAATAAAATATTTATCGTTTATTTTATATGTTTCTACTCATTTTCTCTGTGGGTTTTGTTTTGGATTCTCTTAGGCTAGGGTCACATTAGAGTAATGGAAGCGCCAAAAGCTAGCGTTCTTTCCATATTGAAATGTTAAAAAACGCTAGCGTTAACGCTTCCATAGTCTACCATGGAAAAAACGCATTGTCAAAGTGCAATGTGTTTGACGCTAGGCGTTTTTGCAAAAGCACCAAAAAACACGGTAAGCAGTGTTATTGGGGGCGTTTGCAAAAACGCTTGCATTTTTTTTAACATGGGAGTCTATGGGAAACGCTTGCGTTAATGCATGGTTCATATATATACCATGCGTTAACGCATGCGTTAACGCTACCACTAAAAATGAAAAAAAAAAATGTCATAAAATGGCAAGCGGAAAAAAACGATCCTGTACAGCATCCTTCCCTTCCAAATGGATGCAAGGTCCCAAATGTAACCATAGCCTAATAGTAAAGATAATCAAACCTTTTGAAATTCAAATTAATCAGTTTTGACAGATTTTACATTCAATTTGTTGTGAATTGATCTGCCATGACTCACAATACTGCAAAGCCTCCAATGCCCTGCAAAAATGTGTTTACTACTATGAGGTCTTCTAAGACTATATCCATCCCTTTTCAAGCTCTTAAACACACACTTTGCAATATTTAAGTGACCTCACCGTAGAAATGGATAGTTATCAGTACCAAGGGTGGATTATTATGAGAGCAATCTGCGCTACAGCCTGAGGCTCTGAGGGGTCCATGACCAAAAGATATTGCCCCATTATAACCCACAAGTGGCTATTGCTGAGTCCGCCCTGCCGCATGATGTCTGGCAGGATGTACCCAGCAAACAGAGTACACGCACGCACTCTGTACATGCACATGCATCCTATGTAAGAGGGTCATCTAATGGCATCACTGTTGGCTCTCACGCCTGAAGCCTGTGGGAGATAGGCCTTGTTCACACATGCCATCCGTTTTTGGGCTAAATCAGTTTTTGGGATCATTTTGGACATTTTTTTTTCAAAGTCCAAAAACGCACATGCGTTAACGCATGTGCATGTGTGTTTTTTATTAACACATGCTTTTTTTACAGCACCCCAAAAACGCAGCTGGTAGCAAAACGCATTTGTTTTTTTTAACATTGGGTCCTAAGGGAAACGCATGTGTTAATGCATGGCACATATAGGCACCTGCGTTAATGCATGCGTTAACACATATTCGTTTTTAATGAAAAAATGACTAAGTCCCAAAACTTGCCAAAAACGTCCAGGATCTCAGGGGACACTATTGGCACCATTAAAAACACGGATCCGTTTTTCTAATGGCTTAAAAAACGCATTAGGATGTGAGAACAAGGCCTTAGTGTGTCTGCCTCATCTTACTGCTTGCAGTGCACATCACTAGCTGCTGACTCCATAGGCTCTGCCACTATTTGTACATAGTTTGTATGTGGCACACTGGCAATGTATGCATAAATACATGATGCAAGAAAAAATTTCCAAAGTGGAGGGGCACACAGTGCACAGGGGCAATTTCCATGTAGTTTTAATCCACTCCCATGCCTCACATTTTATTAACACGTTTTAAAAATTACAATAATGGCCCCCTGCCCTTAGATACAACTGCAAATTCTGCTTTTGTGTATTTATATTACAGTCACTATTCCACAGTCTAAAATCGCATAGAATGATTGCAGACTAATCTTATAGTGTAAAAGCGCAGTCAGCTGTAATAACACAGACGACAATCACATCGCAATGCAAGGACTGGCTGGCGCCTTTACTTGACCTGAGCATAACAGCAGCATAGAAATACATGAAGCTGCCATGCTCGGGTCAGGGGAGTCACCAGCAGTACACACATTGCAACATGATCCTCGTTTGAGTTATAAATTTGCTGAAAGTGCAGCCAGTCACGTAGGTGCGTATGAAGCATCTACAGTCGCCACACCAGGCACTATGAGTGGCGGTCTACACATGCACTGGCACTTTGACAGACAGCTGGCTGATGCACTGCACTGGGAACTGTTAGTCAAAGTGCCGAGGCTTACAGCCGCATCCATCGCTTACTGAGAAGCACTTTAGCGCCCCTCTTACAGATGTCTCCTGGCAGTTCATACTGATGAAGGTTTAAGTTTTACCGAAACATCTATAATCTTGTTTAGCAAATAAAACTTCAATTTTATTTTCACATCTTCAGAGTGCCAAGTATTATTGACATGATATTTCACGTTGTGGGATCTTTGCTTTCTAAACAGCCCAGGGCCCTGTCTTCTCTTAAACTGCCCCTTCCCGGTACTAATCAATAGCTCATATAATAACACAGGGCACTGACGGCCTTTAATTTTTATCTAAAAATTGGACCAAAAAATGATTTCTCTTTGTCATTGGTCATCAGGAGACAATTCTGTGGAGAGCACTGAATCTACCCGATGGTGTCACTGTCAAGGGCAACAGCAATGTGCTGTGACTGACACAGACAATGTGCCACATGTTGCATCTTGCCTTTCATTTCATCCCTACGAATACGCTTTTTGGAGGTGGCTAATTGTTGCCTTCATTTGGTAGTTAAGCTGCCCCAATTACTGGTGCCAGTGGGGGTGGTGCCACAAACGATCACATTCTTTGTCATTTTATGTATTTTTTTTTATACTATCCTGTCCATTCTGATTGACACTTTTACTTTAATCATACATCTTGTAACTAACCTTTGTCAATATATTTAACCACAATTATTCAACCATTGTCAAAAAGGATGTTTTAAGAAATGTCTGATTAGAAAGTACAATAGACATACAGAAAGTAAAAAATGTGACAGCAGGCCACAATATTGATGTGCCGTGTATAGTTGTCAAATTGGACTAGTAAAATGGGTATACAAAAGCAATTGCACTTTTGTAATATTCAGACTATAAGGCTATGTTCACATTGGGTATTTTTGCTGCATTTTTTGCATGTTTGTGCCTTGGTTTTATGCAAATATATGTTAAAAAATAAGTGTTTTTTATTCCCAGCAAAACCTATGTGATTGAGGAAAAGTCATACACACATTGCGTTTTTGAAAGAATGAGCATGTCAATTCTTTCAGTGTTTTTTACCTTTTTGTTTGCTGACAGGTTTTAAATCAACAATGCTTTTATGCTGGAGGAGAGAGAGGTATTCCGGGAGCAAAAACCTATCTTGAAAACTGCAGTAAATATGAAGCAAAAGTGGCAAAACATTACTCAAAATTGCCGGACAACATCTGTCAAATTTGTTTGTAATCCAATGATATCAGTTTTTGCTGCAGTTTTGTTGCAGAAAAAAAATTTATGTAGTATGTTACAGGGAATTTATTTAACTAGGGATATTATACTTCATTCTCAGATGTCTGTGTAAGCGCCCTTTCACATTGGCATTTTCGCCAAAATGCGGCAGATGTGGCAGATTTACCACATCTGCCACCTAACGGCCGCAATTGCGACACACTTGCAGCAAGCCCCATGCTTTGTCTATGGGGCTTGCGGTAAGTGTGCGGCAGGTGCGACAAGTGTGGTTCTGGCAGTTGTGGCAGTTGCGGCCGCGAAAAAAAAACCGCAGCTGACACGTTTTGAATGGTATTTAAATATTTATTTATTATGTTTTTGTGGCGCCCCTGCGGACCAGTCGCCACTAGAAGGTGCAGCATCCGTGATCGTAAGTTCAGTCACCCCAAACACACACACAACACATTCCTGATCCCAAGACTAGGGACTCTATGCCCAGCAATGGGATAGCGGGAGGAGACAAGTGGAGGGTGGGAAAGTTAGGAAAGGACACGGTTAGTGGGGGAAACAAAACTAGAAAACACCAAGTTCAGTAAGCCAATCAGTCAAGTAAAATCAAGGAGTCAAGTTCAGTCAAAAGGAGTGGCAAGAACATCAATACATGGGACTGAAAAGATATGGACCTGGCGGCCTGTGTCACCATGAGACTTGTCTGGGTCCCGGGCTGCAGACCGTAGAAAGAGACAGAAGGAGTCCTAGGGACACGGATAGTGAGCAATCCATCTGTGTACTCGAATTGGCAGAAACCAGGGTGCCGGCTCTGCTGAAGTGGCCTGGACACTCCAAGCTTGAAAACCGGCGGGGTCTTTATGTCCTATGACCCAACCTCTGGTGCAGCAAAAAAGAAGGCCGCCGTACTAGGGCTAGTGGACCAGGCAGGTCACCCACCAAAAGCCTGTGGCAGCTGGATCGTAGCTTGCGTGCGGAAAAGACAGACCGAGAGGCCCATGAAAGGAATACGAAAGTGGGTGACATGGATGAGCCATCCTGGCTGCTATGAAACTACCGGAGCCGCCACTGTACTGTCTTGTAACCATCTGCCGAGAAAGTGAAGTAAACCAGGTTGAAGCTCAGCATTGTGTGAGACTGTGATTTCTGTGCCTGAGGAGAGGTAGACTGATTCGCCGAGCCGGCAGCAGCAGCCTGCCTGAGTGTGACTTTGAACCCTGTCAGCAGCACAGCCCCGTTGGCCTACCATAACTCTTATCATCTCCATAGACGCTTCGGTTGCCCTTGGGACCCGCTGTTTCCGTGAAGAGCTGAACCAACCTCGCTGCTACTCTCACCCAGAGGTCCTGACTGTAGCAGCAGCTATCCCGGCCGCATCCCACGGGTGGCGTCACGACAAAATAAACTTTTATTTTTGTTTTTATCTTATTTTTATCCATTTTTCAAATTCCCCTTTTTAACTAATCGCCCGACGAGGGGATCACGGACAGGGTCATGCCACTGTGACATCCCGCAGCTCAGATGATGACGAGAGGGCCCAGTTCCGAGTACCCCATGGTCCCCGCCAGGGGCAAGTCATTTTCATGTGGTGAGGGGAGGGAAGCATCCATTACTGATTGGGTTGTCAGGATGGGAAATAATAATGTTTTTGTCCACTGGTTGCTATCTCTAAAAAATAAATGTGGGATGAAGTGGGAAAAGGAGATGGTGTAGGAATTTTACTGTTACCATATTTTACAGTTAGTCAGGGCAGGAGTCAGGTATGCCCCTCTCTAACGTTTTTTTACTTCCATGTCTATTGTTCTATGTGCCTTTGCCATTCACCTTTGCCACCCCATTCCCCCTCCATCGACCCTCATCCACATAAGCCCCTCTCTTCTTCCCTCTACTATATTGAGCTCCCATACTCTCTTTACTGTACTGAATAATCTCAGACCACCATATTCCAGGGTGTTGCATCAGAAACAAAGTCACAATTACAAAAACTATTTGCTTTTTCTCTTTTCACTGCTGGTGCTGTCAGGTGATATCTTGCCAAATCCTAGTCCACCCTCCACCAACTTCAACCCCTCTCTCACCACAAAAAGAAACCATTCTAACCTTACCAACATTACCTGCACACCTTCATCTCCCTCTTTTAATTGCGCTCTCTGGAATCTTTGGTCTGTATGCAACAAGCTGCTCAAAAAAATAAAGGGAACATTTCAACATTACATTGTGTTGTTAAATGTTCCCTTTATTTTTTGAGCAGTATAGTTCTATTCTTGCAGGGTATTGTAAAACAGTTATCTTCCTATCTGCATGACTCTACCCAACCAATTGAAGAGGTAAAGGATTTACAATGGAAACATTCTTTTCACTTTGTCACGCTTGATGTGTACACATTTCATTCCAATATTAAAGAGGACCTGTCACCCCCCTGGAGCATGGCAATCTAAATGCACCATTGCTGCATTCAGGGAAGTGGTCCCCCATGTCTCTAGCCCTCCTGTGCCCTGACAAATAGACTTTATAAATCTTACACATAGTGAGTCCGGAGGGCCTTCCTTCTTATGCAGTCAGCGCTGGTGACTCACCCAGGCCAGGGGACTCAGGTCTCAGACGCAGTCTGTAGGTCACAGTTTCGGTGCCTAAGGCTGTGGGCCCGGTGGTCAATAAAAAGGGGAAAAGAAAAGTAATAAAAAGGGAATAAAGTTTTTTGTTCGTGACGCCACCTGTAGGTTCCGGTGATGACACCGGCGCTGCTTGGACCTCTTGGGTGATGGGCGGCAGCAAGATGGAATCGCTCCCTACAGGACGAGCGGGTTTCCCGTAGCAGTGAGCTGTAATGGTGGAATAGGGCAGCTCAGTCATTTCTGTAAAGCAATGCACGTGAATGACCGTCCTCAAATAAAGTTCGGACACGCTGCTCACTCTGCACGGGTTCTTTACTCTGGTAAACGGCAACTTTACAAGGCATGCGATGGTGTCGGCTGAGGCAGTGGACCGGGTGGTTCTGGCAATGAGCAGCGTCCCTCTGAAGCTCCTCTAGTGTCCTTCTCTATCACTGTCTGTCCCTTCTCTTCGCTGCTCTGTTATACCCAATTAGGAACACTGAGGGCCTTCCGTTGGGTCACCACTGCACGCGCTTCTCTCTGCGGGCCCTGGCTCTCTTAGGTGGGTGCTCCTGGTATAAGCTGCGATAGTTGTTGGTTGGTGGGTCGTGCTCCTGTAAAGCCTGCGACCACTCCGGGTTCTGTGGTTCAGGGATGTAACCTGCTGGACCACGTCAGAGCCGGTACTCTGGGTTTGGACTGGGCAAGTGTATTGGCTTACCTGTTCTACTCTTGGCCCCTTTCTCTTCTGGGTCACCAGGTTGAGGTGCCCTCCCAGTTAGCTTTCTCAGTGCTTCTCTGTAGCTTCTCCAACTCTGCTACATCGGTTTGCTTCTCTGTGCTGCACGGCTCTGTGCAGCTTCCTTCTGACTTTTCTGCACTCACTTCCTGGTCTCACTCCTTGCTGCTCTCCCACTCACTATATAACCTAGCTCTCCTCCCACCGGACCAGTTACCCTAGCAACGGTGTTGGAGCTTCAGGATTCTTCTACTCATTACCAGAACAAAGGATATGGCACCTTCATTCAGGGGTGCAGTACCCTTTTGTGACGCACTCTTTTGTGGGGCACCACACTGGCACGGATGTTCTCCCCGCCTCAGGCCACTCTGTCCCGCCTCCTGCTGCTTTGTTCTTCCTCCTTATTGTCTGCGGTACCCTCCTTGCCTGCTCTGGGGTCTAAGATTCTGACCTCACGCAGGCTAATAGCGAGGCCGTGACGTCAGCTGCTGGCTCCCGTCCTCACTATTCGCCTGATTGAGATCAGAAGCTTAGAGCCCGGCGCAGGCAAGGAGGGGTCCGCACACAATAAGGAGGAGGAACAGAGCAGAAGGAAACAAGACAGAGTGGCCAGAGGCAGGGAAAAACCTCCGTGCCATACTCACTATGTGTAAGATTTATAAAGTCTACTTCTCAGGGCACAGGGGGGCTAGAGACATGGGGGACCACTTCCCTGAATGCAGCAGACATGCTGTATTCAGTGCTACATTTAGATTGCCATGCACCAGGTGGGTGACAGGTCCTCATTAAGCATATGATAGGTATTAGGGTGGCAATCATTGTTTGTCATGTATACCAGAAATAAGGGCAGATTAGAAATCATTCCTTTTGAAAGGTTTGGAATTTATCTTGAAACGATAAAATGTATCTTCAGCGGATTCGTACAGCGATGGGGACTAGAATTGTCCCAAGTTTCACTATTATATTTATGGGGAGACTCGAGTCCTCACCACCTTTATAATCTCCTTAGTTTACGAATAATATTATCTATTATTGTTGGTATATTGATGATTTAATCGCCATATGGAATGGTCAGGGTGAACCTAGCCTCTGTGCTGCCTGAGGCGAACTGCAAAATGGCGCCCCCCCCTCCCCCCAGAAAGTCTTTTCAATTGGTAGAAATAAATCTAGTTTGCACAGATTTATATCTACCCTGAAAAATGAAATGAGGACAATAGTGGATATTTTAATTTAGAGAAATAGAAAAAAAGTTGTTCAAACACATGTATGCCAGCGCCATCACACACACAATCACACACGAATCAGAACAAGTCATAACACAGGGCTCACACAACACACAGAAGCTCACAGGCAGACACAGTCTCACTAACTCACAGAGCCACAAAAAAACAAGCTACAAAACCAAAGATCACAAAACATAACAGCACAAAACACAACACACGCTCATACATACACACATACTCACACAACACACACAACATGCTATAAAACACCACAGTACACATCAAATAACAAACACACAACATAGCTGCAGAAGCAGTCCACAACACACACACACAGCTCTACATCACAGACACAATAAATACTAACACACACACACAGTACACAAAACAACACCAACACACAGCTCACACACCAGCTAAACACACTACACACAACACGATCAACAACAACACACGCTACACACAACACACCATCACACAACACAACACACAGTCACACAACACACACACAGTATCACACAAACAACCAGCTACACAACACAGCACACTCAACAACAGCACACACAGCTCACACACACTACAACACAGCTCACACAACACACACTCACACACACTACACACAGCTCACACACACACACTCACTCACACACAACCAGCCACACACACACACACACTCAACACACACAGCTCACACACACACACACAAGCTCACACAAACAGCTACACAACACACAGCACACAACCACACACAAGCTCAACACAACACACACACTCAACACACACCACACAACCACAACACACACACACACACAGCTCACACAACACACACATCACACAACACACACACACACTTCACACAACACAACACAGCTCACACACAACTCAACACACACACACAGCTCACAACACACACAGCTCACACAACACACACACAGCTCACACAACACACACAGCTCACACAACACACACAGCTCACCAACCACAGCTACACACACACAGCTCACACAACCACCACACAGCTCACACAACACACACAAGCTCACACAACACACAGCTCACACAACACACACAGCTCACACAACACACACACAGCTCACACAACACACACACCACCAACACACACACACACCACACACACACACAGCCACAACACACACAGCTCACACAACACACACACAGCTCACACAACACACACCAGCTCACACAACACACACACAGCTCACACAACACACACTACACACACAGCTCACACAACAACACACAGCTCACACAACACACACACAGCTCACACAACACACACACAGCTCACACAACACACACAGCTCACACAACACACACACAGCTCACACAACACACACAGCTCACACAACACACACACACACACAACACACACACAGCTCACACAACACACACACAGCTCACACAACACACACACAGCTCACACAACCACACACCACACAACACACACAGCTCACACAACACACACACAACAGCTCACACAACACACACAGCTCACACAACACACACAGCTCACACAACACCACAGCTCACACAACACAACAGCTCACACAACACACACACAACACACAAGCTCACACAACACACACAGCTCACACAACAACACAGCTCACACAACACACACAGCTCACACAACACACACACAGCTCCACAACAACACTCACACAACACACAGCTCACACAACACACACTACACACACAACACACAGCTCACAACAACACACAGCTCACACAACACACAACAGCTCCACACAACTACACAACAGCTCACACAACACACAGCTCACAACACAACACCAACACACACACAGCTACACACAACACACACACAGCTCACACAACAACACACACACAGCTCACACAACACACAGCTCACACAACACCACAGCTCAACACACACACAGCTCACACAACACACACAACACACAGCTACACACACACACACACAGCTCACACAACACACACACAGCTCACACAACACACAGTCACACAACACACACACAGCTCACACACACACACACAGCTCACACAACACACACAGCTCACACACACACACACAGCTCAACAACACACACACAGCTCACACAACACACACACAGCTCACACAAACACACACAGCTCACACAACACACACAGCTACACACACACACACACACACACACACAGCTCACACAACACACATCACACAGCTCACACAACACACACACAAGCTCACACAACACACACACAGCTCACACAACACACACACAGCTCACACAACACACACACAGCTCACACAACACACACACAGCTCACACAACACACACAGCTCACACACACACACACACACAGCTCACACACACACACACACAGCTCACACAACACACACACACACACCACACACACAGCTCACACAACACACACACAGCTCACACAACACCACACCACACAACACACACAGCTCACACAACACACCAACACAGCTCACACACAACACAGCCACACAACACACAACAGCCACACACACACACCAAGCTCACACAACACACAGCTCACACAACACACACGCTCACACAACACACACACAGCTCACACAACACACACACCTCAACAACACACACACAGCTCACACAACACACAACACACAGCTCACACAACACACACACAGCTCACACAACACACACAGCTCACACAACACACACAGCTCACACAACACACACAGCTCACACAACACACAACACAGCTCACACAACACACACAGCTCACACAACACACACAGCTCACCAACACACACATCACCACAACCAACACACACAGCTCACACAACACATACACAGCTCACACAACACACAGCTCACACAACACACACAGCTCACACAACACACACTCAGCTCACACAACACACTCAGCTCACACAACACACACAGCTCACACAACACACACTCAGCTCACACAACACACACTCAGCTCACACAACACACTCAGCTCACACAACACACACAGCTCACACAACACACACTCAGCTCACACAACACACACTCAGCTCACACAACACACTCAGCTCACACAACACACACAGCTCACACAAATCTCACACACAGCTCACTCACAGATTATACAGATACCTCACAGTCCTCTGTGCTGTTTGTACATGTGCAGCTTCACATGCTCACAGCCCCTGGGCCCCAGCCCCCAGGTCCCAGCCCCCTCACTCCCTGGCCAGCAGTAGATCTGTCACCTTGTGACCTGGAGCTTCTTATCATCGGTATCTCAGCACAGGAGGCTGCTCTCTGATCTTTGTCGGCTCTCACTTCTTCCCACTCCGTGCAGGAGAACATGAGCACCCCCTGCAGATGCCGCCCCTTCCTTCACCAGCAGGTGGCGCCTCCTGAATCAGGCCACTCACATTGCCTCATCATTGATTCGGCCCTGGGAATGGTTCAGAATCAGGAGCAAAATCCTTTCTGAATGTATTAAATCAGATCAGATTAGGGTATTTCTTTTACTGCTCAGATCGATAGGAATCAAGCAATATTTTTGAATTTGGCTATTTCACATCATATATCTAGGATCCATACTAAAACTCATTATAGGCTGGTAGACACAAATGTGTTTTTAGAGTCTAACAGCGCTCACTATTCAAAATGGAAAAAGAACATTCCCTCCAGCCAATTCTTTCAGATCAGAAAGAACTGCTCTTCGCAAATAGATTACATTGAGCAAGCAGCGATCTTAAAAGAGCTTGCAATGAAAAATGATACCCACAGGGTATTATTGAAGCATCGTATAAAAAGAATCTCAAAAGGTCTCGGAGTGTATGTCAAAAATGAAATCCAATATGAAAGAGGAAACAAAATATTAAAAGGAAATGAAAATGAAAGTAGAGACAGTGTAGATCATGAAGGATCAGAAAAGAGGGTCAAGTAGGGATGATCGAATAGTGAAATACTCGGAATTGCCAGAATCGTACATAGCAGTTTGTATTACTCGCATATTCATATAGTGAGTACAATTCACGTTAAATGCGAGTAATTTTCGTCTGGACCCTACAAAGAGGTCTGGAGGCCTGAGGAAAAACCTTAAATGGGTGGGAAAGTGATGATATAGAATGGGAAGAGCCTGGAGAATATGCCTGCATGCATTTCTGACTCACATATGGTTTGTGGGAATGAGGTTGTCACAGTATTAGGCTGCTTTCACATCAGCGTTTTACGCTGATCGCGGCAGTTGCGGTGAAAAATCCGCAACTGCCGCGATTACCGCATAACGGCCGCACTTGCGGTTCACTTGCGGCAAGTCCCATACAAAGTCTATGGGGGCTTGCGGCAGGTGCGGCAAGTGCGGTATTAGCACTTGCGGCAGGTGCGGCCGCGAAAAACCCGCGGCATACCGCGTTTTTTTTGCGGCCGCACCTGTGGCAAGTGCCGAAACCGCACTTGCCGCACCTGCCGCACATTTACCGCAAGCCCCATAGACTTTGTATGGGGCTTGCCGCAGGTGAACCGCAAGTGCGGCCGTTATGCGGTAATCGCGGCAGTTGCGTTTTTTCACTGCAACTGCCGTGATCAGCATAAAACGCTGATGTGAAAGCAGCCTTACACTACTTTTACAGATACCACAAGAATACTTACTAAATCAAACCTAAACTGAATTTTACAGGCAAAAATGTTAAGAAACAATTTTTGCTGCATAATGACTAATAAGGCTATATAAGGCTAAATAAACATGAGGAAAAATATCTCCTTTAGCGTTTCTTCAGGCATAGCATTTTTGTTTAGTTTTTACATTTTACAACTGGGAAGGCCCTGACTTATACATTTTTTAGGTCCTTCTGTCATATATAATTTTTAGTTAGATATTGCCCAGCACTTTACAATGCCAGCTAGAACATCCCCTTTGGTATATTGGGCTTTGCCCTGAGGGGCCATGTACCATACTTTTGGAGGGACCGCTCTTACTCATACATTTGGGTGGTGCCTCCCTCATTGATACTGACATGCGGAATACATATTCCTTAGCAGTTTACAATGCCAGTTGCATCATGCCCATTGGTGTGTTGGGCTTTACCCTCCTCTTCCTCCTGCAACACCACTTCCATGTCATTCTGTGACCTTCAATTCAAAACAAATAGATCTCCAAGGCTGTGGAGTCTGGGGATTAGGTAGGGAAAAAAACAGGAAAGGGGGCAGACCTTAGTGTAGCATTTTTGGATATATGAGTAGTGTAAATAAAATTGGTCTCTCACCTTTAGGTGTCTTGTTTCTTTGCTCATCAGACCAATTATGGTCTATAGCTTAGGTTTCTTTCAATACAGTATGCAGCCCCGCCCCGGATCAATCGGATCAGTCAGCCTGTGTGACCGTTATAGAAATTTTCAGTTGCATACATCCGGAGGAAAGAGTAGGGCACTCCACAAAAAAGGTTCAGCTTCCTTCATACATGTCACAAGTTTTTAATAATCAAAATTTTACAAAATAAAATATAAGTAAAAAAGTGATATAGATTTTAAAAGAACATACAACGCGTTTCGGCTAGATTTTTTGTAACACCAGCCTTCCTATGTGCTCAACCTGAGCGCACAGGAAAACGTTGTCTGCAACGTTTTCCTGTGCGCTCAGTTAAAGTGCACTTCCTGGGGCTCTTTCTGTGGCTGCATCCAAGGTAAACTACGGGTTACTATGGAGCAGCGTTGCTGGGCAGTGATCAACGTTAACACTATGCGTTACAGCAGGCTTTGCTATGCGTTTACTGGATCCATGAGACGAGGGTCACCCTCCAGGTGTGACCCTAGCCTTAGGCTGGTTTCACATGTGCGGTGCGACCAGATCCGGATGAAAATGGGTTCTTCCGGATCTGGCCGTGTGTCTTCAAATGCATTTCACCACAGCTGCCAGATGCCTGATCCGGCTGGAAAGAAAGAAAATGTAATAAAATTTATTGTGTACATACAGTGTTGGCCAAAAGTATTGACACCCCTGAGATTCTGTCAGATAATACTCAGTTTCTTCCTGAAAATGATTGCAATCACAAATTCTTTGGTATTATTATCTTCATTTAATTTGTCTTGAATGAAAAAAACACAAAAAGAATTGTCCTAAAGCCAAATTGGATATAGTTCCACACCAAACATAAAAAAGGGGGTGGACAAAAGTATTGGTACTTTTAGAAAAATCATGTGATGCTTCTCTAATTTGTGTAATTAACAGCGCTTGTAACTTACCTGAGGCACCTAACAGGTGTTGGCAATAACTAAATCACACTTGCAGCCAGTTGACATGGATTAAAGTTGACTCAACCTCTGTCCTATGTCCTTGTGTGTACCACATTGAGCATGGAGAAAAGAAAGAAGACCACAGAACTGTCTGAGGACTTGAGAAACCAAATTGTTAGGAAGCATGAGCAATCTCAAGGCTACAAGTCCATCTCCAATGACCTGAATGTTCCTGTGTCTACCGTGCGCAGTGTCATCAAGAAGTTTAAAGCCCATGGCACTGTGGCTAACCTCCCTAGATGTGGACGGAAAAGAAAAATTGACAAGAGATTTCAACGCAAGATTGTGCGGATGGTGGATAAAGAACCTTGACTAACATCCAAACAAGTTCAAGCTGCCCTGCAGTCCGAGGGTGCAACAGTGTCAACCCGTACTTTCTGTCGGCGTCTGAATGAAAAGGGACTGTATGATAGGAGACCCAGGAAGACCCCACTTCTTACCCCGAGACATAAAAAAGCCAGGCTGGAGTTTGCCAAAACTTACCTGAGAAAGCCTAAAACGTTTTGGAAGAATGTTCTCTGGTCAGATGAGACAAAAGTAGAGCTTTTTGGGCAAAGGCATCAACATAGAGTTTACAGGAGAAAAAAAGAGGCATTCAAAGAAAAGAACACGGTCCCTACAGTCAAACATGGCGGAGGTTCCCTTATGTTTTGGGGTTGCTTTGCTGCCTCTGGCACTGGACTGCTTGACCGTGTGCATGGCATTATGAAGTCTGAAGACTACCAACAAATTTTGCAGCATAATGTAGGGCCCAGTGTGAGAAAGCTGGGTCTCCCTCAGAGGTCATGGGTCTTCCAGCAGGACAATGACCCAAAACACACTTCAAAAAGCATAGAAAATGGTCTGAGAGAAAGCACTGGAGACTTCTAAGGTGGCCAGCAATGGGTCCAGACCTGAATCCCATAGAACACCTGGGGAGAGATCTAAAAATGGCAGTTTGGAGAAGGCACCCTTCAAATATCAGGGACTTGGAGCAGTTTGCCAAAGAAGAATGGTCTAAAATTCCAGCAGAGCATTGTAAGAAACTCATTGATGGTTACCGGAAGCGGTTGATCGCAGTTATTTTAGCTAAAGGTTGTGCAACCAAGTATTAGGCTGAGGGTGCCAATACTTTTGTCCTTTTTTCTGACCCATTTTTGGAGTTTTGTGTGAAATGATCAATGTTTTGCTTTTTGTTTCATTCTCTTTTGTGTTTTTTCATTGAAGACAAATTAAATGAAAATAATAATACCAAAGAATTTGTGATTGCAATCATTTTCAGGAAGGAACTGAGTATTATCTGACAGAATTGCAGGGGTGTCAATACTTTTGGCCAACACTGTATATACTATGGGGGCACCTGGGGAGGGGCTGCAGAAGTGGTTTAAAACCACTTCTTTATTATAATCACTGTTTGAACTGCCGTCAGCTTTTGCTGACACAGACTTATCTATGCACAGAACTGTCAGAATTTGCGTAGGAGCACGATTTGTGGCAATTCTGAGAGTTCTCTATGCACAGAACTGTCCAAATTAATGTAGAAGAGCAATCTACGCTGCATTTGACAGGTCTGTGAGTAGAGAACTTTTAGAATTGACGTAGATCGCGCTCTTATGCCAATTTTGACAGTTCTGTACATAGATAAGTCCCGCTTCTCTGGCAAAAAAAAACAATGATTGTAATAAAGTAGTGCTTTTAAACCACACCTGCAGCCCTTACCCAGGTGCCCCCATAGTATATACATGTACAGAATACATTTTATTAACATTTGTACATAATAGCATAGGGTATATCAGACCTCTTTTTAAGCAATTAAAAATGAACTTTGCTCAACCACTACCATGGATTATTTTAATCTGGCACTTCGAATCGAATTAATTGTGGACGCCAGTCCCGTGGGGCTGGGTGCTATCTTAGCACAATATAAGGATAATAATCAAGATCCTCACATCATTTCTTATGCAAGTAAAAGTTTAACAAGCACTGAAAAGAAATATTCACAACCTGAAAAAGAAAGCTAGGCCGTTGTCTGGGGATGTGAACACTTTCACTTATTTCTCTTTGGAGCTCCCTACACCATTGTCACCGACCATCAAGCACTCCTTACGATCTTTGGAAATCCCAGAGCTAAAATACCTGCACGCATTGAACGATGGGGTCTACGTCTACAGGACTATATCTACAAAATTATTCACAAACCTGGAAAATTCAGCAATCCGGCTGACTATCTTTCAAGACATCCTATGAATGATGCCTCACTTGAGCGTTCCTCCATTGAAGAATACATACGCTTCATTACAGCTCATGCAGTGCCTAAAGCACTCTCCATTGATCACTTTGTGAATGCAACAAGGAGTGACAAAACGCTATGTGCTTTAATAGAAATCATACAAAATCGAAGGTGGCATGAAATTCAAAAAGAAAAATTTCCCGAGTCTGAGATTGATCTGAAGGAATTAAAACTATTCTCAAGTGTACGGGATGAATTATCAGTCACTGAAGAACACCTCATTCTTCGAGGTACCAAACTGGTTGTACCTAAGACTTTGCACAACTTAGTCATACAGATCGCACATGAAGGTCATCTGAGAATTGTTGGTACTAAAAAAATTACTTAGAGAAAAAGTGTGGTTCCCAAATATGGATCAATTGGTGGAAGAGAAGATTAGACATTGCTCCACCTGTCAATTCATTACTCCATTATCAAACTTAACTTCCCACCTCCTCCTTCTCCTTATCCATGATACACCAGACCTAGTTTTCTTAAAGAGGCAGATCTAATTATTTTACATTACAACCCCCAACATGCTTCATCACACAGACGGTACATACAGAGACACTACAACCCCCAGCATGCTCCATCACACAGTCTGCATATACAGAGACACTACAACCGCCAGCATGCTCCATCACACAGTCTGCAGATAGAGACAACTCTCAACATGCTCCATAGATAGATCTCCATCTGTCATCTCTAATCTGTGATGATAATAGCAGGGATCTGTCCAGGACTGTGAGAGGAGACAAATCAGGACATGTAGAGACTGGAGGGGGGCGGGGGCTTCTACTGTTTGTGAGATCACAGTCAAGAAGAGAGATGGAGGGAGGGAGAGAGGAAGGGGGAGGAATTTGCTTAATGAAAACAGGTTCAGGAATGCAAAGAAATCTAGCCCCTCTTATGCTAATTGCTGCACACTCCATCCCCCTGCTGCACACTTTATAAGGACTTCTATAACATTTATCTCGGCAATCATACATATAATCATTGGAGTAAAGGTATGATTGCACTCAGTATCCCAGAGCCTGTAAGGTAGTGTCTTCACTCATGCGCATCACATATCACATGTCCGCGAGTGGGCCAATCACAGCACCGATGTCATTATGACATCATGCAAGGTCTTTGCAGGTTTAATACCTGCTCCAGCTCCCGACTCCCGGTTACCAATCACCCGGCAGAGGGTAAGTATAAAAATCTTTATTATTTTTAATACATTTGGCTGAATTTTACATTTGATTTTGCATTGTATAATACACTGCGAAATCAAATCGGGGCTGTGACAGATGTGACACAGGGGAGGAGGAACAGGATTTTTCCTCCTCTCTGTGACATCACTGAACAAGTAAGCCCGTAAAAACATGCGGTGTGTGAATGCACCAGCAGAGTAAAAAAGAGTCACAATTCTCTAATTTGATACCTTCTGGCAGCTCACTGCATTAGTGCAACAGTGATCAGCCATTGATTTTTGAGGCCCCTGATAATGGTAATTCTGGGAATGGGAGTTTCAGTAACTCTGTTTAACTTTTATATGTGGAGACTTGTATTATCTGCATTATTTTCTTATTTTATTAAAAATTCATTATATTTATTTTAAGATTATATTTTGTGGGCTTCAGGACAAATTCCTAGTTTTTATTTTTTGTTGTTGCTTATAACCATCTTTATTAGCAAAAAAGATATAGATATACAAGGGCTGTATATAAACAATGAAGAGTATATATGAATCAAGAAATATTTTTCATCATGTTTAGGACAAGACAGGGTTTTAAATATAACAGTCAACCCCTCCCTCAACTTTCTCTAGTCCCCTCAGGCACAGAACCAAACATACGCATCCAATCAAGTAAGTCAAACCGGTATTTTACCAGCTATAAGCACTCTCATATACCAATCTGTAAATTGAAAGCTCCCGTGTATCGCCAGACGTACAGAAAGTGGCTGTGTGTCAATAAAGGAGGACCATGTAAAAAGTGTTCTGTATATGTTTCTTTATGAAGTAAAGATTCTATCCAATCCATTTTGAAAACGTATGCTACCTTCATGGATATCAGATTTAATGAGTGGATTGTACCCATATATGAAGAATACACTTACGGGTAGCCGCTGCCCAAACTATTAAAATACCTTGTTGCCGAGCAGAGAGTCTACGAAGCTGGTCTTGTGGTAATATATTACATAACGCCCATTCTGGTGATAATGCAAAATAAATATTGAAAGTATTGGTAAGATGGCGAAGAGGCATGTACCAAACCTCCTGTATCTTCGGACAATCCCAGAGACAGTGAAAGATGCCTGGAGAGTGTAAACATTTAGGGCAAGAGGAATTACCTGAGGAGGACATTCTAGATTTGACCTCTGGGGAAATGTATGCTCTAAGGAAAATCATAAGAGCCATTGTTGATTAACTATCATATGGTAAGTTAAGAGTTCAAGCGGAGAGTTGCATTTAAAAGGTCTTTAAGTCTATAGTTGGGTAATTGTGATATCCATCTGTCCGGGCCCGGTGAAGTGTCTGACCATGAAATAGTAGGTTTAATTGATCTGTAAATAAGACTTAATGTGTAGGCACCTGTGTGGGCAGATATGGAAACCAAGTGAAGAGGATTGATCTTTACATTTTCTGGTATGCTTCGCAGAACTGAGTCAGCGTAATGTTTAATCTGCATGATAATAAATATATTACCTGCTAAAATTGGGTATTTAGAAAGAATACCATCTAAAATAAGAGGACACTGGTTGGCTGCCAATGCATTACATATCAATCTGCACCTGCCTTCCCCAAGCACCTGGTAAATTGGAGGCGGTTTGCCCTGTAAAAAGAAAGGGTTACCTAGGAAGGGCAGAAAGACCGAGACATGGGGATCTAGCTCGCTAATTCTTCTGGCATGACGCCATGCCAACAACTCTATGTCGTTGTAAATGTAGCAGTGCTGGCAAGATAATGGGACTAGACATTACTTCATCAACAGGAGTATTAGTAAAGCGGGTAAAGGCCCATATCCAATCTAGGGAATGCCTAAAAATTGCTGCAATACTATTTAATCTCAGGTTTGGAAAATTAAGCCCTTCTAAGGATTTAGCCTGCTGTAATTTAAAGATGCTAATTCTAGAGCCCCTTCAAACTCCATATAAATTGTCTGAATATCTTAGTTAAAAATCGGTCATCGGCTTTAGATAGTATAATGGGCAATGTTTGTGAAGGAAAGAGTAGTTTGGGAAAGGAAACCATTTTAATAAGGTTTTCCGCAAAAGACAATTTAAGAGACGTCTAAGATTGCCCCTCTTGAGCGATCGCAGAGATTAAGGGCCGAATATTGTGTTGATATATATTTTGAGGGTTAGAGGAGCAAAAGATACCAAGATATTGCAGTGAACCATGCCCCCACTCAAAGGGAAACGAAAACGACCACCTTCGCTGGGCATCTTGAAAAATCGCTAGAGCCTGAGATTTACCAAAGTCTATGCGAAATCCCAAGATTGCTCCAAACTCATGAAAGGCCTCCATTATAGAAGGAATGGAATCTTTAGGATTGGCTATCATGAGTAGTATGTTGTCAGCAAATGCTAAAGTTTTAATTGCATGGTGGCTGATCCTCATCCCCCAAATGAAGGAATAATCTCCAGACACCTAAGCAATGGGTCCAGGGCGATATTAAACAATAAGACAGATAGGGGACATCCCTGCCTCGTACCCCTGAAAATTGAGAAGGGGGCCGACTGAATGCCATGAAGCCAAATTGAGGATTGAGGGTTAGTATAAAACGTCCGAATAAGAATATAAAATGGGAACCCAAATATTCTATATTTCAGAATTCGAATAAGGTGGGGCCAAGATACTCAGTCAAAAGCCTTATTCGCATTAAGGGTGACCAGTATATTCTGTTTAGCTTTAGTTTGGTGACTATGTACAGTAGCGGCTGGCGCCGTTCGAATATTATAGGCAATAGACCGGCCATGGACAAATCCCGTTTGAGATGAGGTGAGGATATTGGGAAGAATAGATTGCAGTCTATTGGCCATAATTTTGGTAAGTAATTTAAAATCTATATTTAAGAGGGAAATTGATAAGTACGAGGCAGGGAGTAATGGGTCTTTACCTGATTTTAGTAGTAATGAAAGACACGTTTCATTAAAGCAATCAGGAATAAAACCTGAGGTAATATGGTTGAAGAGGGAGGTGAGATGGGGTATAAGTAGTGGTTTCAATAATTTGTAAAATTCAGCTGAGTATCCATCTGGACCAGGTGCTTTAAGTAATTTGAGAGATTGGATGACCAAGCCAAGTTCCTCTGGGGACACTGGTTTATTAAAAATTTCTCTTTGGGAGGTAGATAACTTTGGAGGGTCTACCTTATGGATAAAAGTGTAACTGTCTCCCAGGGAATCAGTGGAAGGGTCATAAAGATCTGCATAGAAGTTCCTAAACACTGCACATTTGATCTGGGTGCTGAATGATGGAGCCATCCGGGTGTTTAATATTGGTGAGTTTAGTGGCTGTATTAAATAGTTTCGTTAATGATACCAGAAGGCGCCCAGCCTTATTACCCCACCTGAAGAAACGACTATGTTGATAGGCTAGCTGGTTATGTGCTTATTCATGAAGTAAGGTGTCTAAATTATGTTTGGCAGTGAGGTAGGCTTCCTTGAACGAAGAAGTATTGTACAGCTGAAAGTCTCTATATGTTTGCGTGAGCTGATCCAACAGAGGTCGTAAGGACGTTAATCATTTATTTTTTTGTTGAGACACATAAGAAATAATGTGCCCTCTGAGCACTGTTTTAGCAGTTGCCCAAAATAAATTAAAATTTCAAGGTGTTCCAGGTTATCCTTGATGAATGTCTCCAACCAGCCAACCAGACACCTTTTAAAATCATCTGATGTATATAAAGGAGAAGGAAAACACCATCAGAAAGATATGGTTTTGTTTGTGGGTAGGTCTAGGGTGAGTAAAATAGGGGAATGGTCTGATGTAGCCCTTGGGAAGATTTCAACCGTTTTCAATGATGAAAAAAAATTAGCAGAAGATAACCAATAAGCAATGCGAGTGTGAGTGTCGTGAACTCTAGAATAAAATGTGTACTCTCTGTTTGTATGGTGGCAGCATCTCCAGGTGTTCACTAAGTCAAGCCTATCTAATATAATGGATACTGTTCCAGCTGAGAGATGTGAGGCAGGCGGTGGCGAAGACCTATCCAAGAAGATATCATGCAGAGCATTTAAATCACCCCCTAGTAAGATGTTAGTAGGATGCCATCTATGAATGGTATCATCTAATTTGGAGAAAAAGAAGAACTAGCCGTATTGGGTGCATGAACATTAATAAGGCAGTATTGTCTCTGCTCAGCGAGGATCCTAATCATTAATAAGGCAGTATTGTCTCTGCTCAGCAAGGATCCTAATCAATGAATAGTGCCCTGCTTTGTCTCTTACCACATCTTGGATGGCGTATTCAAGATCCTTATGGAACAAAACAGCAACCCCATATTTCTTCCTCATGAAGGAAGCTTCTATACAGTCTCGACAATGTTTATTACGGAGCAAAGGATGTTTGCCACATATCCAGTGAGTTTTCTGCAAAAACACAATATGTGGTCGAATACGGGTAACATGGTCCAGAACCTTCCTGTGTTTTACCGGAGTATTGAGACCAGCCACATTCCAGGATAGAAATTTAAGAGAGTCTACATTCACATGAGAAGTAATAGTGCTAGAGGCAGCCATACTAACCTATGCCACATTGAGGCCATGAGACTATAGTATCAGAAAAAGACCAACTGATGAAAGGTCCGTCCCAGCGAGGAGACCCCATTAGCCATGAGAACCAGTAAAGAACTGTGCCTAGGGAGAAGGAAACAAACAACAAACCGATAAGCAGTAAAAAAAAAACTAACATTAAACATTATTTCATAGTATCTCGACCGGACACTATCTCCTATGGTCAATATGCATCAAAAACAAAGAAAAAAAAAATTAGCAAGCACTAGTGAAAAGTCAATATAGTTGCTAAGCATGTATACATATTGTGGTGATGCGACCCCGATGTGTCCCCTGACCGGTGCACAGCACATGGGGGATTGTATCTTTTGCTCTGTGGCAGCACTCACAGGGTTAACAGAAGTGAGATCTGAGCTAAGTGCTGATGGAAAGCACTCAGCCCACCTGTGATGGAATAGGAGATGATATGAGCTGCCCTGGGCTGAGGAGTGGGATCAGAAAGAGGAGGAACTGCTGTGTGAAGCTAACAGCAGCCTGGGAGCTCTCTCAGAGAGGACTGTGCAGAGAGAGAGTGGTTGTGTGCTGATAACACAGCCTAGCAGTGAGGACCTGGCCCTCACCAGTGGACCCGGCCAGGACAGAGCCTGTCCTAGGTACAGAGGTACTGTGTGTGTTGGATGAACAGAGTTGTACCGGCTGCGCCCCGGAACCTGGAGGTCTGTAATATACCTGAACTGTACCATTAAACTGTGTGTTGTGTGAACAGTTGCCTGAGTCACTGCCTTCCGTCGTGCCGATCCTAACCGCTACCTTACAATATATATAGCCACATCATAGCTATCGACTATAAGAAAAAGGAAAAAAATGCATAGAAAAAGAGAAAAAGAGAGAATTCTTCAAGAAAAAGAAAAAGGTAACCCAAACCAATAATATGTAAGTTCAACTATTCGGAGAGTAGGCCTGAGAAGAGCATTTCACCTCCTTCATGGCTGTATCAGGGTTGTAAAAAAAAACATCTTTACTCGGAACTTTACCCTAAGGTGTGCCGGATACTGGAGGGCAAAATGTGTACTCCTGTCATGGAGGATCTTACAAACAGGGGAAACAGCTTGGCGTTTGGCTACCACCACTTCTGAAAACTCTTGGAAAATAAGAAGGATGCGTCCCTTGTATTTACTTCCGGCATAGCATGAAATGTCCGGAACAGCAGCAGTTTGTCCTGGTAATTAAGTCATTTAAAAATAACCGGATATGGGCGAGTGTTCGAGTCTGAGTTTGGAGGTCCAAGTCTATAGGCTCTCTCCACCACCATGGAACCAGGTCAGTCAGGGAGGTTTAGTGTCCATGGGAGCCAGGTAAAGTGTTGCAAGTCTTTCACCGATTCTGGGACTGCGATGGGTTGGAGATTATTACAATGGCTCCGATTTTCGAGTTTGTCAAATTTATCCCGGAGCTGCTCAATCATCAAGTCTTTTTCTTTAACTTGAGCCACATAAGATTGCACCTTATCCTCCAGATCCGAAATTCGCTGTTCCGCTGCTGAGATTTTGCTAGCATGGTTGGACAGCTAGGTAGTGATGGAATCCAACAAGGATTGAAAGGATAACAGTCTACTGTCAATCTTTGGCATGAGTTGCTCAATAATAGAGTCAGCAATGGCTTTCAAGGATGATTTAGACATAGTAATATTTGAATCTGTTGAATCAGGAGGAGGTTTAGCAGCTTGAGCTCTACTCTTAGCAGCTTTGGCACTGTTAGGATTAACAAACTTCTCCATGTGGACAATGAGGTTTAGGAAATTGTCAGAAGTACACTTTGTAAAACTGGGGAGACACTCCGGTCGAGAATCACATAAGGGAATCTACATGCTTAAAAGGATACAAAAAAGGATAAATCTATGGGGAGACCAAAAATGAAGCGAGTGGACTATAAATTCAGCCAGAATATTTAACGGTCCGAAAGATCCCAGATTGGGCTGGAATCAACCACAGTAAAGGGTGAACTTCAATGTGGGAAAACTTTGTCCGCAGCTACTGAAGCCTACGTCTTTATGTAAAAATGAGTACTGAGTACCACTCAGTGGTGACTATCGGGTAATAGGGAAAGAAAAGTTCACATCAGTGTAAGCAGGTCAACAGTTATTAGTAGATGCTTGGGTGAGATTCGCTTGTCTGTTTCAATTTAAATCTGCAAAAGGAGTGGTTAGAGCTTTCCCCTGTAATGCATAATAGTAGGGTCTTCAGTATGTTATGGGGTCTCCAGTATCAGATCATGTGCAAAATAAACCATTGAACCAGGCCTCTTGCAGGCTTGTAATGAAGTCTTATTACTGTGGACTACGGAGGCTGTAAAGATAGTCTCTTTTAGTAGATGGTAGCAGGATAGGGTTATTTTGTGCTCCGGACACTGCAGCGTACAGGGGATTTATGGTGTTTGCTCTCTGCTGCTATCTGCAAGGGTGACAGGTTGCAAAAAGGATCCACAACCTTTCTAACTATGAGCAAGTGCTGGCTGCTTGAGATCTGCGTAAGTATGACTCATCCTTCCACGCTCAAAGGGCCTTGGCTGCTAGGGAAATCTCTGTCCTATGAGTCACTATGATCCCTGTTTTCAGCAGCGTCCAGGGGGTCTCCACACTGCCCACATCAGGCCCGGGTGTCACCAGTCCACTCTAGGGGTCTCTCACCTAAGCAGCACTCTGTGGATCTGAGGATGGGGCAGCCCATGTCCCCAGGAAAGTCAGAGGCTTCCTATCACGAGGTAGGCCGCAATGGAGATCTGCTATGCAGCAGCACAATACAGGAATCCGAGGATGCTTTTCTTTTCTGCAGACCTGATTTATGTGTCTGCAGTGCAGATTGTGCTCACAGTTTTTAGGATTAGGATTATTTATCAGGGAAGGTCAGAGCACCTTCAAAATGCTTCTTGTCAGCTCTGCTTCCGGTCACCCCCCTACCCCCCAAAATTTCTAGTTTTGTAAAGCCTTATGATTTCAAGTTAGAGTATTTTCACATCTCAGAACCATAGATGAGCAATTACAATATGGGCCTCCATGGCAGCTGGTCTTCACTTCTGTGCCTAAGTACTGAATGAATGTGAATAAGCATAATGGCTATCAAATGAATAGCAGGGCTACGTGTACAGCTAAAACAATGTGTATATGGCAAAGGACATAGCAGTAACTGCTTCAGATTATAAAGAAAATTGAAAAACTTAGTCTACGCCCTGGCCACTGCAAAGAGCCCGATAACCGTGCCAAGGTATTCTCATCTTATTGGGTCTAACTCTATGTCACTACTTGTGGTATAGAATTGCTTGTGTGTGTTATATGCCTCTGAATGCAATTAAAACCTGCTGTAATGGTATGTCTGTGGACCAGGGCTATGGTAAAATGGAGGAATAGGCATGGCTACAGGGCGGGGGGAGGGTGCACAGTCAAAAAATAGAAAACTGAACATTAAGGATTGACTGGCACACCTACGTGTAAAGGTGCAAGCTGGAAAATACATTGTAATTAAGGAAAGATATCCGCTGCAACACTAAACACTGAATGAATATGAACAAGCATAGTGACTATCAAATGAATAGCAGGGCTATGTGTAAAGATAAAACAATGTGTATATGGCAAAGGACATAGCAGTAGCTGCTTCAGATTATAAAGAAAATTGAGAAACTTAGTTTACGCACTGGCCACAGTGAAGAGCCTGATAACCGCGCCAAGGTGTTCTCATCTAACTCTACGACCTAACTCTATGACAGACCATTCCAGCAGGTTTTAATTGCTTTCAGAAGCATATAACCCACACAAGCAATTCTATACTACAAGTAGTAACATAGAGTTAGGACCCAATAAGATGAGAACACTTTGGCACGGTTATCAGGCTCTTTGCAGTGGCCAGTGCATAAACTAAGTTTCTTAATTTCCTTTGTAATCTGAAGCAGCTACTGCTATATCTTTTGCCATATACACATTGTTTTAGCTCTATTGTTTTAGCTATTCATTTGATAGCCATTACGCTTATTTACATTCATTCAGTACTTAGGCATAGAAGTGAAGACAAGCTGCTATAGAGGCCCATACTGTAATTCAGTGTTTAGTGTTGCAGCAGATTTCTTTCCTTAATTACAATGTATTTTCCTGCTTGCACCTTTACATGTAGGTGTGCCAGTTAATCCTTAGTGTTTAGTTTTACTCATTTTTTACTGTGCACCCTTCCCCTCCCCTGTAGCTGTGGTGCCTCTATGGCAAGGCACCACAGGGAACAGAACAGAACAGAAGGTGTAGTGCCTCCGTAGCCGTGGATATGGAAGACCCTACAGAGTCTTCACCCTGCATCCATACAGTAGGCCACTTTAGGACAGGGGACCGTATATTTAGTAGGTCCCAGGGGGTGGAGCCTAGAGAGCGGGAAACAGGGAGTGACAGTAGTGTCAGGCAGACGGTGTGAGACAGCGAGGAAGACAGATGCAGGGGACCCTGTGGCTGTAAAAGGCAGGGCACCTCTTAGGAGAGGGGTGAACCAGACGTGAAAGGGGGTCTTTCCAGGACTGGTTGGAGCCAGCTGGAGACCCAGGTCACCACCGGCAAACCGGAGCCAAGGAAGTTAGTCAAAGGTCTATCCCTATCCACATATATATAAGAAATAAAGGCTAGCACTCAACAGTGTTGAATGTTTTACGGTGCCAGTGAAAGGAGCCAAAGGTTCCGTAGACAATATGGTTTGTAATCACTGCACACGTACAATGTCCGGTATGCTTAAGGTGAAAGTTTATTATGCTGTGCTGAGTGAAGCGACAGGTAGTTAGACGTTTCGGCCAAAACATTGGCCTTGTTCACATTGTCGCCCTTATGGTTGCTTCGGAATAAACAACTAGAACAATGTGGTTTTTTGTTCATGTGGTGAAGCCAGCTTTGGGTGATATATATACCCGTTCTTATGATATTCTGAGGGGAATGTCCGGCAGGATATATGCTTATCGGACGAAGATCTGCAGGATAGGCTGCGTCTTCGGTCTGGTCTAGTGGTTAGATGTAGGGATCCCTTCACATTCAAGACTTCCCTGGATTATCCTAGATGAGACAGAGTACAAGGGTCTCTGTGTGAAGAGCTCGCCTTTTAGTGGAGCCACAGGCGTTCTAGGCTGTTATGTCAGCTTGTGTTGTATGGTCAGTACCTAGTTGGTGATGCTATGGTGGCGGAGCTTTCGCTTTCCGTCAGTAATATAGCAGGGAAGTCTTGAATGTGAAGGGATCCCTACATCTAACCACTAGACCAGACCAAAGACGCAGCCTATCCTGCAGATCCTCGTCCGATAAGCATATATCCTGCCGGACATTCCCCTCAGAATATCATAAAAACGGGTATATATATCACCCAAAGCTGGCTTCACCACATGAACAAAAAAACACATTGTTCTAGCTGTTTATTCCAAAGCAACCATAAGGGTGACAATGTGAACAATGTGAACAAGGCCAATGTTTTGGCCAAAACGTCTAACTTGCCTGTCGCTTCACTCAGCACTGTATAATAAACTTTCACCTTAAGCCTACCGGACATTGTACGTGTGCAGTGATTACAAACCATATCCCTACAGACCGGCAGGCTGAGGACCTGACACAAGGGAGCTACAGCACCCCTAAAGAAGTCCAACATCGGTCCCGCAGCTGGGTTCATGACACCGACAATTAAGAGACTTTAGGTAACAGACCCCGAGGACTAGAGACTTGACTCGAGAGGGGAAAGCACAGAGACAGAGGAACAGGACCAAGAACGCCATATTAAGGGCACCACTGCCAGACTCTGGAAAGTCCTCCAAGATCTACGACTACAAACCTCGTTCAACCAGACTGTACCATGTACCCTTTCTACCTGGTACTAGTAAAGAACTGTTTGAGTTGATCTTGTGTCTGGTCTCCTTCTATCCGCCGCCTGGAGGGCTTCTACAGTATCATCGAGGTGAGGACTACCACTCCCCTCATCCACCCTGCTGCCCTGATGTAAAGCTCCACCTGTGGGGAGCTGTACTACCAAAGCTGCATTTACATCACCTCAGCGGCCGGCCGCAGCGCTGGTAGCCCTATTACCAGGTACCACAGGTGGTGTCACGTTACCATTCCCCCATCATCATCACCCCCACTCTGCCATTGAGGGTCCAGAGCACGGAACCTGGAACCAACCAGCTGTGATCCCCCACCGAAGTAACTATCTGTCCCAGTATCCGAGTACCCCCTACCCTGTCGACCAACTAATATCTGGCATCACAAGCAGGATCCCATGCCCGGTAAAACCGGGTACTGTGTGCTAAAATTGAACTTTATTGACTGTTTTGTGAACTATAAATTTGGGTCGCCATTACTGCGCCACAGAGCGGGAAGAGCACCACAGCTGCGCGGCTGAAAGGCATGAAGATAAGTCCCACCTCCCCACTCTGCCGAAGTTCAATGAAGTGCAGTGCCTGGCCCCGGAGAGACCCAAAGGCTGATTGTCTGAACTTATTCAAATAAGCGGGTCTGCATATATAAAAGACTATGTGCTGACCCAGGGGCATGCCTCTGCCCCTTAAAGCATTCGGGCCATGCCAGAGGCGCCAAATTGTCTCCCCTGCCCCCCTTGCCATCAAACAACCAAGGGAGTGTGTTGAAAACCGATCCAGTTCACCGAGGAGACCGACCTGACCGTGGAGGATGAAAGTCCTGTTGGCCAAGTCAGTGTCGGGGAGGGGGAGAATTCGGAAGGAGGTGCAATTGGTAGCGCAGAGGAGACTGAGCCCCGCGAGCTATGGACGGCTGGATCACCAAAGGTATGGGTCGAGATTGGAGCAATGAGAATGATCCAACCCTTGGCTGACACCGAACGTTCCTGGCAACCCGTGGGACGGCAATGGTTTACGCAACCTGCTCAGGACGACGAGGCTGAATGGCAGAGGTGACGAAAGGCATGGTGGGCAAACGAGATGGAGAACCGCCAGGCCTGTGCTTTTGCCCGCACTCAGCCGCAGCTACCCCTCAATCAACGCAAAAGGGGGGTCGTTACCATCTTTAACCTGGGAACTGGGTACGGTTTTGCCCGGGAGGAAGGCTTCTACTCAGAGGTTTTCTGGGGAGGAGAGATGTGGAATTCCACCTCCCGCAGGGCCACCCAGACCAGGATTCATATCGGGGTGATACCATAACCCATTAACGCCAAGAAGGACCCCAAGGGTGGTACGCAATCCGGGTCAGCAGAAGTGACGACTGACAAGGTTAACCCGATATAGTGCACCATTGTAAATAGTTACATATTGTGCATTTTCTTGCAGCACTTGGACAAAAATCACATGAACATAAATGTGAACTGTTGTTTTAAAAAGCCTGATTGAACTTGAAGTCAGAGACATAATACCCGGCCCCGTTGCTCCAATGTGAACTTAAAGTAAAATGTTTTATTTGCAACGTTTGAAGCTTAGCACCTCCCGCGAGGGAAGACAAAAGTAATCGTATTGTTTTTTGTGTGTTTAAAAGTTACCCGGGTGTATGTTAATAAAATGTTTAGCTCAAACACGTTTGGTTGTAACACTCGCGGACGAGTGTATTTAACCGGGGGGAATGTGGCGCCCCTATGGCAAGGCGCCACAGGGAGGTACTGCACTGCAAACAGAAGGTGTAGTGCCTCCATAGCCGTGGATATGGAGGACCCTACAGAGTATGAACCCTGCATTCATACAGTAGGCCACTTTAAGACAGGGGACCATATATTTAGTAGGTCCCAGGGGGTGCAGCTTAGAGCAAGGAATACAGATGCAGGGGACACTGCAGCTGTAAAAGGAGGGCACCTCTTAGGAGAGGGGTGACCCAGACATGAAAGGGGGTCTTTCCAGGACTGGTTGGAACTGGTGGAGACCCAGATCACCACCGGCATACCGGAGCCAAGGCAGTTAGTCAAAGGTCTATCCCTAACTACAGACCGGCAGGCTGAGGGCCTGAAACAAGGGAGCCACAGCACCCCTAAAGAAGTCCAACAATCGTCCCGCAGCTGGGTTCATAACACCGACAAGTAAGAGACTTTAGGTAACAGACCCCGAGGACTAGAGACTTGACTCGAGAGGGGAAAACACAGAGGAACAGGACCGAAAATGCCATTTTATGGGCACCACTGCCAGACTCTGGAAAGTCCTCCAAAATCTGCGACTACAAACCCCGTTCAACCAGACTGTACCATGTACCCTTTCCACCTGGTACTAGTAAAGATCTGTTTGAGCTGATCTTGTGTCTGGTCTCCTTCTATCTGCCGCCCGGAGGGCTTATACAATATCATTGAGGTGAGGACTACTGCTCCCCTCATCCAACCTGTTGCCCTAAGGTAAAGCTCCACCTATGGGGAGCTGTACTATCAAAGCTGCATTTACATCACCTCAGCGGCCGGCCGCAGCGCTGGTGATCCTATTACCAGGTACCACAGATGGCGTCACATTACCATTCCCCCATCATCATCACCCCACCCCACCATTGAGGGTCCAGGGCACGGAACTGGGAACCAACCAGCTGTGATCCTCCACCGAAGTAACCACATGTCCCGGTATCCAAGTACCCCCTACCCTGTCGACTGACTCATAGCCATGCCTATTCCTCCATATTAGCATAGTCCAGGTCCACAGACATGCCATTCCAGCAGGTTTTAATTGCATTCAAAGACATATAACCCACACAAGCACACAAGTAGTAACATACAGTTAGGACCTGATAAGATGAGAACACCTTGGCGCGGTTATTGGGCTCATTGTAGTGGCCAGTGCGTAGGCTAATTTTCTCAATTTTCATTATAATCTAAAACAGTTACTATGTCCTTTGCCATAACCACATTGTTTTAGCTGTATTCACATTCATTCAGTGTTTAGTGTTGCAGCAGATTTATTTCATTTATTTATTTCCTTAATTACAATGTATTTTCCAGCTTGCACCTTTACACGTAGGTGTGCCAGTCAATACGTAATGTTTAGTTTCACTTCTGTGCCTGTCATCCTCTGTTTCTTAATAGGCATTGCAATGTAATGAAACTCACTGGTCACTCCAGAGGAGAAGATCTGCTGTCATGGACGACCAGACTAGATAGTGGACCAGATCAATGGAAATGTAATTGTTTTCCTCTACCAGCAACCAATTACCATTGTGACTTGAGGGACCACTATTATCACATTTCTGTTAGATCAAGTATAAAAGATATTCTATTAAAAAAGAATTGATGCAAGTTTACAGAATCATTTCTAATCAGCAGTCAAACTGCTAGCTTCAATTTGAGCAACATTATAATCAGTGTTATGGAGTTTTATGATAGCCCTTGAGCTTTAGTTCAAGATTGGTTTCACTTACATTCAATGACGTATCGATCAGCTATAAACAGAGTTAAAAGTCAGCTGATTCTGTATCACACACCCGTCATATTTTCCACTTACTTCCTTGAGCATGAACTTGTAACCCTTTGAGGAATGTATGTTAAAATCTTCCTGGCACATACTTCAAGGAGCATGAAAAACTCCATTGAGTCTTAATTAAAATCTGTACCTTCCACCCCAAACGATCAAATATAATTTTTAGTACTGGTTGTATCACATCCCTACATAGATAAAGCTATTTTTTGATTTGTCCCATATGCCAGGTCTAGGTACAACAGCAGTAAGTTCCCCTCCCCAATAACATGATAAAAATGTGGGAAGAAATATTCAGTTATCTACCTCTGGAAAACACATAAGTGAAGACATGGAAGTAGAGTAATGATAGAGGAAAAGGGGTGATGATTAGAGATGAGCGAGTACTAAAATGCTCGGGTGCTCGAAGTTCGGGCCGAGCATCCCAAGATACTAGTGTACTCGGCCCAAGCATCGAGCCCAATGTTATCATATGGGAGACCCGAGTATTTTTGTGGCATGACCCCCGGCAGCATGGATAAACCCTAAAAATGTCACAAAAGTATCAGAACAGTGCTCAAATGACATTGGAACAGCATGGGGAAGACACCTGTAAGCATTTCAGACTCCAAGGTCACTGCTGTGAACAATGTTGTCAGACTATTACGCCACTTTTACGGACTGTCAAGAAAACGTTACAAAATGAAAGCACAATGGATTTTCATGGAGAAAATGTTAAGGGCTCATACCCACTTGTGAGACAGAGTTGGTATATGTTAGTTTTTGAGATTACATGAAAGATTTAAAAAAAAAAAATTGTGTGGCATTCCCATGCCCCTGGGAAGAGACGTGCATGAGGCCCTCTTTAAATAATGTGCCCATTTTAAGGAAGTGGGTCTTTTGTAGTACTGCCCATTGGCAGGGCAGCCAAAAATTGGGAGGCACCCCAATGTCCCTGGAAAGAGACGTGCATGAGGGCCTCTTTAAATAATGTGCCCATTTTAAGGAAGTGGGTCTTTTGTAGTATTGCCCTAGGCACGGCTGCCAAAAATTGTGTGGCACTCTGATGCCCCTGGATAGAGGCGTGCATGAGGGCCTCTTTAAATAATGTGCCCATTATAAGGAAGTGGGTCTTTTGTAGTATTGCCCTTTGGCAGGGCTGCTAAACATTGGGAGGCACCCCAATGCCCCTGGATAGAGACGTGCATGAGGGTCTACTCAAATATGGTTCCCATTATTTGGAAGTGGGTCTTCCATAGTTTTCCCTAGGAAGGGCTGCAAAAAATTGGGAGGCATTGCGATGCCCATGGGAAGAAACATGGAGGAGAGCCTCTAAATGTTGTTCCCATTACAAAGGAGCGGGTCTCCTGTACTTGTAATGCCCATTCTCTAGGTATGGACTAAAACATTTACCCCTGGGGGGTATACATGAAACTACTGTTTAACTTTTTAACGATTAGGGTCATCATCATCATAAATATGATGTAAATAAATTATGTTTTCGTGGCACTATGGACCACGGTTGCACTGATCATATGATGGTGGCGGATGAGAAGGAGGAACAGTACAGCAAGTAGCCAAAGTCATGAAGTGTGTACCCATGTGTGGGTGTGAGGAGGGGCATGGCAATTTACCGGCACAAAAAATACAATGCCTATGACTTTAGATTACGCTATCATTTGGTGGTGGTTTTGTGGTGAAGTCAGGCCCAATCCAACCCTTGTTCATCTTGATCAGAGTCAGCCTGTCCGCCTTCATTTACCATTTTTTGAGGGAGGAGGGGGTTGTAGCTCCAATTTGTATACGCCAAAACATTCAGTATACCCATCTCAGCGTTTGTGACTGACCGGTATATCTGCTGTAATTTAATCTCTAATCTGTCATCTCAGTGTTCAGCTAAAAACCATCTATTGGACGCCTTCATTTAGCTGTACACAGGCAGCACGCCATTGAAAATGTGCAAGGCCGGTGGCAAGGGACAAGGAACTGGACGTGATGGTGGTGCATGCGGAGGCTGAGGCCATGTGCAAGCTCGAATTGCGCCACGACGAACTCCCACATCATCTCGCTCAACCTTCCTGTCCCAATTTGTAGGGGACCATAGCAGTAGACCACTATTAAACCAAGACCAGTGTAAACTGATTGTTAGTTGGATAGCGGATAATGCTTCCAGTCAGTTTGGCACCACCACAAACACCCTGTCTTCCACACGGTCAAGTGTCAGTAGTCATGAGACTGGACCGCACATTCCACACCCTGATCCTCCTTCCTCCCACCATGCCGACTGCCCGGCCCCGGACATAACTGATCCCACACTTGGACACTCTGAAGAGCTGTTCACTTATACATTCGTAGATTCTGGCCTTTCGCCAGCTCCACTTGAAGTGGGTCATGAGGAGATCATATGTACCGATGCCCAAATATTTCAGCAGCTACGGTCTCACGAAGGCAACGGTGGGAACGTGTCTCAACAAGAAGTGGACGATGATGAAACACAATTGCCAGAAAGTCAGGAGGAGGACTAGGGTAAGGAAGTGGAAGACGACGTTGTGGATGATCCAGTAACTGACCCAACCTGGCAGGAGGACATGCAAAGCGAGGACAGCATTGCACAGGGGGAGGGAAGAGTAGCATCACAACAGGCCGGAAGAAGCAGGGTGGTGGCCGCTGGCAGAAGGCAGGCAACCGTTCCCCGGAACAACAACATGACAGAAGTTGCCAGTACAACTGTTAGGTGTTCCCGAGTCTGGCTGTTTTTTAAGGTGTCTGCAGTTAATTCCAAAAAGGCCATTTGCAACACCTGCCATGCCAGAATCAGCAGGGGTAGCAAAACTAGCAGCCTGACCACCACCAGCATGATCAGGCACATGTCAGCAAAGCACCTGACTTTGTGGGATGTACACCAGAGTCCAGGAGCAGTGATTGCGGGTGACACCACTGCATCTTCCACTGTTGTTTGTGCAAGCCAATCCCCTGTCAATACTGCATGCGAAGATGCCTCCTGTCCTGCACCTGTAGTTGCACAAGCAGAAATAGCACCATCATCAACCACGTCCCAGCTCAGCGTTTAGTTATCCATACACCAATCTTTGGAAAGCAAGCGCAAATACGCTACCAACGCCCCACATGCCACACTTCTAAATTCGCACATTTCGTGAATGCTTGCGCTGGAAATGTTGCCTTTTAGGCTAATGGAGACGGAAGCATTCCGCGACCTGATGGCGGCGGCGGCTGTCCCACGTTACTTGGTCCCCAGTCGCCACTATTTCTGCCGGTGTGTTGTCCCCACATTACATAACCACGAGTCACAAAACATTACACGTGCCGTTAACAACGTAGTTTCCAGAAAAGTCCACCTAACCACGGACACGTGGACAAGTGCTTCTGGGCAGGGGTGGTACATCTCGCTGTCGACACATTGGGTTAATATTCTGGAAGCCAGGACCCAGTCTGAGCTTGGGATGGAACACGTCCTTCCGACACCAAGGATTGCAGGCCCTAACTCAGTCAGGGTTCTCTCCAACAGTGTACAGCTCCGGAATGTCATGATCCTCAGCCTTCTCCTCCTCCTCCACTTCACTCTCTACACCAGTCCCAAGCTGGAAGCACTGCAGCACTGCCTTGGCTAAGCGGCAACAGGCTGTGCTGAAGCTAATATGCATAAGTGACAAACCCCACAATGCTGAAGAGTTGTGGAAAGCTCTGAAACAGCAGGCAGATCACTGGCTCACACCGCTTAAACCTACAGCTAGGCATGGTCGTGTGTGACAATGGCCGGAACCTGATGGCGGCTCTGAGGCGAGCTGACACATGTTCCATGCATGGCCCATGTGCTCAACCTAGTGGTTCAGCAGTTTCTTAAAACCTACCCAGAGCTGTTGTCGGATCTGCTCGTAAAAGTACGCCGCCTGTGTGCTCAATTTAGAAAGTCACCTACTGCTTCAGCCGCCCTTGCCAGCTTTCAGCAGCGTTTGCAGATTCTGTATCACAGACTGGTGCGTGATGTCCCCACGCATTGGAATTCCACACTGCACATGTTGGTCAGGATTTGTGAGCAGAAGAGGGCAGTTATTGACTTCCTGCATCAACTAGGCCGTCGGTATATGGTTTAACTCCACACATAAGACCTCGGGAGTGGACATGGATGTCCGACAGATGTACCGTCCTCCAAAACTTTGAGGACTCCACCAAGATGGTGAGGGGCGATGACGCCATCATTAGCGTCACCATCCCGCTTCTCTGTCTTCTAAAATGCTGTCTGCTCAAAATCAAACATGATGCATTGCAGGTGGATCACAATGAGTTGAAGCAAGAAACCGTACAGGGTGATTACACACAACCAAGGCGTCCGGCCGAGAGAGGCACAAATCCAATCCAGCAGAGGTAGGGGAACACTCTCAAAGATCTGGGAGAGTTTTCTCAGCCCCTCCCATAGCACAGCCCCTCAGGTGTGGGGTACCTTCACAAGGACTGCAAAGTTTGTAAAGATGCTGAAGGAGTACCTTGCCGATCGTACGAAAGTGCTCCTAGATTCCTCTGTGCCTTATAATTATTGGGTATCCAAGCTGGACACGTGGCAGGAATTGTCCCTCTACGCCTTGGAAGTCCTGGCCTGCCCTGCCGCTAGCTTTTTGTCAGAGCGTGTTATTATTGCCGCAGGTAGAATCATTACTGATAAACGCCCCCGCCTGTCAACTGAAAATGCTGACCAGTTGTTTTTGAGCTGGATACTGAGATTAGAGATTAAATTACAGCAGCTAGATCGGTCAGACACAAGCGTTGACACGAGTATACAGAGTGTTTTCGCGTATACAAATTGGAGCTACAACCCCCTCCTGGCGCACAAAAATGGTAAATGAATGCAGACAAGAGTTGGTTTTAGCTGGACACTGAGATTAGACATTAAATCCCAGCAGGTGGACCGGTGAGACACAAACGCTGACGAGAATACCAAGTGTTTTGGCATATCCTAATTTTCTCTACAACCCACTCCTAGCGCACACAAATGGTAAATGAATGCAGAGAAGAGTTGGTTTTTAGCTGGACACTGAGATTACAGATTTGAGGTTAAATCCCAGCAGGTGGACCTTTCAGACACCAACGCTGACGCGTATACCGTGTTTTGGTGTATACTACTTGGAGCTACAACCCACTCCTGGTGCACAAAAATGGCAAGTGAATGCAGACAACAGTCTGTTTATAGCTGGACACTGAGATTAGAGGTTAAATCCCAGCAGGTGGACCGGTCAGACACAAACGCTGAAGAGAATACCGAGTGTTTTGGCATATCCTAATTTACGCTACAACCCACTCCTGGCGCACACAAATGGTAAATGAATGCAGACAAGAGTTGGTTTTTAGCTGGACACAGAGATTAAAGATTAAATCCCAGCTGGTGTACCGGTCAGACACAAACACTGACGAGAATACCGAGTGTTTTGGCGTATCCTAATTTCTCTACAACCCACTCCCGGTGCACAAAAATGGTAAATGAATGCAGACAACAGTTGGTTTTTAGCTGGACACTGAGATTAGAGATTAGAGGTTAAATCCCAGCAGGTGGACCGGTCAGACACAAACGCTGACGAGAATACTGAATGTTTTGGCGTATCTTAATTTCCGCTACAACCCACTCCTGGCGCACACAAATGGTAAATGAATGCAGACAAGAGTTGGTTTTTAGCTGGACACAGAGATTAGAGATTAAATCCCAGCAGGTGGACCGGTCAGACACAAACGCTGACGAGAATTCCGAGTGTTTTGGCGTATCCTAATTTCCGCTACAACCCACTCCTGCCTATAGAGAGCTAAATTAATCCCTTAAAGCACTGTTTTGAGATGGATGAGATTTCCAGCCTGTCCACTAGCCCCAGATGTGATGCAGGCTGGTATACTGGCACAACGAAGTTTGCCTGCCTGTATACAGCTGTATTAGTCCTCAGAAGGACTGTTGTGGTAATTAGATTGGCAGCCCTGCGCTTACACTAGCTGAAAGGCCACAAATCTGTCCCTCAATCAGCAGCACCTCTCCCTACACTGACTGTCTGTGGAGCAGAGTGACGAGCACAGCGCGGTCAGGTCTTATAAAGACTTGATTACGCTGTGCGGCCAGCCAATCACTGTAAAGCCACAACTAACAGGGCTGTGGCTTTACAGTGGCTGTTTGCAAATCCATGCATTCGGGCAGGCTCTGTAAAGAGTGACAACATGCAGGGAGGTGGACCCAGAGCATAGCAAGAGTATCGCGAAATTACTTGGTACTCGCCGAGTACCCTGAGTACTGAGATATTCGTGCGAGTACTGAGTAGTGACAAGCATACTCGCTCATCACTACTGTGCACCTAAACAGTATTTTTTTTTATGAGTTATTGCTGGAGAAGAAATTGCACTATAAATTCTATGGTGCATTTTCTCCTGTTACATTTGTGAAAATACAAAATTTGAGCCTAAACAAGATTTTTGTGGGAATTTATTTTTATTTTCTATGTTATAAAATTCTCTGAAGCGCCTGGGAATTCAGGGTGCTCACCCCACATTAATATACATTCCTGGAGGGGTCTAGTTTCCAAAATGAGTTTACTTGGGAAAGGTTTCCACTGGTATTGCACATCAAGGGCTCTCCAAACAATTAGGGTATGTGCTCACGGTCCGGAGGAGCTGCGTGTTGGACGCAGCTCCTCCGGACCTGAGGGAAGCCGCGGGTGGCCGCAGAGAGAGACCGCAGCCACCCCGTACTCACCATGTGCGGCGGGTGCGGGGCGGCTTCTCCATGCAGTCTCTATGTGGCAGCCACTTCCGACTGCGCAGCATGAAATCAACATGCTGCGGAGGAGCGGACTGCCGGCAACCTGCACCGCAGCTTCAAAGACGCTGCGGGTAGGTTATGCATAGTGAGGATGGGATTTCTTGAAATCCCATCCACTATGCTAGTACTGTATGACGCAGCCTTTTGGACGCAGCGCAAAGACGCTGCGTCAAAAACGCTGCGTCTCCTGATCGTGAGGATGCACCCTTAATGATCTGGTCCAATTTTTTCTGTTACTTTTGTGAAAATAAAAAATTGTGAGCTAAAAGAACATAGTGGGAAAAAAATTTGATTTTTTATTTTTACCGCTCAACATTCTAAAATTCTGAGAAGCATCTGGGGGTTCAAAGTGCTCACCACAAATCTAGATAAATTCCTTGGAAGGTCAAGTTCCCAAAATGGGGTCACTCATGGGGTGTTTCCACTGTTTAGGTACATCAGGGGTTCTCCAAATGTGACATGATGTCCGCTAACGATTGCAGCCAATTCTGTGCTCTCAAAGTCAAAAGGTGCTCCTTCTCTTCCAATACCTGAACTGCACCTATGATTCGCAGCCAGCTGCAGTGAAGCTCACAGGGACCAGATATCCTGAAAGGTTGGTCAGGGTTACCCAAGTTCCTCAGTGTGTGCTAGAGGGGTTCACTATCCCCTAATTCTTCCACCCTCTTCTCCAACGGTGGCAATGATGGGGTGTGCTGGGGGCAGGTGATGGTGGAGAATGCCCCAGTAGGAGTAGCATCTGCGACCCTCAGAGACCGTCCAGGAGTGGCCTACACAATGCCATGTCAATCCCTGTCATAGGTGAAAAAGTTATGGCTACAGTGAGAGGCTTCGCAAAAGCATGCCAAATAAAGAGGACAGTGTGCCTCCACCCTGCGTGCCTCAAATCTGGCCCAACATGAGTTGAGCAGAGGGACAGGTTGCCTTTGGGCCCCGATCTGGTGGGAATGCTGCACGCCTCAGCCAGTAAAACCGGAGGCCATCATTTCATACTGGCAACCAATCACAGATGCCGGCAGAGAGGGTGGGCAGGACTTAGTCTGACTTTAACCAATCAAGGGGAGGAGAAGTCAGTATGTCTGAGGTTCATGAGTGGACCTGAAAGCAGGGTGACAGCAGCGCTCAAGTTGTGTAAGTAATAGTCAAGCAAGCAACAATTTGTGCAAAAACAATGGGGCGCCACTGTAAAATAGTTTGAGCTGTGTTTGGCAGCTTTTGTGCTTTCTTGAACTTGTTTTCTATTTTCTAGACCTTTGATTTTGCTGCCTTGGGGTTCCGAAGTTCAGCGAACTGTTTGCGGATCTATTCAATGACCATATGCATGTTCGGCAAACAAAGTTAAACCTGAACTTCAAAACGTTCACTCATCTCTACTGATAACACAAAATGAACTGAATGAGGTGCCTCTACTATGACTAACATATATGAACCATCGGTGGTGACATAAATGTGGTTGAACTCTTACTTGGTCTCAAGGATCTACTCTATAATTGCCGTAGGCAAAATCGTGTCGGACCCCGAAATCGCCGTGGCTTTGTCACTTTTGTGATGTCACCACGGTGAAGCATTGGCCGCGTAGCGGCCAATGCGAGTCGTTAGCTGCGTGAGCAATGGCCGCGAGGCCATTGCGAGTCGCTAGCTTTGTGCGAGCAATGGCCGCGAAGCGGCCATTGCGAGTCGCTGGCCGAAAATAGAACCAGAGGCTCGGCCACAAAGCTAGCGATTTACCGCTCAGGTAGCGAGTCGCTGCCTGAGCGGTAAATCGCTAACTTTGTGGCCGAGCCTCTGGTTCCATTTTCGGCCAGCGACTCACAATGCCCGCTTCGCGGCCATTGCGAGCACTCAGCCCCAATAAGTATTCAACCCCCCCAAAAAGTATTGGACCCCCCAAAAAAAGTATTGGACCCCCCCAAAAAGTATTGGACCCCCCCCAAAAAGTATTGGACCCCCCACAAAAAGTATTGGACCCCCCCCAAAAAAGTATTGGACCCCCAAAAAAAGTATTGGACCCCCCCAAAAAGTATTGGACCCCCCCAAAAAGTATTGGACCCCCCCAAAAAAGTATTGGACCCCCCCAAAAACGTATTGGACCACCCAAAAAAAGTATTGGACCCCCCCAAAAAGTATTGGACCCCCCCAAAAAAGTATTGTACCCCCCCAAAAAGTATTGGAACCCCCAAAAAAGTATTGGACCCCCCCCAAAAAGTATTGGACCCCCTAAAAAAAGTATTGGACCCCACCAAAAAGTATTGGACCCCCCAAAAAAAGTATTGGACCCCCCCCAAAAAGTATTGGACCCCCAAAAAAGTATTGGACCCCCAAAAAAAGTATTGGACCCCCCAAAAAGTATTGGACCCCCCCCAAAAAGTATTGGACCCCCCAAAAAAAGTATTGGACCCCCCCAAAAAGTATTGGACCCCCCCAAAAAAAGTATTGGACCCCCCAAAAAGTATTGGACCCCCCAAAAAAAGTATTGGACCCCCCCAAAAAGTATTGGACCCCCCAAAAAAAGTATTGGACTCCCCCAAAAAGTAGCTATAACTACTATAATCAAATTAATGCATTTGCATCGGGCTCACAGCTAGTAACTACATAAAGAACTGCTGCTTTCTGTGTGAATGGGAAAGCTGTGCATGAGAATATCACTACAATAAAAGAGACTGGACTTTCCGATATTCCCTTCAGCCTGGGAGTAAAATTGTTCTGCATCCAGCATTTGTAGACCCATATTAGATTTTGTTACCATGATTGCAAATTAATTGGGCCTAAAGAAGAACCTTGGAATCGTAATAGATAAAGATGCAAAAGCATTAAAGTATCTCATTGATAAATTTCCAAGGTTGAGTAAAGCAAAGATAAAGGAAATGGTCTTTATTGAACCTCATATTTGTAAACTTCTCAAGATGAGGAATTTCTCTATTTGTTGCTGGGCAAAGAAAAGGCTGCATGGAAGCATTTGCATTAGTGGTAACTTTTTTTGTGTAGCTCAAGAGGAAATAACTATGAAGGGTTGGTGGAAAATCTCCTCAAAACATATATGTATCTTGGCTATAACATATCCTTAAAGATTCATTTCTTACCTTTGCAAATATACACTTTTCCACTAAACTGCAGAGCAGTGAGCAACTAGCATAGTAAGAGATTTCACCAAGATACTGTAGTTATGGAGAAAAGATATCAAGGAAAATAAAATCCATTAATGCTTGTAGATTACTGTCAGACAATGGTAAGAGATGATCTGATCCAGGAGTTACAAGAGGTAAGCAAAAAAGAGTTGACACTGAATAAGGACCAAATTTGTACTGCAATTTTTGTAAGCTTATAATTTGCAATAGTGTTTAGACATGTTTCAGTTACTTGAATTGTTGATGAGTTTCCTCTTAAGAAATATCAGAAAATTGTCCTAGGCCCCCTTCACACTGCGTGTTTATCACATCCGTGTGGATTCTTGAATTTCAAGACCACATGGACAGGCAGGGGTTTGTGCCAGCGGATGCCAACTGATGTCCACGGACCATTTTTTTAGCGGATCCGTCATCAGTTAGCAGAGATAGGGGTGGGAGGAGCTGTACCTTGCTTCTGAGCATGCGCAGTACAGCAAAACAGATCCATTTTATGGATCCGTTTTTTTCATGGATCCCTCTCCATAGACCCCCATGTTGTTTGACATGGACTGCGACGGATACATTTCTGTCTGATTTTTTTTAAGGCAGCGCAAAATCGGAGCAGTCTCTGATTCTGGGTACATGAAAAAAGCAATTAAAATCTTACATTTTGAGTGTAGAAAGCAACGCCGCGGCTGGAACATATCCGGGAAAAGTGCCAAGAGCGGGATCCGGTACATGGAGAGGACGAAGACTTATTAGAGCCCGAGAAGACGATCACACGAAGCCATCATGTCTGAGAGGAAAGCGGTCATCAAGAATGCCGACATGTCCGAGGAGATGCAGCAGGACGCGGTGGAGATCGCCACCCAGGCCCTGGAGAAGTTCAACATCGAGAAGGACATAGCCGCGTGTATCAAGAAGGAGTTTGACAAGAAGTACAACCCTACATGGCACTGCATCGTGGGCAGGAATTTTGGCAGCTATGTCACACATGAGACCAAACACTTCATCTACTTCTATTTGGGCCAAGTTGCAATTCTGCTATCCAAATCGGGCTAGATGACCGTAGAGGAATCAATGGACTTATAAAATAGTCAGGTTTGAGGAAACTATCCTTTTCTGCCCAGCTGTACTTTGTGTTATTGGGACTCGGATGATACGTGTACCTAGTTGCTTTGATACTGGTGAAAAAGAGATATTGGAAAAAGAAATGAGACTGTATTTATTTTGTAAGTTTTCTTTTTCTAAACATTAAAAAGGAAATATAAAAACTCCCAAAAAAAAATAAAAAAAAATCTTACATTTTACAGGGGTGTACTAATTTATGCTTAGGACTGTATACTTAAACATTAACTATTGTGCAAGTCAGTTTCTCAGCAGCATACAATAAACCTATGAAATATAAATAGATAATACTGGATTTGTGCTTGAAAATAAATATCTATTCCTGTACCATATTTCCAAGATTTCAATTGTTATGTCTAAGCCATAAAATGTTGTTTGGCATTCTCCTTAACCTTTGCCTCTTGTATAACAACAGGTAAGAGTTCATCATGTTTTTCTTATGACAATCAGCTGTTTTTTAAAGCATGATAAGATTTTGCAGAAGTGAAACTAAAGTAGACTTTGTACATATATATCATAAATTATCATTTAATGATGTAACAAGATTTTAAAGTCCAAGAATGGGACTTCTGTTGTTTTATTTACCCAGATACAGTATTTTAAAAGTTACCTAAGAAAATAAATCTGAAGGATGTCTCCCATCTTTGCCTTACATGTATGTATCTAGAAAAAAGAAATTATTAATGCAGCACCAATCCACCAACGCAGGTGCTGACCTCCCGATCCACTGGAAATCAAATCCTGATACACAAGTAGCAAAAAAAGGCAGCATGTCATTATATAAAACTTAAAAATATATTTATTCTTGCCCAATATATGCATCTTTTAGCCTTTCTCTAAAGGCTAAAGGCCCGATTCATTAAAGTGTAAGCAGTGTTTAAAGTTTTATTTAGTAATAATGTAGAGCAAGTGATTATAATAAACTTTCAAATATACTTCATAAGAGAATTCTGATAGAAAACCATTTAAAATCCTTCCAGAAGATGCCCCCCTAGGCTGATTCTAAATGCTTAGGTGTGAGGGGTGGCGGGGCATAAACAGTGTTCACAGCTTATCATTGTCTCATATTTCATGCAGGCACAGTGTGAGCTCAAGCTGTCAGCAGTACACACAGGTCCTGTGGGATTTTATCTAACTCATCCATTCACATCTCTGTCCCGTGTTATCACCTAATTGCCATGAGGAGGAGAAGAGCCAATGTGAATTAAAAGGAGTCAGATAAGATCACTGTCCCTGCATGAAGTAAACTGAGAATACACAGATCAGCTGTAGCCACCTTATACAGGGACACTGTGTAGGCCATGCCCTCTCCCTTATATGGTTATTTTCAGTCTGTGTGAGAAGCTGAAGATGGATCTCAGTGAGAATGAGCTTTAGACACAGTCTAGTGAGGACACCTTGTGGAACGTTTATGAATGGGTTCCTTCCAAATTTCATTAATAAAGTATATTTGAAAGTCTATCATAATCACTTGCTCTACATTATTATTAAATAAAAATGTAAACAGTGGTTATGCTTTAAAGCAATTATGGCAGAATTTAGTTCTAGATTGCTTTGAAAAGTTGCAAATTTTTTGTGCAACATAGAGTTTTGCTTCTTCAAGCCATTCTCACCCAGCTCTGCCAAAATAGAAATCTCATGCCCACTGTCCTTTTGTTTGCTGCATATACTGACCTATGGTGCATGGTTGCCGGTACAAATGCAGAAAATCCATAGGTAAATAATACATATGTGTTTTGAATGTGCTTCCGCTGTGTGTAATAAGCTGTTAGCTGGGCACTGTGAATCCACATTTGTGTGACTTGCGCCCTATTGCAAGCCTTATCTGTGTGTAATTCTAATAAAGGGCAATCATGCCTTCCATGAACAGGTAGGTTGGTTGTGAGTGATTGTGTCATCAATATTTTGCACCTGTGTTACCTCCACTTTTATTTAGGGGTTCTACTACATCTTGTTTCTGCATTAGTTTCTGTGACCTTGGCTGGTAAATTCCATAGCTTTTTTGCAATATTTATAACTTAATTTACCAAATAGGTACATAAATGCTACAGTAAATCTGCAACATTTAAAACTCAACAAATACTCATCACATGTATTAACCTTAGTCTCGCTCACACCACTGTTTAATACAGATGAGTGCTATCCATTCTCAGATAGCACTCAGAGCAATGTTTTCTATGAGGCAGTGCTGATCAGTGTTTTTTATGTCATGCTGATTTGGCTCAAGAAAAAATGCAGATCAAGCTGTCATTTGAAGAGCCACACACCCATTCAAGTCTATGGGAGGAAAATCGGCCATGTCCACACACCTGCGCTCTAAGTATTTAGCGGTTCTGCGCTAAATACTTAGGTTTTGTGAGAGAAGCACAGGTGCGTGTGTGCTAGCGCTTCCTTGAAACACAGCCCCTGATTACCCGATGTGTATCGTGGTAAGCACTTCACACTGCAGGCAGCCTAGTGTCCGCTTATGCCGAGAGCACAGGGAGAGCAGCATTTCCCTGTGCACTCACGGAAAGCGCACACTATGCATCCTGCTGTGTGAAGTGCTTACCACGATACACATCGGGTAATCAGGGGCTGTGTTTCAAGGAAGCGCCAGCACACGCACCTGTGCTTCTCTCACAAAACCTAAGTATTTAGCGCAGAACCGCTAAATACTGACAGCGCAGGTGTGTGGACATGGCCATCATTTGATTGCACTCAGATGACATTCGAGTGCAGTTCGATTTCCACTGACTCACAGAATGGGAAGATGCAGAAATACAGAAATTGTGTTCTCATGATAGAGAATTGGATCACACTAAGCTGACAATCGGATCAAACTCTGTTGACGTTTGAAATGTTCTAAAATGCTGGCCAGCAGTACCCACAGAGAATTGAATTAGAAAAACTTTGCTCTTTGGTAAATGTGTATTATAATAATAATATTAATATAGTGCTATTAATTCCATAGCACTTTACATACTGTCTCTCTTGGGGCTCACAATCTAAACATCCTGTCAGTATGTCTTTACAATGTGGGAGGAAACTGTAGTGCCTGGAGGAAACCCACACAAACATGGGGAGAACATACAAACTCCTTGCAGATGTTGTCCTTAGTGTCCTTGGTGGGAATTGAACCCAGGACCTTAAGACCCCAGTGCTGCAAAGGCTACAGTGCTAACCACTTGAGCCACCATGCTGCCCAATATTCTAGTATAATTCATTTCTTCTTGAATATATTAGCTCATCTCTAAAGTAGAGCCTTTTTCCATCTTGAAATGGCAGGAGCAACCAGCAAGTGCGTAAGCTTTGTTCTACATAGAGATTGTGTTCATGAGGAATTTCATCAATACAATGCACTTTAAGATACATTAAACAACTACTAAACACATCTTTTAAAAGAGTAAGCACTTTAATGTTTAATGCATATGGGAGAGAAATGTAGATATAACCAAAGGATTAAGAGTAGCGCAATACAACTAGGGCACAATGGGAACATAGTGCCATTAAGAATCGCCAGCGATGGGTGTAGACTTCAATATAAGAACTGCGCATGCGCTGGAGTTCCAAGATGGCGCGGAGCGGATATCCAGTGAATGCCATAGTAACAGCAGCAATCAATGATTATTGCGCATGCGCGGGCGTCTAGGAAGGGCGCACATGAGGAATGGCGATTGCAATCTTAAGTAAGTGCCTTAAAACACTGTACAGTTGTTATGGGCCTTTATGACAAACAGCTGCGTAAAGTATAGACTAATTGTCCCTATTAGAGAAGGTTATGAAGCAGTTACAGCAGTAAAATAATTATGGTAGAACAAAAGATGCAATTATGTATGAAACTAAAATGAACACGGAACGGTATGAATTCAATATACCGTATATACTCGTGTATAAGCCGACCCGTGTATAAGCCGACCCCCCTACTTTTGCCCCCAAAATCTGGGAAAACCTATTGACTCGTGTATAAGCCGAGGGTGGACCCCAGCACAGGTATACAGCCCCCAGCAGTGTGGTATACAGCAGCCTCCCCAGTGGTATATACAGCCCCAGTGGTAGTATACAGTAGCCCCAGAGGTATATACAGCCCCAGTGGTAATATCCAGCAGCCCCAGAGGTATATACAGCCCCAGTGGTAGTATCCAGCAGCCCCAAAAGTATATACAGCCCCAGTGGTAGTATCCAGCAGCCCCAGAAGTATATACAGCCCCAGTGGTAGTATCCAGCAGCCCCAGAGGTATATACAGCCCCAGTGGTAGTATCCAGCAGCCCCAGAGGTATATACAGCCCCAGTGGTAGTATACAGTAGCCCCAGAGGTATATACAGCCCCAGTGGTAGTATCCAGCAGCCCCAGAGGTATATACAGCCCCAGTGGTAGTATCCAGCAGCCCCAGAGGTTTATACAGCCCCAATGGTAGTATCCAGCAGCCCCAGAGGTATATACAGCCCCAGTGGTAGTATACAGTAGCCCCAGAGGTATATACAGCCCCAGTGGTAGTATACAGTAGCCCCAGAGGTATATACAGCCCCAGTGGTAGTATACAGTAGCCCCAGAGGTATATACAGCCCCAATGGTAGTATACAGTAGCCCCAGAGGTATATACAGCCCCAGTGGTAGTATACAGTAGCCCCAGAGGTATATACAGCCCCAGTGGTAGTATACAGTAGCCCCAGAGGTATATACAGCCCCAGTGGGTAGAATACAGCCGCCCGCCCGTTTCCCCCATCAGTATACAGGCCCCCCCATCAGGATCCAGGGCCCCCCTCCTTGCTCCGCAAAACCTTCAAAGGAAAATCCTTATACTTATCACTCTCCAGTCGCCGCCGTCCCGCCGCTGCCATCACGATCCCCGTCTTCTTCCAGCGTCTTCCGACTTCCTGTGGTCGCGGGCAATGACGTCATTGCCCGCGACCACAGGAAGTCGGAAGACGCTGGAAGAAGACGGGGATTGTGATGGCAGCGGCGGGACGGCGGCGACTGGAGAGTGATAAGTATAAGGATTTTCCTTTGTAGGTTTTGCGGAGCAAGGAGGTGGGGCCCTGGATCCTGATGGGGGGGCCTGTATACTGATGGGGGAGGCGGGCGGGCAGCTGTATTCTATCCCACTGGGTATATACTCGCGTATAAGCCGAGGGGGGACTTTTCAGCCCAATTTATGGGCTGAAAAACTCGGCTTATACGCGAGTATATACGGTATGTAACACTATGTATCGAATTAGGATATAGAGATGTTATGGTTTATTGGATAATTATGTGTATTATGCAAATGACATGTAAATGAAAAGTATAAAGAATCCTGCCTAAGCTATGATTAGCTGCTAGAGGAAGGGAGAGTGTTCCCGAAACGTCGCTATATACCTGATGGCCCAATAAACGCAGATTGATAAAGAAAAAGGATCGCTGCTGTCAATTTATTTGATATTTGATACAGTGGATGGAAGAGGAGCTGAGACTGAATTGTGCCCAGAACCTAGCCGTGCTGCTTTCTTTTACTAATTAACAGTATATACAATGGATACCAGTCTATATTTGTTTAGTAGAGAGATGTCGCTGGTATTCATTCATAGGGAGGCATACCAAAGAAACATCAAGTCAAGGAAGAAGGTAGAAAGAAAAGGTGTTCAAAAGGAGATGAGGGTAGCTAATATAGAGTTATCTGCTAGTGAGATAATATCAGGGTTCTATAATGGTTGTCAACCCCAGAATAAGATTAGGTTGGTGGTTTGAGAAAGTTATGGCCTAAGACATAATTGGAGAGAAGCTGTGTTTGTCAGTAGTATACATCATCTGTTGGGTAGATACACATACCAAGTAAAGGATTTAAATTACCTGGAATATGATGGGCATTATGCGTGTTATGTTCTAGAGGTCTTGCAGAGTCATGGATATATGCGTTAGGTGGGTGTAGTTCCCTCATAAGAGGTTGAAGCTTTGCTTGTTAGAATCCAAGATCCTCCTTTGGTCCCTCTTGCTATGTTCAGGAAATGCCCCTATTTCAAATCTTTACTGAGGGTATCGGTATGTGTTATAAGGGGATTACAGAGTTAGTGATATGACTCCAATAGAAACTTATTGTGCAGGGCAATGGTGGTGGATTAAATTTGTAGTCATCTTATATAGCATATTTCTTACTTTTAAGGGTCCCCTGGTGTGATTCAGCCAGTGGTCTACTGTTTCTTTTGGTGTGAGATGCAGTGGTCACAGCTGGCAAGGCAATACAAGAGACACTGCGCTGTTTAAGTGGGTATTAAGTAATACTTATCTGATCAATAAGGTCCTGGTGTTAGTAGTTCCGCTTACTGGATCCTTTGGGAGGTGCCAGCACGTCTGTGCCTTGGCTCAGTGTGGTCCAAATTACCGGCCAGCGCTACTCTTTATGCCGACGGCTGGTCATGTGACAGGAAGTGACATACAGTGCGCATATGCGCAGAATCGGCGCTCTACGATGATGCGCCCGGACCGGAAATGACATACAAATGTTGTTTCCCGGTTTCTATGGAGGCGTACTGTTTGTATTGCCTATTCTCTGACGTCGTGTGTTGTGGGAGGGAAGCAGACATAGAGCTATTTTGAGCCAGGCCTTACAGGTGGCGCTGCTGAAGTGGTGAAAAGGAAAGATAGTCATAGTAGGAAAAGTTGTGAGAAAGGATGATAGGTAGGACATACAAAGATGTAGGGGAGCAGAATACAATGTGTTAAGGATGACATATTTTACAATCTTCATAGTGGATCACACTTAAAGAGGGGAAGAAATGGGAAACCATTATTCATATGGATTACTCATATATAATTACTCAATTACTTAATGTGCAGTGTAACTAGGAAAGAACAGGTTTAACTAAACCTGATGACTGATGTGTAGTTTCTGCCCAGGATTGCAATCAACAGGTTTACTGTTGCTTATAAGTAGCACCACACATTTTTTTAATATAAAAAAACAACAGTGTAACAAATTATCTCAGGTACATAAACTCAGGAGTCCAAACTAAAACTTAGCTAAAAAGAAAAGAAAAGAAAAAAAAAGAAATGAAACTTGGCCAGAAATGTTCTATGTTGGTCACCTGTAGAATGTAAAGCATTGCCTTACCATGAAAGAGGAGGAAGGAAGAGATCACGAGCGATTAGGTTTGAATCTATGGGAAGAATAGGATTCATTTAGCCACTCAATTTCTCTATTGAGACCCCTCGGTCTTAGAGTATCCAACATATAGATACTAAATCTTTCACGCTGTTTCAAGAGTTTGATATGATTGCCCCCTCTATGTGGCCTTGGGACTTTCTCTATCACCTGGAATCTTGTGTGCCACATTATGTTTTGCTTCCTTAAAGTGGGCCGGAAGCGGTAACCAAGTTTTCTCACATCGAATAGTAGACTTGTGGCTCACGATTCTATCTCGGATTGCTTGCGTGGTTTCCCCTTCATATAGTAGCCCGCAAGGGCACTTGATGAGATATACCACGTAATTGGATTCACAGGTGTAGTAGTCCCAGATCCTGTATGACTTCCCTGTGCATGGATGGATGACCTTGTTACCCTTAATGACATTGGAACAACTCATGCACCTCAAGCAAGGAAAAGTGCCAGTTCTTTGACTACCTGTTAATGTCCTGGTTAGTGACTGTTTTTTTGAGCCGAAATATGCCCTAACAAGTTGATATTTGATGTTCTTAGGTCTTCTACAACACACCAGTGATGGATTTTGGAAAACCTCTGTATTGGGGTGGACCTTGGATAGTAGGGGCCAATGTTTACGGACTAGGTTGTATATCCTTGGCATGGTAGGGTGATAAGTGTGGAATTATCTGTAATTCTCTGGGGTGGTCTGTCCTGATGTTGGTGTTGGTAATGGCACTGTTTAGTTCCATTGTTAGCAGATCAGTGGGGTAATCTCTTGCGGTGAATTTTTTGGCCATTTCTTTCAGTCTGGTCTCTCTTATGGCGGGGTGAGATACAATCTGGGTCACTCTTTTGAACTGATCTACTGACAATGGAAACATTGGCCCCTACTATCCAAGGCCCACCCCAATACAGAGGTCATGTGTTGTAGAAGACCTAAGAACATCAAAGATCAACTTGTTAGGGCAGATTTGGGCTCACAAAAACAGTCACTAACCAGGACATTAACAGGTAGTCAAAGAATTGTCACTTTTCCATGCTTGTGGTGCATGAGTTGTTCCGATGTCATTAAGGGGAATGAGGTAATCCATCCATGCACAGGGAAATCATATAGGGTCCAGGACTACTACACCTGTGAATCCAATTACATTTGTTCGTCATTTCTTGTCCGGGCTCGTCATTGCAGAGCATCGTTTCTGCGCATGCACGCGCACCATACGTCACTTCCTGTCACATGACCGGCCATTGGCATAAAGAGTAGCGCTGGCCAGTACTTGTGACCACAGTGAGTCAAGGCACAGATGTGCTGCTACCTCCCAAGGGATCCAGTAAGTGAGACTAGTAACACCAGGACCTTATTGATAAGATAAGTATTACTTAATACCCACTTAAACAGCGCAGTGTCTTTTGTATTGCCTTGCCAGTTGTGACCATTGCATTTGACACCATCAAAATAGTAGACCACTGGCTGAATCACACCAGGGGACCCTTAGAAGTAAGAAAGATGCTATATAAGGTGACTAAAACTTTAATTCACCAACATTGCCCTGCACAATAAGTGTCTATTGGAGTGATATCACTAATTCTGTAATTCCCGTATAACACATACCCATACCCTCAGTAAAGATTTGGAATAGGGGCATTTCCTGAACATAGCAAGAGGGACCTAAAGAGGATCTTGGATTCTAACAAGCAAAGCTTCAACCTCTTATGAGGGAACTACACCCACCTAACGCATATATCCATGACTCTGCAAGACCTCTAGAACATAACACGCATAATGCCCATCATATTCCAGGTAATTTAAATCCTTTACTTGATATGTGTATCTACCCAACAGATGATGTATACTAGTGACAAACACGGCTTCACTCCAATTATGTCTTAGGGCCCTTTCACATCAACGGTTTTCGCTGATGTGCGGCAGATCTGGCAGGTGGCGTTGCATCTGACAGATCTGTCACCTTATGGCCGACTTGCGGCCTGGACCCGGCAAGCCCCATGGATTGTCTATGGGGCTTGCAGTCCGGTGCGGCAAGTGTGGCTGTGTTGGATCTGCCGCATCCAGTGTAACCGCACTTCCCGCACTGGCCCGCGAAAACCCCTGATGTGAAAGGAGCCTAAGGTCATAATCTACTCAAACCACCAACCTAATTTTATTCTGGGGTTGACAACAGTCATACAACCCTGATGTTATCTCACTAGCAAATAACTCCGTATTAGCTACACTCATCTCCTTTTAAACACCTTTTCTTTCTTCCTTCCTCCTTGACTTGATGTTTCTTTGATATGCCTCTCTATAAACAAATACCAGCGACATCTCTCTACTGAACAAATATGCTTATAGACTGGTTTTCATTGTATATACTGTATATATCAACATACGACTTTAAATATTGTAAGATATTCACTTGT